>VZQC01011955.1:799538-1180588 GCA_009823505.1 Rhizomys pruinosus | reverse complement strand
GATATTAAAATAGCAACACCTGCTTTCTTTTTGGTACCATTTGCTTGGAATATTTTTTTCCATCCCTTCACTTTAAGGTGGTGCCTGTCCTTGAAGGTAAGATGTGTTTCTTGCAGACAGCATATCGATGGATTCTGTTTCCTAATCCAGTCTCCCAGTCTATGTCTTTTGATTGGGGAATTTAGTCCATTAATATTTAAGGTTATGACTGATAGGTTTGTGTTGCTTCCTTTTGCCTTATTATCCATCTGCGGTTTTGATTTAGGTTTCTACTTCTGCAGTTATGCTTTTATTGATTTCTCCTTCTAGTTGCCTGGGGTTGGTTGCTCCTTTCTTCTGTTCTTTGGATTGCTTCAAGTATTCTCTGAAGGGTTGGTTTTCCGGACATGTATTCTTTCAAGTTGTTTATGTCATGGAAGATTTTCCTCTCTCCTTCCACTATGATTGACATTTTTGCTGGGTATAGTAACCTGGGCTGGCATCCATTGTCCCTCAACACTGGGAATGCTTTGCTCCAGGTTCTTCTTGCCTTCATCGTTTGCCATGAGAAGTCCGTTGTTATTCTGATAGGTTTCCCCTTATAGGTCACTTGTTGTTTTTCTCTTGTCGCTTTAAGAATTTTTTCTTTGTTTTGGGTGTCTAGCATTTTAACTATGATGTGGCGTGGAGAATTTCTTTTCTGATCTTGTCTGTTTGGAGTTCTGTGTGCTTCTTGTATTGGTATTGGTTTGTCCTTTTTTAGTTTGGGGAAGTTTTCATCTATTATTATTATTATATAAATAATTATATTTATATTATTATATAAAAGCCAATTAGCTGCATTTTTAAAGTTTTTAATTTCTGATCTGTAAACATTTGGAGCTCATTTGACACTGATCACTCTAACTGAATTTTGAAAATCACTAACCTTTTCTTTTGTTTTATTTAGGAACGGGATAAATTCTACTTGTCTCGTAGTGTTGTTCTAGAACTTCTACAGGCCCTGAAACTAAAATCGCCTTTGCCAGATACAAACCTCTTGCTTCTTGTCCAGGTAGGTCTGTTCTTACATTGGTTAAACTTTTCGTGAGATCCTGTGTATTTGGCATGGAAGGCTGGGGCATTTCCATGAAACTGAAAATGTTTGTCAAGAGATGGGAAATGATGGTTTTACCAGGCACGGCCAACCTGGCACTTCTGATTGCTAAAATGGACAGAAGAGGAGTATTTGTTTATTTTTCCAGTGTGGAACTAGTTTTGAAGGATGAAAACATGGAATAAAACAATAATTTCTGTCCTTACGAAATGTGTAATTCAGGGACTGGAGAGATGGCTCAGCAAATTAAGAGCATTGGCTGCTCTTGCAGGACCCAGGTTCACTGGTTCCCAGCACCCACATGGCAGCTAACAACTGTCTGTGACTCCAGTTCCAGGCTGTCTGATGCCCTCTTCTGACATCTGCAGGCATTGCACAACAGGGGTGCACTTACATACTTTCAGACAATACACTCAAACATATAAAATAAAAAAATAAATCTGGGCATGCTGGCACACACTTTAATCTCAAGCAGTCAGGAGGCAGTGGCAGGTTGATCTCTGTGAGATTGAGGCCAGCCTGATCTGCATAGTGAGTTCCAGGCCAGCTGGGACTACAAAGAGAACTTGTCTCAAAAAAATTTAAAAATAAAGATAAAACATAAAATAAAAAGAAATAAAATTAATTAAAGAAGCTTGTGATTCAGTAGTTGGCAAGCAGCTCACTCTCTGGCACTGAGATGGGACTAATGAAGCCAAGACTGGGGGTAGCGGGCTGAGGTCTGTCCGCACCGTCAGACGAGCATATGCAAACCCTGTATCTTTTGTAATTGTGAGGTCAGCCCAGATGGAGCCAACTGGCAGGAGGTGCTGAGTCCATGGGGCAGGAGGTGAGAATCAGCCTCAGTGGGATGATTAAGGCAGAGAGACTTGAACACATAAAGGCAGGCTGTGGAGAGTTAACAGGCAGTGATTGTTCTTCCGGATGCTGGGCTGCTTATGAGGGGCTAAGCCCTCCATTCTCAGTGACCTTACCTCAGCATCTGAGGAAAGCCCATGGCTAAGCAAAGTTGAGAGCAGAAGAGATCCTACCCCAGGTAGTGTGAAGTTAGAGAAGACTGTATCAAGGATGTGGTATTACCACTAAGTTACAAAGAACTAGTGGCGCCGGGCGTGGTGGTGCACGCCTTTAAGCCTAGCACTTGGGAGGCAGAGGCAGGTGGATCTTTGTGAGTTCAAGGCCAGCCTGGTCTACAAAGCGGAATTCCAGGACAGCTGGGGCTACAGGGAGACCCTGTCTCGAAAAGACCAAAAAAAAAAAAAAAAACTAATGGGGGTATGCAAATGTCTGCCTTGGTTTCAGTTTAACCAGACTGCTCTGAAGGTGTTCTCCTGTGGGCACTGGGCAATGTTCCCTAACTGCTCTCAGCCTTCAGCAGAGCTGGTTTGTGAGGCTGATCTTCTCATTGTGGTACCTTACTTATACTGTAGGCTGGTAGGGCCTGGTTTTCTATGAAGTACGTTAGTCAGCCCTAATAAGCACTTGTCACAAGACAGCAAAAGAACACTGACAGTCTAAATTACTCAGTGCTTAAGGAAACTATGAAAACAGTGATTATTGCATCACAGTTTGGTGAATAAATAACAAAAACAAATTCACTTTAGGGAGAAAGAAGACGAGAAGTATATTTCTAAGTGTGACTTATGAAATTTCTCCCATTGTTTCAAATATAACATTTTCAGGATTTTTTTAAACCGAGTCTCATCGTGTAGTCCAGTCTAGCCTCCAACTCCTTGTAATAGTATTGCCTCAGCCTCATAAGTACATGGATTAACAGTTTCAGTGTTTTAAAGCAAACAGCAACTATGCATGTACACAACTGAAGCATCAAATCAAATCTAAAAGATCAAGTTGTAAAATTATTCACATTAAAGAGATGGTTTAGAAACATTTTGAGATCCCATCCAGGAGGATCAACTTTGAATAATTGTTTCACTTTTCTCTGGCAAAAAATTTAAACATCATGCCATTTTGAAGTAACATAGTTCTTCTATAAGTTTTAGAGTAAACACTTTTCATTATTAATGAGAGAGATAGAAATGAAGCATAGCTTAAAACCAGGGTAGCCGCCTTTTATACCCTGGAGTCCTGAGAGGTTGTGGTTATTGTTTTTATTTTTTATTGTATGAGTATTTTGCCTGCATGAATGTAAGTGCACTATGTGTATGCAACGTCCACAGAGGAGGGTGTTGGATTCCCTGGAGCTGGAGTCACAGGTGGTTGTTAGCTACCACATGGGTGCTGGGAACTAGCAGGTCCTCTGCGAGAGCAGCCAGTGCTCTTGACCCATTGAGCCATCTCTCCAGCCCCATTATCTCCCTTCTTGAGCAGCTTATCTCTCCACTCAGTTTCCATTTCTACTTCCCTTCCCTTCACTGCCTGGGTTCCCTAGCTATTCTCTGGAAGGTGGTGAGGTGACAGTCCACCCTCTCTTGCCTGCTTGTTGGCTAGGAGCTCGTTGAAGCTACACCCATGGCATACTTTCCTGTCTCTTGGAGAACAATGCCAGTTCCCAGCCCTAAGACAGCCATGCCTGGAATAAGGACAGAGAGTATGTCTTGGGCCAACAGTTTATTTCTTCGTAGATATTGGTGACCATCTTCTGAAGGCAGTAGAGGTATGTCTGTTTATTGAAAATATGTGCCTGGGAAACAGAAAAGAGGATAATAGAGATGACAAACCCCTAGGCATGGATGACACTGGTGCCGCCAGTGAGAAGAGTGTCCAGCACAGGGCACGGCATTGATTCTACCACCCCATGAAGAGCAGCCTCTCCAGCACTACTTCTACTCTGTATAATCTTAGTGAATGGATGAGTTTATTAAAATGGAACCATTTACGTTCCTATCGATAAGGCATCCCTTTATTGTATTTCAAATACTCTGGCAGTACCAGAAATCTCTTATAGGGCAAAACACTTGCCTACTTTCAAGGTGATAGAAGTATTGGTCTGTTTATAATTTCTGGAAATTCTTCCTCACAGGTGCTGTCCTGGGCTACATCCCAGCTTCTGTACTGTGATTATCTGGGGATGAGTGCTGTTACTTGCTCTTACTTACAAAAGGGGCTTTTGAGATGGCTCAGTGTGTAAAGATGTTTATTACTAAGCCACCCATGTAGTGGAAGGGGAGAATGGACTCTGCTAGTTAAGGGAGTTGGGGGGTTGGTATTTACATAGGAAGTCAGGTGATCTTAGATGCTCAAGTGAATTATTTTCCTCAAAGCAAAACAAGAACAAAAACAAAAAACCAAGTCACAGAGACAGAAAATAATTTTCTCAATAAAAGATCATTATCTCAACATTTCTACCATTAGGACATATGTCTTCCTGCATACTTTAGACAGATGCAGTTCCATGTTATTTTAATTCAGCTCTATCAACATTTTTGCCTTTCCTTACAATAATTCTCTATTCTGCTGGCTTGCTGTTATTCTGGAAAAAAAATCATTAAAAGTCACCAAAAAGACTAAGTTCAAATCAAAATGGATTTCCCCAGCTCCTCTCTGTGTCAAGGGTAGATATTCTACTAATTTGTAATTTGCATGTTCTTCTCTCACTCTGTGGGACACCTACTTAGTCAAGTTTTGAGAAATGATGTTGGTAAAAGGTTTTCTTTTAAAAATAGGTTAGTTGTGGGCTGTAAGACAAAGAAATGGTAGAGATAGAGCTGCTGTTTTTAATTCATTCTGTTCAGCAGGACTATTAATATTACTTGCATAAGTAATTACCCACCCCATGGGGTAAGAGGTAGAAGGTGCTATTTTGGGTATTGTTTTGATAATTTAGTAATGACACAAAATGGATCTCACATTTCTACTTGTGGAAAAGTACATATTTCTCTAAAAGTATGGACTTCTTCTACAGCAATTCTCACTCCCCCCTCTGATTTAGTTGTGTCTTTGTATTTTGAGCAGTTCTATACATTCTGCTTTAGCCTGGTATCTGCCATACTTAGCAGCTGTAATAAAATGAAGACAACTATTAAGTTTAGTTGTCCATATGATATGAAAGTGCACCGGATTAAAATGCATTGATAAAAACTGATAATTGGCTAATTTAGAGGATCATGTACTTTTACTCTCAAGTAAAATTAATTTTGATTTGTATAAGTCATAACAGTTCTGAATTTGAGCATGCCCTGTGGCAGGTGATAAAGGGGACTGTCTGATCTCTCCATGGCCACCAGGCCATGCAAGTGGACTTTGAGGGGCTCAAGGCTTTCTGCTGTTCCTAAAAGAACCACTCTAAACGCCATTTACTTTTCACATTTGTGTGGCTCTGTCTTCCCTATGGCCTCTATTGTGAAATCTCATTCTTGTAAAGAAATTAACATTAGTGCTTGGTGTCCGGACAGGTTTTGGAAGTTAGTTATAAGTGGTCTCAAATCGTAGACTCAGCTAGCTTTGGAAAGCACATTTCATGAGGAAAGCATGCCATACTCATGAGGAGGCTGGCTAGGGAGTGTTCCTTCTCTACCTCTTTACCCTGTTCTTTTGTCAAATGTTACCTGTTTCACTGTTACATTGTTGTTATTTGGGGGTTTTTTTTGTTGTTTTGTTTTGTTTTCTTTTTTTTTTTTTTTGAGACAGGTAGGAAGTTCTCATGTGAACTTATAAACAAAACATATAAGATATAATAAAATGTACTTTCTTTTTTTTTTGAGACAGGATCTCCCTATAGCCCCATTTGGCCTGGAACTCACTATGTAGACCAGACTAGCCTTAAACTCACTGAGATCCCCCTGCCTCTGCCTCCAAAGTGCTAGGATCAAGGGCATTTCACTTTTTTACTTACAGGTTTGGGCCATAGTTTAAGGTTTTCCACTTTTCAAAACTGATTTAGTAGTTTTCCTTATAAAGCATTAGAAACTCTTCTAAGTTAGTTATCAGACAGAAGCATACCTGAATAAAATAATGAAAAAAAAATCTTAGTTTTTTTTTTTCCTAGCCTCAAATATCTACAACAAATTTCCAGGATGTTTGCAGCTGCTTCTTTCTTTACTAGATTCATAGTAAACAGCTAATGAGACTCTCTCACTTTCTATAATAGTATTTGAGGTGGGATGAGGCTGTGTCAGCATGGAGATCTGGGTGTAGTTTTGCACACAGCTCTCAGGAGAACTCTGTCAAACATCCTTCCGGAGCCTGGCTACCGGAAGCTGAATGCCTCTCCCGAGAGATCACATCCCACACTTGAAGAGTAATGCTGGACCTTCTGGTCTGCACCTCAAAAAGGTCTTTGGCTTAGTGTTAGTAAAGTTGTTAGCAGAAACCTGATGCTAATTAATAGTTCTTAAACTTGGACCCCTAATTAGTTCAACCAAATGCTGGATTCTGTTCCATTACTCAATTTCTTCTCAGGGCTCTCTGATTTTCTGATGACTCTGGCTGCTGTTTTCTTCTGGTTTGACAGAGTCGAGCTCATCTAGCTACACCCAGGGTATTGATCCATCCAGTCTTCCTGTACCTTCTGGATGGAGGAGAAGGAGGAGCTATCAATGTCAAACCTCCCCAGAGCCTCTGAATTTTGTGAAGCAGCAGTTTCTGATTCCAACGTTGCTAGGATAGCTGGCTAGAGGCCAAGAAAGAGAGATTAAGCAGGAGCTAATTACTCATGGTAAACTCCAGGCTTCGTTTAACCTTTTCCCTAGATCCATAAATAACTGAATGTTGGATTGTGTGGGAAACACCTGTCCAAGTTTATAACGAAGCAAATTAAATTATAATCTAGTGAATCCATCCTCATCCTGGTCTTAAGTCACAAGTGATTGATTCATAAACTCTTTCTGTGCTTCTTGGATACGAGGCATTAGGCTAGTTCTGGAGAGGGCTGTGTCAGGTCTGGGCTCTTGAAGAGCTTCTAGGAGGCTGAGAAGCAGGCACTGCAGTCTAATGTGATGACAGCTAAAATGGCAGTGTGTAGCAAGCCCTGCGGGCACATGGGGCAAGACTCAGGCATTCTCAGCACAAGAAGATATGTGTGAATGAAAGGAGGAAAACAGGACGTCCTTGGAAGGGAAGGGACAGAGTTCTGACTCTGATTGTTTTTTATTTGCACGTTGAATGTATGCTGTCAGTTGGAGAAGTCATGAAAATCCATGAATGTGGGCCAACAGCTGTCAGGTACTGCAGAATATATAGACTCTCTCCAGGACATGAAATGCCTCCTGCCTTTTCTTCCTTGATTGAATGCACTGTTTCAGTGTTGGATTTCACAATAAAGTCACAATAGACATGTTTATGGTGGCTCTGTGCTGATAGGAATGAGCTCTCATGATCAGCAAGTCTAATGTTTCCAGGGCAGACTATGAGGAAAGCAAACACACTAATGAATTTAAACAATGTTAATAAAGTTATAAATGACTTATAACTGCCCAAGTGTTCTTAAAAATAATTACCCTTTCAATTTTTTATTAGTTTATTTGTGCGGATGCTGGAACCAAACTAGCCGAGTCAACAATCCTGAGCAAGCAGATGATAGCATCTGTACCTGGAGTAAGTCCTGACCAAATTAATTGTCTGTTTTCACATTTCATTAAACGGTGTTTAAGAATGTAGGCTTTAGACTCATATCAGGGTTTAAGGCCTGGCATCTACTAGCTGTGTGATTTTAAGAAGTTATTTAACTTGCCATGTTTTGATTTTATATTATCCATGGAGTAAGTCATAATAGGGCCTCACATGTAGGCTGAGAACTGACAGATATGATGCATGTAAAGCTTTACTCACATGGTGCTAGACACAGAGTAAGTGCTGTGCAAATGTTGTTTATTAACACTAGGCAGGGTGGCTCAAACTAGCTTGGGTACACAGCAAGTACCAGACCAATCAGGGCTGTGTAACAAGATGCAATCTCAAATCAATAGCAACAAAGTATTGATAAGATTAACAAACATTACCTATTGTTGGATATTTTAGTTATTCTCAATATTCTGCTATTGTAATTAATATGCAGTGAACATCTTTGTTCTTAAAATTTTGCCTATAAACTATTTCTTTATAACACATTTCTGGAAATAGAATTACTATACTTCTTTTAAAAGGGTTTTTGACAGTAGTTAGTATAATGCAAGATGCTTTGAGATAAAATTCCAGTCCATAGCAACTTAGTGATTAGCAATTTATTGTTTGCTTGTGTGAAGCTTAAGAGGGCATCCTGGTTAGTAAGGGGATGTGAGCTGCTCTGTGACTGCTGCAGGGATTCATTCCTTCTGTCCTGCACAGCCCTCCAGGGACTACGAGGCAGGCCATTCAAAAGAAATCAGGGCTGGAGAGGTGGCTCAGTGGTTAAGAACACTTATTCTTCTGGAAGATACAGGTTCGATTCCTAGCACCCACATGGCAGCTAACAACCACCTGTAACTTTAGTTTCAGGGAAAACATCTTCTTCTGGCCTCTGCAGGCATGTGGTACACTACATACCTGAGGCAAGACACTCATGCACATAAAATAAAAATAATAAATAACAAATAAAATATTTTTAAAAACCAAAAGGAATCTTTTACTGTCACCCTTAATTAATCAATGAATTTAATAAATTAAAAATAAACTATAAATGTATCTGAAAATTTAAATGGCTAATCAGCAAAATTTTATCTTTCTTTTAAAACCACTTTATCAAGGTTTGGTTGATGTGTAAAAAGTTTCACATCTTTTCTGTACACAACTTGATGGCTTTGGAGATAAGCATATACCTGTGGAGCCATCAGTATAATCTGCTCCCTGTGTATCATAGCCACAAGTTTCCACTATTTCTTATTTGTTTGTTACAATAATCTCTATGTAAGATCAACTCTAGTGGCAAATTTTGAAGTATATGGGAGCATTGGTGACTCTAGGTACTGTCGTTGCCCAGTGGAGCTGAACTTTGTCCCCTTTGATGAAGCCTCCTCCATTTTTTTTCTCCCCCATGAACAGATTTTCTTGATAGTTAAACTTATTGATGAGGAATTAAAACCAATATTCTTACAAGCAACTTTGGTGGAGGGCAGTTTGGCAATCTACTTCTAGAAGTATGTTTGAGGAAAAAATAGGCACCGGATGTTCTATATATAAGTCTATTTAGTAGTATATTGTTCAAAATAGCAAAATGTGGAAATAATGGAGATGCCTACTATTACCCTATTGTTTAAATAAAGCAAGGTACATCCTTAAGAAAGAACGTGGCGCACGCCTTTAGTCCTAGCACTTGGGAGGCAGAGGCAGACGGATCTTTGTGAGTTCAAGGCCAGCCTGGTCTACATAGTGAATTCCAGGACAGCCGGAGCTCCAGGGAAACCCTGTCTCAAAAAGACCAGAAAAAAAAAAAAAGAAAGAAAGAACAGTTTTTTGGATAGCAAATAAGGATTTCAAAGAATACTTAATCAATTAGAAAATGCTCACGATGCATTTTATTAAAAAAGCTACTTTGATAAAGGCTACTTCAGTCTTATAAAAGTTACATGTGTGTGCATGTTAGATATATTCAGAAAAATCTTAAAAGGAAATATTAGCAGTCAGAAGTGGAGGACAGGAATTAGGGCTGTGGCAATTTTAATAACTTGTATTTTCCAATTTTTCTACAATGAACATGTGTCATTTTTATAATGTAAGAACATATACCTTTTAAATTGGGTATGTTTTGAAGAATTGGATATGATCTCTTTTAGTTCATGTGCTCAAGGTTAGAGTGCACGTTCAGTTCTTTTATCACCAGGTTCTTATTGGGATAAATGCAGGTCTTCTGAAGTGAATGGAGCCTGACTCGTCTGAATCCCCTTTTAATGCCATGTTTAAGAATGTGTTCATGCGTTACAAAGTAGAAGGGAGAATTGGGAATTACATGTTTTGTTTTATAAATATGAATGTGTCCCTAGATTTTCCTGAGGATAAAGTGGGTTTCACGGCTTTTACTAGATTCACTGTCTGCCTCTAGAAAAGTAGCTCTGCACTAGTCAATTCTTTGCTCTCTTTTCTTGAGTCTAAAACTTAAAAGGCAAATATTGAATAATGTTCCAAGTGATTAGTTTCATGACATTTGCCTAGTGGAACTGGTATAAAATATTGCCTATGAAAGAAAAAAAATCCCTTTCAAGAAACTCAAGAGCAGAGTCTCTCTTCCCATCTGCCTGGTATGTGAAAGGTCAGAGCAAATGGAATAAATAAGAGGAATCCTTTTTTGCACTAAAGGTTTCATGTTGTGAAAGCGGGAGCACAATAACCTTTTATAATTCCCTCACTTGATTTAAATTAAAAGAAGAAAACCTTAGAACATGTGAAATGCTTGGAAAAACATTCTGACAGACTAGCCAATGACCTTATTTGACTGTTTGTTATCCTGTCAGAAGATCTGACAAGCGTAACATTCTAGAAGGGAGCAGAGGTAATATAGTTCAGTGCTGTGGAGATTTACATGAATCTGGGAAAATGAGAGCGACTGGCTGAGCTAGTTAAGTCTGTAATGTTCCAGATTTTCCTAAAGAAAGCCCAGAGACGGTGTTAGCAGAGTATTCACATGGCTTCAAAGACTGCCTGCTCTTGATCTGCATTGTGCCTGGCCTGATGTGTGGGTTCTCTCACAGGGCTTTGATGCAGCAGCCTGTCCATCCAGTTTCCTCTGCTTTGCTTCAAATCCCAGAGTCACTGCATTACCTCAAAGAGCAGGCAGCAGCCGTTTGGTATTGTGCACACAAGCGTGCTTGCTTTCTTTTAAAATGCCCAAACGCACTTCAAGTGTGTGAGGAAAGTGACCATCTCATTTCTTTATTTTATTCACCCCTAGAAAAAAACCTGGCATGAATACATGTATCTATTTAAAAATACATCTATCATGAATATGAAGTTAATCCATGACTTGATTTCAAAATAGATTTTTGACTCAGCAAGTATGATATTATGTATGTTATAGGTTTTAGAGACAGATAAAAAGAGATTTAAAATTCTGGGAGTATAAATTTTGATAGCACATATCTCATGCATACATGAGTCTGCTAAAGCATGTATAGCATGTTATGATGGCTTTGGGGTGACAGTGGCATCAGATAGGCTGAGTCTTGTATTTAGACTGGTTTAAAAGCAAGCAACAACCATTCCAACTGCCCCGTGGAAATAGCATTTTACCCTATTTCTTTTAGCCTTCCGGTCTCTCTGCTCTCTACCACAAACCTTTTAGCCATTTTTGTTCAAACCAGGCAGGTAGTAAAAAATTGTACTGAGAGTATGGAGTAAGTAGAGAAAACAGAATGGAACGGTTCCTTAGTGAACTGCACAGCCTGAGTGACAGTCGTTACAGTGAGAAGTGGAGCTGTGGCCGAGCCGTGTCCCTGTGTTTCAGTGCGGGACGGCAGCGATGGAGTGCATGCGGCAGTATATCAGTGAAGTACTGGACTTCATGGCGGACATGCACACCCTAACAAAACTCAAGGTAAGTCAGCTTCCGCCCACCTGTCCCAGATGTTCACAAAACACAGAGATGTTTTCCAAGAATGGAACACACCCCATGGGAATTTCCTGCTATGTGGGGTGGGTAGACAGCCTGCTGCGGCATTGTAGAGTCTGAAGAATTGGGGTCTAGTAGTTCTGAAGAAAAAAAAAAGCTTAGAGGAAACGAAAGATGGCCCCATCATCTTTGTGTGAAGCTTTGCTTTTCCTAGTTGCTCCTTTCTCACAATGCCCTTATAACAACATAAGTCCCATTTTACAGACTGAGGCTGGGGATGATGGAGTTCTTTGGTTAAAGTCACACTACTAGGAACTGGTAAGGTCAGACCTGGACTTTAGACTGCTGTGTGTCCAGTGCATTCCCCTTCTACTGAACCACAGTCGCTTCATTGCCTTGGGCTTCAGTTTTCTTATTTGCCCACCAGCCCATATCTTGTGGGTACGAGCCTGACATAAGAATAATGTGAAAACTGTAACATATTGTACAAGCATAAGCCATTTATTATTTTTATCTGCCTTGAAGCTATCATCTTTAAGAAAATATCTAAGGGAGCTGGATTTGGTGGTGCTTGGCCTTAATTCCAGCTCTCAGGAGGCAGAGGCAGGCAGATCTTTATGAGACTGAGTTCATCATAGTGAGTTCCAGGCCATCTGGGGCCATAGGGAGACTCTGTCTCAACTACCACCCCTGAAAGAAAATAAATAAGGGAACTATATAGCACAATTAAGTGTGTCAATTGTTTGGGCTGAATCACAGATGCAAGACCATTTCTCTGTCATGGTCTGGCCAGGGAGCTAAAAGATTAATAATCTGAGAGACCTGAGGAAGGGTCTGGGAAAAGGGCAGATGGCTGTCCAAGCATGGTCTGGAGAACAGGAAAGTTGTTGGGAGCCAGAACCTGACTGACTCCTTGTGTGACAAATAGGACTCTAGTGATCTCAGAAGTCTGTCAGCTGAAAACATGGCTCCTTACTAGGTATGGTCTTTAAATTCAAATATTTCTTTTCCATAGTGATAGAGAGAAGAATAAAGACAAGATGATAATTTCTTATAGTCTCTAAATCCAGGCCCTTTGGAACGAGCTCCCTGTCATTTGGTTATATACTGGTTACAGATCACAGAATTTGGTCTCACATACATAAATGACCTTGGCATGCAAAAAGGGGCAACAGTTATCACCTAAACATTTTGAGCTTGTTTTGCAAACATTTAGGAAAAATATTGACAAACATCTATGATATTGAACAGTTGGGCACAGCAAACACAATCCAGCCCTCTGTTCCTATTAGGAAGCTGATCAGAAAATTCAAGTGACTGAAAAGTTTGAGATGTAGAGGGTTCAAGAGGGACACTAAGACAGATTAGTGGGAAGCACTGAGTTTATTAGAAAAGTTATTAGTGGCATAGACAGAGGGACAGATAGACAGCAGCATGGCAGAGGCTCTTAGGAGAATTCAGGTCCCAGCACCAGAGGCAGACAACATGGCAGGGTCTCTGAAGAGAGGTAGCAGACCCCATGTGACAGAACTGGGGTCTCTTCTTATACGTTTCTGAGGATGGGGAGGTTCACAGCACAAGGCGTCAGCCAGGCTCTCTGATTCCCAGGGAGGAGGCAGGGAATTGGGTGGGGAGCAGGACGCGCGGCCACCAGAACCCCCTTTGTTGTGAAGTCACTTCTCAAGTGAGGAATCCTGACGCTAGGAATTCTGTTAGCTAGGGACTCATAGACAGCACAGTGCCCGTCAGTATCCTTGGAGGAGAGAGAGCTGCATCAAAGTATTGGGGCAGCTAGATTCCAGCACTGTAGTCTTACATTCCAGCCTTTCGTTTACATAAAGAAAGAAACTGAGAAATGATTTTTCAGGAAAGTAGAGGAGACCCAGTGGATAGTGGGCCTGGCCTTGGTCTAACTTCTTCTGGGCTGGAACTGGATGTGGCAGGATTAGGGTGGGGCCTCCCTATGTAGAGTTAGTAGTCAGACTCCTGGGCCAGAGGTTTGTATCTGCATTGGCATTTTAGGAAGATGCTGAGTCCAAGCAGCATGCTGGACTGGATTCTAGATGAGCTGGATCACCATGCAAATTTCAGAGGGGACAACTTATGGATATAAGACTTAAGACCATTGTTAGAGGAATAATCATAAGTATAAATCAAGAAGTCAGTGAAGAGTTTTTAAATCATTTCAGTTGAAATTATTGAGAGAAGGAGGATAGGGTAAATAGATTAATGATGGAACAGGTAGGGGAGGGAATAGTCATAAGATTAAAATTTTTATTTTAGAGGAATTTACACGAAAGACAAAGAATAAAGATAAGTCTTAATTGGGTTGCTATAGATCTCCTTAAAGTTAATCTCATTAAGTGTTTTTTGAGTATTAGTCACAATAATGTTATATCAAACACACACACACACAGGAAGGTAATAGATTTGACTATTGACCAGCCTAAAATAGCCCAATATAAATATAATATAAATTTGGCCTACTATATCAAAATGTCTTTGTGTTATGATCTCTAGTCTTTTAGATTAAGTAAACACCTGCCACTAATTGTGACTTTTTGCCAGAAAACACCTGGAAAATAAAGACAAAGAATGACATTAATTAAAAGAAGACTCCCTCCACCACAAAGAAAAAGAAATGCACTTTATATCTCTTAAATCCTATTATGTGTAAAAGAGGCATAAAATTTTTCTTAGTATATTCCTAAATAATAAGAGCTCATTGCTTATTATATTATTATATATAGTATAATAATATATTATTATAAGATTCAAATATTTTCACTCTTTGTAAAACAATTGTAAAAAAAATAATTTGGGCTTTGGACCAGGTAACACTGTCACTCTCCAGACTTAGAGATGTCCATTGTTGAAGTTGTGGCAATGCAAGGGCCTCTTGTTAAACTTCCAACACAGATATAGCTACTTTGTGAAGTCTTAGCTTATAGAA
Source organism: Rhizomys pruinosus (assembly GCA_009823505.1). Taxonomy (NCBI): domain Eukaryota; kingdom Metazoa; phylum Chordata; class Mammalia; order Rodentia; family Spalacidae; genus Rhizomys; species Rhizomys pruinosus. The sequence continues at coordinate 1,166,143 of VZQC01011955.1, read as the reverse complement.
TATGTCAGTTCTTGTCCCAACATAGTCAGGAGCTCATTCTATCATCTGGTGAGGGTGAGATACCAAGAAGGCAGATCTGTAGGAGAGAGAAAGTATTACCAAAATCAGCAAAGGAAGAAATTTTTGGATCTTATTACCTGTTGGCTTATTTATTTATTTATTTATTTATTTATTATTTGGTCTTTTTGAGACAGGGACTCCCTATAGCTTCAGCTGGCCTGAAACTCACTCTGTAGACCAGGCTGGCCTTGAACTCAAAGAGATCTGCCTACCTCTGCCTCCCAAGTGCTAGGATTAAAGGCGTATGCCACCATGCCCGGCTCTGTTAGCCATTTTATAATCAAGGTTTAATTAATTGTTTTTTGTGTTCAGTATCTGATATAACGTTGGTAGAACAGAAACAGTATAGCTAATATTAAAATAATTAAAAACATGTCTGAAAGGAGCAAAGATAGTGGGTGAAGGAAACAGGTGCTTTAATTTAAACCAGAGGAGCTGATTTAAATATTAAGGTATACCCTGTTATAGTAAATGCAGCTTACTACAGCAAACTATAGTCCTATAGAGGAGTAGACATCTAATTGGTTGAACCCAGTTAATATATATAGGAAAAAATTGGTTTCAGCTTTAAAGTTTTGGATTTAAAATATAGTTACCTCAGCCAGGCATGGATGTACATGCCTACTGGAGGTGATTATTATTATTATTATTATTATTATTATTATTTAGAATTAGATCTTTGATCCAAATTACACTGAATGAGGAAATTGTTTTACAAAGAGTGAAAATATTTGAATTTTATAATAATATATTATTATACTATATATAATAATATAATAAGCAATGAGCTCTTATTATTTAGGAATATACTAAGAAAAATTTTATGCCTCTTTTACACATAATAGGATTTAAGAGATATAAAGTGCATTTCTTTTTCTTTGTGGTGGAGGGAGTCTTCTTTTAATTAATGTCATTCTTTGTCTTTATTTTCCAGGTGTTTTCTGGCAAAAAGTCACAATTAGTGGCAGGTGTTTACTTAATCTAAAAGACTAGAGATCATAACACAAAGACATTTTGATATAGTAGGCCAGATTTATATAGATTTGAATGTTTCTCTAGCAGAATACATTTTGTGATCACTATAGAGTTTAGCTGGAATGTCTGAAGTAGGAATAATTCTTTTAACAGAATTTTTCTAACTTTAAGACAGTGTTTATTCAGCAAGTGAAAGCTTTACCCAATAAGAAGACATATTGGAAAGCAATTGGAAAAAAATATAAATAAATATGTTATTTAGTAAAAGGATAAAGAAAAACACCCCTGGTTTTCTAAGCCAGTTTTTGTAAACATGAAGCATAGATCAGTATTTCAAAAAATACCCTTATTGTCATAAACAGAGAGTTAACATTAATTATATATCAATGTAAACAGATTTTTTTTTTTTTTTTTTTTTTGGTTCTTTTCGAGACAGGTCTCCGGTAGCCCACAGCTGTCTGGAAACTAGCTCTGTAGACCAGGCTGGCCTTGAACTCTACAAAGATCCGCCTGCCTCTGCCTCCCAAGTGCTAGGATTAAAGGCGTGCACCACCACGCCTGGCGTAAACAGAATTTTGACCTTAGGAATTATAGTTAAGTTATAACTATATTGTTACCTACCTTCCTTCCTGTCCTTCCTTCCTTCCTTCCTTCCTTCCTTCCTTCCTTCCTTCCTTCCTTCTCTTTTTGTCTTTTTGAGACAGGTTCTCCCTGCAGCGCTCCAACTGTCCCTGGAACTTGCTCTGTGAGAGCAGTGGCCTTGAACGCACAAGAGATCCGCCTGCCTCTGCTCCCAAAGTGCTAAGATTTAAAGCCCCGCGCCATATGCTGGCTTGTAACCATTCTTTATAAACTTGACATGTTAAAATCTTTTATCTAAAAATGTACTTTGTGTCTGTAACAAATGAGAACTGGGAAAATCATATAGCATCACGGAAATTACCTATGATCCTGAAAATATTGTAAAAGAGAGGTTATATTTAAAACTCATTATCACCTATAAATTTTAAAATGTCTCTTATATGTTTTGGGGCCAAAACCTTTTACCTTAAAAGGTTTATACACAGACTTAACCCATACATACACATTTATACACAGGCACACAGCTTAACTCCAAATATATAACACTTTATAACCTTAACCATGGTCAAGTGTTATGACACATATTGTTGCTGATAATACTTATAAAATTTAAAATGTTTGTGTGACACTCTGATATAGTTTAGACAAAACTCAAATAGTTTCAAATAAACAAATGATAGTTATTTTAGTTCTTTATATTTTCTTTTTTTTGTCTTTTCGAGACAGGGTCTCCCTGTAGCCCCAGCTGTCCTGGAACTCACTCTGTAGACCAGGCTGGCCTTGAACTCACAAAGATCCACCTGCCTCTGCCTCCCAAGTGCTAGGATTAAAGGCGTGTACCACCACGCCCGGCAGTTCTTTATATTTTCATTGAAGTTTTGTGCATTTCATGCATCATTTCTAAGTCCAATTTGGACTCATGTCCCTTTCCATGCCCCCCTCCCCACCTGAGTTCATGCATTCTGACATACATGGCTTGTATCTTTTATTTTAAAGGTTTTCAAAGCAGAGGATTATTGTTTGGGGGAGAACTTTACTGTTTCAGTTGGTTCTTTGTCCCAGTTCTTTTGTTGTTGTTGTTCCCTCCAATTTGTATTGCTTCAACCTATGCATATGTGTGTGTGTGTGTGTGTGTGTGTGTGTCAGACCTATACCAAAATTCTGTCTCTGAAAATAAACTATATGTTATTTCCATATCATGTTTCAGGATTCACATTTTTCCTTTTTAAATTTAAATTACTCTAAAATATGCCTACATACCATACCCTCCACCCATATACCAAGATTACAAAGTCTGAAAATAAGTGGTAGGTCAATTCAGAGCTTGTTAAAGGATTCACATTATAAGATCACTGTTGCTTTCAGAAAGAGGAATATAACATTGACATTGCTCAGTTTGTCTTACAACTAGGTGCTTGGTGCTAACGTCCACAAATGAGGGATATCATTTGTTGTTTGTTTTTCTGGGACTGTGTTACTTCACTTAGCATGATATCTTCTAGTTCCATCCATTTACCTGCAAAGTTCATGATGCCATCTTTCTTTACTGCTGCATAGAATTCCATTGTGTAGATGTACCATATTTGCTCTATCCATTCCATTGGTTGAAGGGCATTTGGGTTGGTTCCAGCTCTTTGCTGTTGTGAAGAGAGCTGCAATAAACATGGCTGTGCATGTATCTCTGCAGTAGGATGAGTCTTGTGGGTATATACCCAGGAGTGGTAGACTGGGTCAGGTGGTAAGCTCATTTTGAGTCTTTTAAGGGTTCTCCATACTGCTTTCCATAGTTGGTTGTATGAGTTTACATTCCCACCAGCAGTGGATGAGTGTTCCCCTTTCCCCACAACCTCTCCAGCATTTGGTATCATTTGTTTTCTTGATCCTAGCCAGTCTTATCAGAGTGAGATATCTTAAAGTGGTTTTAATTTGTATTTCCTTAATTATTAGCAATATTAAACACTTTTTAAGATATTTCTCAGCCATCTCTAATTCCTCGCTTGTGAAGTCTCTGTTCAGCTCTTTACTCCATCTTTTGAGTGAGTCATTTGTTTTCTTGTTTTTTGAGTTGTTTATATACTCTGGAAGTTAATGCTCTGCCATATGTAACACTGGTGAAGGTTTCCTCCCAGTCTGTGGGTTTTCTCTTCACTTCACAGATTGTTTCTTTCACTATACAGAAGCTTTTGAGTCTTAATGAGGTCCCACTTGTCAATTGTCAATCTTATTTCCTGTCTGATTTAGAAAGTCTTCTCCTTACACCTATGTCTTGTAGGTTGCTGCCAACATTTTCTTCTATCACCTTCAGAGTTTTTGGTTTCATGTTGAGGTCTTTGATCCATTTGGAGTTGGTTTTTGTACAGGGTGAGAGGGAGGGTTTTAGTTTTATTCTTCTACAAGTGCTGATTCACTTTTGCCAATACTATTTGCTGAAGATGCTGTCTTTCCTCCATTGAGTCTTCTTGGCCCCTTTGTCAAATATGAGGTGGCTGAAATTGTGTGTGCTCAAGTATGGACCTTCAGTTTTGTTCCATTAGTCTATGGGTCTGTTTTTGTGCCAGTACCAGACTGTTTTTATGACTATAGCCCTGTAATATAGTTTGTAGTCTGGTATACTGACCCCCCCTCTATTGCTCTTTTTGCTCAGGGTTGCTTTGGCTATTCAGGGTCTTGTTTTTCCATATGAATTTAAGCATTTTTTTTCCAAGTCTGTGAAGAAACTCATAGGGATTTTAATTAGGATTGCATTGAATCTGTATATTAATTTGGGTAGAATGGACATTTTTACTATATTAATTTTTCCAATCCACAAGCATGGGAGGTCTTTCCATCTTCTGATGTCTTCTTCAATCTCCTTCAGGGGTTTAAACTTTATGTTGTGGAGATCTTTGGTGAGCAGAGTGCTCAGTGGTAAACCAACCTGGTTATTTTAGTTTTTAAAGTAACCATCTTAAACAAAATTATTTAAATCTGTGTTTGTTAATGTTAGCATGAGTAAATAAAAATAACTTTAATTACTGAACATATTTTCAAGTTTTATCTTTTACATACATAACTTCATTGGACCTTCATAACTTGCTTAGACTTCCAGACTTTATATTTAGTTTAAATACAGAGTTATCATATAGAGATTGTTCACACACATCCCCATTCTCACACCCTTCTGGGTTTGTGTGTGTGTGTGTGTGTGTGTGTGTGTCTGAGACAGGGTCTCCCTTTGGTCCCAGCTGGCCTGGAGCTCACTATGTAGACCACACTGGCCTCGAAATCACAGAGATCCTCCTGCCTTTGCCTCCCAGTGCTAGGATTAAAGGTGTGCACCACCCTGCCTGGCTTAAAGATGGCTCTTAGCCGCCATGTGGGTGCTGGGAATCAAACCCAGGTCCTCTGCAAGAGTAGTCAGTGCTCTTAACCACTGAGCCATCTCTCCAGCCCCCCTTCTGGTTTTTTATGAGACTTAGTAACACTAACATTTGGCTATTTGGGTCTTTGTTTTTCCATATGAATTTAAGGATTTTATTCCCCAAGTCTGTGAAGAAATTCATGGTGATTTTAATTGGGATTGCATTGAGTCTATATATTAATTTGGGTAGGACGGACATTTTTACTATATTAATTTTTTATTTAGAGAGCAATTTTTTTGTCTTTTTTTTTTTTTTTTTTTTTTAGACGGGGTCTCCCTATAGCCCCAGCTGGCCTGTAACTCACTCTGTAGACCAGGCTGGCCTTGAACTCAAAAAGATCCCCCTGCCTCTGCCTCCCAGTGCTAGGATTAAAGGTGTGCACTACCACTCACGGCTTAAAGATGGCTCTTAGCTGCCATGTGGGTGCTGGGACTTGAACCTGGGTCCTCTGCGAGAGCATTCGTTGCTCTTAACTGCTGAGTCATCTCTCCAGCCCTTAAAGAGCAATTTTTATGAATAAATCAGTAACATTTAAATGAAAACTCGGGAGGCCAGTTCTAAACAGCAAATACACCATCTTTAAATTGGGCATATGAAAATTTAAGAAGCAAAATAAAAACTTAGGAAGTTAGTTCGGGAACACAAAATGTGTGTTGAAGTTGTTAGACATAAATAGTCATGAGCTTAGGAGTAACCATAGGTCTTATTATTTCAACTAACTTTTTAAATATAAAAATTAGGCATAAAATGTGAAAAGATGGAATAAATTTGGTATTGGACAGTAGATATAAGATAGTTGACAAATGCATGGTACTATGTAATTGTTTTGAATCCCTGGCATGAATTTTTAGCTGAGTTGAAAGATATTTGCATTTAAACAGAGCTTCAAGGTCCTGCCAGAGCGGTACATGTTGGGGCAGAGTCAGAAGGAAGGTTTGAGCTGGACAGCTTCACAGAGGAGTTTTACTCCCTGGAAAAGGCAAAACACATTTTAAATCAACATGTAACTATTGACAAGTGCAAATAGCTTTTGTAAGAGTTTTGGTAGAGAGAGGTAAGTTTAAAAATCCTTCCCATCTCTGTATATTTTAAGCTTCTTGGACTCGTGCTGACCAAACACTGAGGCAGCCAGAGCTTGGGTTATAGGGGAAGCCCTTGTGGTTGATAGCCTATGGTGGGGGAGAAGAAGGTGAACCATGAGGTCTTTTTAAAAAATATTTTATTTATGGGACTGGAGAGGTAGCTCCACAGTTAAGAGCATTGGTTGCTCTTGCAGAGGACTCAGGTTCAATTCCTAGCACTCATGTGATGGATAACAACCATCTGTAACTCCAGTTCCAGGGGATCTGCTGCCCTCTTCTGACCTCCATGGGCACTGCATGACATGGGGCACCTACCTATATATAGGCAACATACTCATACACTTAAAATAAAACAGTAAAAAAAATACTTTTATTTTATGTGTATGAATGTTTTGCCTGCATGTTAAAGTAAGTGCACCCATGTCATGAAGTACTCACAGAAGCCAGAGGAAGGCGGCAGATCCCCTGGAAGTGGAATTGCAAATGGTTGTTAGCTGCCATTTGGGTGCTGGGAAGCATTGCAAGAGCACCCAGGCTAGGAGGATCCAGGCATGTACCCATGTGGAGAGGGCATGTGAGGCCTGGAAGCGAAGAGAAATGGCAGGCTTTTTATTGAGCAACAGAATTTGAAAACCCATGCAAGACTGGCAAAGCGGGAGTAGTTGAAGATAGAAAAAGGCTTCAGCATGAGGAGTCACTCACTTCTTGCTAGTATGCTATAGTAGTTCTGTAGGTCTACAAGAATTTTGATGTCAAAGGTACCATTTTCAGTTCGCTGAGAGGCAGTGTCTAATTTACACTGTGGGTAAATACTGTTATAAAAATGCAGTCTTTCTGCTGGCTGTGGTGGTGCACACCTTTAATCCCAGCACTCAGAAGGCAGAGGCAGGTGGATCTTTGTGAGTTTGAGGCCAGCCTGGTCTACATAGTGAGTTCTAGAACAGCTGGAGCTACAGGAAGACCCTGTATCAAAAAAGACAAAAAAAAGATGCAGTCTCTTTGGTCTGATTTATCCTGCAGGATAAAGTGTTTTGAGATTGTGTAAAAATCATCTGAGTGGAGAGTCCTTAGGTAGCTGAGGCTGAGTACTGCCATACGGATACTTACATGATAAAGCCTAGTTAATCAAGCAGTTGGAGAACAGAAGGGGGATAACTGTCCCTGGACCTCTTCGGTCCTTCCCCACAGTGCGACAAATGTTGCAGGCAATAAACCAAAGATGATATTGAACATTCAAAAATGTCCTGTGGTTTGTTTTGAGCTGGTCTGAACCATGCCTGGGGGTAGACATCTGACTCCGTGCTGAAATTTTACCTGATCCTGAGATGGGCAGGTATCTCAAAAACTTGAAAGACTCGGCAGGAGATGGAGCTGGTGTTGGGTACAGAAAGAGGAGGGAGAGATGGCCAAAGTGTAGTCTGTTTAGTGGAGTCCCATCTGAGTCTGGGTGCCATTGTAAAGGTGGCAAGGCGACCAGGGCCACGTGGTACAAGTGGGGTCTCTTATTTTACCTTTCTGAGGATGGGGAGGTTTCACAGTGCAAGCCTGCAGACAGGTTGTCTGATTCCCAGACAGGAGCCAGGGAGAAGGGTAGGGCGTGGGAAGCATCGTACCTTCAAAGAGGGTACTGTGGGAACAGTACCCTCTTTGATGCAAACTCACTTCCCCGGGTGAGAGATTATGGCACTGGGGAATCTGTTAGCTAGAAACTCACAGACAGTGTCTCAGTTGGGCGCCTCTTGGCATCTGTGAAAGAGGGAGGTATTGTGGCCTGAGCCGAAGATGGATTCTAACATCACATTCTTAGAGAGTGGCTTTTGGTCTTATGCCCTAGAACCTAGGCCTTGAGTCCCTGAGCAAAGGAAACTTCCCAAATCAATTTATCAAATATGTGTTAAGTATCTATAGAGGGCCCAACATCATTGTAGGCTTTAGGATTACACTGATGAGCAAAAACAGACATGGTAGCTCTCTCTTTTTTTTTTTTTGTCTACTAGGAAGCTAGATTTAATGACCATTTTATACAAGCTGAATAAAACTGTGACTTGTTCATGGTCACTATGAAGAAGCAGTAGATAGTAGCCTCAATCTGGCCAAGGACCTCAGGGAAGACTCCCTAAAGGAAGCGATCCTTGAACTAAAACTATTTTTTTTAATTGAGCTTTTGTGGTTTTCTCACAAAATAAAATGGTATTTTGATCCCCTCCCCTATCCGTACCTCCTCCATTGCTTCCCACAATTCAATACATGCTATTACATACATATGTATGCATGTACAATAAGGCCTATAGAGTCTAATTTGTATTCCCAAATATCCTTCAGTGGGGTCCATCCACAGGAGCCTCGTTCCTTGACAGAGACTGTCTCTGCCCTTGCAAACATCAGTCAATTACCAAAACTTCCTTAGGTTGTTTTATTACCCACTTCCCCGTATCAGTGCTGGAATTTTGTTGGTTTGAGTTGCACAGGACTTGTGCGTGTTGTTTCCATTGCTGTGGTCCAACTGAGTAACTGATCAGCTATCAGGAAAATTGTCTGTGGTCATCCACAACCTCTGGCTCTTTCTGCCCCTCTTACACAGTGTTCCCTGAGCCTTGGGAGGTAGAAGTTTGATACAGGGGTCTTACTCAGGGATGAGCACTCTGCCGCCTCTTGTTCTCTGGACATTGGCCAGTTGTGGGTTTGGTGTTACCATCTACTTCATAAGGAAATGTCTCTGGGAAGAGATGAGAGATGCACCAATCAATGGGTGTAACAATGAAGTCACTGGAGTCAGTTTGATACTCTTAAGTATTTAGTAGAACACTAGCATTAGGTTTTCCTCTAGGTCCTTCGGTTTCTAAGCCCAATATGTCAGGTATGGGCCCCATCCATTGAAGCAGACCTGAAACCCAATTTGAGAGTAGTTGACTACTCCCATAATATCCATGCCACTATCGCACTGGTGGGCGATCTTGCCAGGCCAGTTGTAGTTCACAGCATTCACACTGGGTGAGGCTGAGGATTATTCTTTCCTTCCAGCAGCATGCACAGCACTATGAACGCTAGCCAGTAGACGAGTCTCTGAAGTCACCACGGCTTGATTTCTCCTTGTTTGCTCTACACTGAGCTAAAATTTTAACCATTCTTCACAGAGGCAGGACCAGTATTTCAGTCAGGAGTGACAGAGGGGGCAGGAGCAGAGCCAGTGCAGCCAGGGACTGGAACGGACAGAGGGGAATGAGGCTGAGGCTGGGACAGTAGCTCACTCTGACTGTGGAGGTCACACACTGGTCTCATTTTCCCCATCCTGTCCCATCCTTTTCAGTCTATCCGAAGAATAATTTAAAGCCACTGAAAAAGTTTAAACAGGTTGTGTGCCTAGAGTACAGATAGGACTGGGGGTGGGGATAAGACAACCTGACCTTTCAATAGAGCGGTCTGGAAAGTCTCCAGGTGTCTGCCGGCATTCCAGAGTGTCCTTTGATTTTACAGAGTCACATGAAGACATGCTCCCAGCCTCTGCATGAGGACACCTTCGGTGGACACCTCAAAGTTGGCTTGGCTCAGGTTGCAGCTATGGAAATCTCCCGGGGCAACCACAGAGATAACAAAGCCGTGATCCGATATCTGCCTTGGCTCTATCACCCTCCCTCTGCAATGCAGCAAGGGTGAGACACTTATTATTCCAGAAACAAGGGTAATAAGACAGGAATGCTTCTAAGTTCCTGAGGTTTAGCCAGAGCTCATGGTCATATTGAAGACTTATGAAAGCGAGATATGATTTGTTATAAACATGGAGCTCAGGGCCCATCCTCATACTTGTTTGCTTTTGCTGACCCTGGGGTTTTTGTGACATGCGGCCAGTAAAAGAATCATTCCCTCTGCGTACAAAGCCTCACTCATCTGCACAGAAGATGAAAACTTAAAGCTTAGAGCTACCACTTTAACTCTGAATTTCAGCTCGTTAATGAAGCAGGAGGTGTGGATTGCGCACTTAGGTGGCTTGTGCGCAAGCTTGATTTACAAGTGGGGCAAAAGCCATGAGTAGGAGTGAAATGGCCCGGGAGGAGGTCCAAGCCCCCGACCTGCTCTGTGGGGGCTGAAGATAGGCTCGCATGGGCTGGGTTCCTTGGCTACTCAGAGCAGGCTTGGGCCTACCAGTTGATCTTCCTCTAGAGGTCAGGATGCAGGGGGACCTGAGAGAGAAGGAAACTTGTGATCAGGAACTGCTGTGGTGGGTATGTCTCAGCTCTTCTCTTCCCTCCCATCCTGTGACGATGTCCAGGAAGAACTTTCTGAGGACAGGAAAGGAAAAGATTGAGAAGGAGACCAGAGAGGCAGTCAGACTATGTCAGAGTGATACTTAATCTTGTGCTACCAAGGCTGCTCCTTGGTGAAGAAGATATAATCTAGGATGAGAGCAGAAAACAAGGGAAACACACAGTGTCAGCTTGCTGGCCCGTTGCCTGGGGTTTTGCTTTATGTAATTGCCTGCAACGGCGTCCTGTTAATCCCTTCCTCCATTAGTATTTGCTGGACAGCCAATGAAAAAGAAAGCATAAAATCACCTTTGGCACTTCCTTCTTCTCTAACAGACCTAAAGAATTCATTGAATGTGTCTCCCACATCCGTCTGCTGTCCTGGCTACTTCTGGGGTCCCTCACTCATAATGCTGTGTGCCCCAATGCCTCCTCTCCCTGCCTCCCCATTCCTCTGGATGCAGGATCCCACATTGCAGACCATCTTATTGTTATCCTGATAGGATTTCCAGAACAATCAAAGGTAAGTAATTTCTTCAAGATTTGGACCATATGAATTAAATTGCTAATGGAAGCCCTTATCAGCCAGTTACGTTTCTCTGAGAAGTTAAATGCATCTTATCATTCACCCTCCTGTAGATGTTAGGAAAGTGGCTTTGTGCTAATGTCTTATTTAAAGTTGTTTAAATTCCCAGACTGTCTTTTGTCCCCCTAAATTGTTCTCTGGCTTGCTTTATGAAGATAAATTATAAAAGCAAGGAAGAGCTGGTTTCCCAGGCATTCCTGCCTCAAAACAATAAAGAGAAATAAAAGGCAAGAAATACAATAAAAATTCGGTGATCAGTGTTCAGATCCAAAGATGATCTGGAGGGAAATTTATGTTCTATATCATTCTTTGCGCACCATCTTTCCACCTCGAATCTCTTAGGACACTTGAAAATAAGAAGACAAGTGTGGAGCTCAGTGAAGCACACCAGAAAAACCTACACCGAGGAAGTGTGTAAATTGTAGAATAGCGTAAAGCCCAGGCAGACACTAGACCGGAGGCTCTATGGAAACCAGACACTGCTAATCTGCGAGCAGGAGCCCAGGGCCCTTCCCTGAGCTCAGGAAAGCTATGGAAGATCCAGTGGGTTTAGGAGTAGCTGAGATTTGGCCAGAACAATCTCTGCAACGAAATGGAGAATCCATCCAAGCAGCCAGCATGATGCTTGCAAAAGGAATTGGTGCAGGGTCGAGGGTTTCTACGTGCCACTCCTTTCCTCCTATTTCCACCCTCTGAAAAGGTTACTGTTATCCAAATTTCATAGACTTGGTAATATATCAACATGGTATAATAGAATTATTTTTCTAACCTAGTTTAGGGATGGAAATGTCAGTTTCATAAAAGGACAAGGGGAGTGGGTAGATTTATTCTGCAAATTAAGGTGTCCTCTCCTGGAAAAGAGGCTTTGTTCTGGGAGTACACTCCCACTGACAGAGAAGAGTACATTCAAGGAGATGAATCACACGTCTGTAACTGGGATGATTTCTTTGAGCTTCTGCTGTGCTCCCTGGCAAGCCTGCGACCTCGGAACCCCTCCTTGTCTTCTTCCTTTCCAGACCTCTGTGCTCCACATGTGCTCCCTCTTCCATGCGTTCATCTTTGCTCAGCTCTGGACAGTATACTGCGAGCAAAGTGCTGTGGCGACGAACGTCCAAAACCAGAATGAGTTCAGCTTCACAGCGATACTGACGGCGCTGGAATTTTGGAGTAGAGTGACACCTAGCATCCTCCAACTCATGGCCCACAACAAAGTGGTGAGTTTGTGAAGTCCCACCCAGGAAGGAACCAGAAAATGTTGAAGCTAGTTGAAAATCCCAAATAAGTATGCAACATAATGTGTATTAAACAGCCTGGCGTAACCATGCCACCGTACCTACATGTATCAGAGTATCATGCTCTTGTCATAAATAGTTTTGAAATTCCCAAATACAAAGCAAACAATTTTTGTCTTTTCTACCTAGCACCAAATGAACTCTATGAAACTTTTACCTTTCAGATGCTTCAGTGTTCTAAAGGCAGAGGATTAGGAGAAAGAGCTATATTATTTTGGATTCTAAAGCATTTGAAGAAAGCCTTAGCTATTAGGTCAGCTTCTGTGGTGGTCCAAGAGCTAGCTGACCACAGGAGGTCATTCTATTGGGAACGCAAAGCCTTCAGAGAGGTCCTCCAACTGTTCCCAGTCTTCAAGTCTATTTTGATGTCTATGGCTGCACGAGAGAGGTGCTGTTCTAGATTGAACTGTACACACCTGGGGAATGGTTAGCCTGCACCCACTTCATTGAATACACTTGGACTGGCCCTTGTGGAGGTGTGTGGAAGGAATTTGTGAGGAGTCCTGGGGTTCATTTGCTATTTGGAGGATTCGCAGCTGGAAGGACAGCGTCAATGTCTTGGTTTAAAGAGCTCCATCAGGGAAGTTCTAGTCTGTGAGGAATCAGGAACCTGGAAGCTGGTCCCAGTGATGATTTGTGGGCCAGGAACCCAGCACCACTCTGTCCACAGAAGGGATTGGGCATGATGTCTTAATTGAGGAATGTTTTCTGTTAGCTTTACTAAGGAAGGGGAATCCTCTATTTTCTTTAAATGAAACAGTTTCGTTTCTTTAGGGACAACGTTACAATTTTACATATGGAAGGATGTTTGGGTTCACTGTAAAGGAAAGTTTATATAAAGTTTTAGAGTTCACAAGCAGTTTTGGGTACTATGGAGATAATTACATTTATTGAGTGAGTCACAGATACTATAACAGAAAAGAATTCAGAGATCAAGTTTTCTGTATGTTATTTTGGAGACAGAAAAAAGTAGGGCTTTACACTTAACAGTGTTTTTTCAATTACATTAGTGCTCCCCAAATTCCTCTAGACACTCAAATGTTATAAATGAATGCATTGCCTGTGATTTCTTACAGATGATGTTACAAATTAATTGTAATTGATTTTGTTTTGAGAGATTTGCTCAGCCAAGTAAACTAGTACATTAGATCCTCTCAGGAGTATTTAAAAAAAATCCAATGAGGGGCATAATCTCCATTCTTCTTTTTGACTTTTGTGAATGTGGATACCTGTGCCATAGGGAATAAAACCCAAGAGCAGATCTACAGTATAGTAAACAGCTGTTCCCCCAAGGGACTCCATGTAAGTGGAGAAAAGCCAAGGTGGAGAAAGAGACTGAGCCCAAAGGATGCTGAGGATAAAGAGCAATGAGAGCCACAGGGTGGTGCAGATTAGTGAGAGCCATGCTTGAGTTCCAAGGCCAGCAGCCCTATGTGGGGAAAAGAAGGAAGGACAGTTCGTAACCTTGGGGAACTTCTATAAAGTCCTTCTGGAATGAGGTTTTAGAGGTGAATGGACAACACTCTCCATGGTCTTCTGTAGTCATTATGTAGAAGGACCTTTTGGATATAGGGTACCAGTCCTCTGAGGCTGCTGAGTAGTTTACAAGGTTCCCAGTTCACTGGGAATGGAACTGACTTTTCTGTTTGTTGTTTCAGATGGTAGAAATGGTGTGTCTCCATGTGATTAGCTTAATGGAGGCTTTGCAAGAATGCAATTCAACCATTTTTGTCAAGGTAGGAGAATCTCATGACTTTTATAGACCATTTCATACCGCTAAACACAAATATGGGTTTGTTTTGAATGCACACTCCCAAAGAGGAAAATGAAATGGATTTAGGGTTAACATGTAGCATTGGGACTGGAAGACTTCACTTCCACAGCACCTAACTACATGATTATTACGCTATTTCTGCTCTTGCTTTACTGTCACCTACTCTTCCATGTCAGATCATGGCAACATGTAACATAGGAGTTAAAATATTACTGGGGAACACTTTGAAAATGACCCTCTGGCGGTGCAAATCTGTTGGTGCTAACTCACTTTGCAAAAGGTATGAGAAAATCAAAGAAACTGCTCTATAATTCTCTGACGTGGTATCTGGTGGTTTTCTCTAAGATATCTTAGTTTCAAGTATTATTATTTGAAAATAGTATGTAGTATATGAAGATAAATCAAGTACTCATCCTCTTTCCAGGGCCATCAGAAACAGCCCAGTAAGGCACTGGATTTGAGAAAGAGGGCTCCTGGCTTCTCAGTCCTTTATTCTTCTCACATCCCACCTTTTTCCTACTGATGATTCCTGTATTTTTCCTTTTTTACCTTTCATTCTTATAGTCTCTTGGCCTGGCCACCATCACCATCACCACTCAGCAGAGGGCATCAGTTCAGAACCTTGTAACCTGCTACTTCTCTCCTTAGCTTTCTCCATTCCTGGTTAAAGGCACTAACTTCTCACGCTGTGCTGAAGGAAAGCAGCTCATTTCCAGGAAATGCCTGACCGTTACTAGATAGTGCAAGGTCACTAATTCAAATGGGAGAGATTTACTCAGCTCAAAATAGAAAAAGTCAACACTAGGAGAAAAAGTTATTGGATCATCCTGCCTGATTTTATTACTTACAGCTTCATTAAAGTATAATTAGCATATGCTAAACTATGCACATTTAAGTTGTACAGTTTAAAGAATTTTGGCACCTACTCTTTAAAATTTTTTTAAATTATTCATTTATTTATTTATTTATTTATTTATTTATGTACATAAATGTACTGTCTGCATGCAGATCTGTGCACCCGTGTCGTGCAACACCGCGGAGGTCAGAAGAGGGTGTCAGACTCCCCTGGAACTGGAGTCAAAGACAGTTCTCAACCACCATGTGGGTGCTGGGGACTGAACCCGGATCCTCCGCAAGAGCAGTCGGCACCCAACCGCCAGGCCATCCCTCCAGCCCTCTTTAAAAATTTTAAAAATACTTTTTACATTTAATTTGTTTATTATGTGTGAAGTATGTGTGTGCATGTGTATGTGTTTGTGTGCCTGCATGTGATGGTGCACATATAGAAGTAAGAGGACAACTTTTGGGGTTGGTTCTCTCCTTCCACCTGGGTCCCAGGGATCTAATGAACTCAGATCATGAGGTGGTGGTGAGTGCCTTTAACCCCCGCTGAGCCATCTTGCCAGGCTAACATCTGTTACTTCTATACCCTTATCACCACAATTGATAATAAGCACTGCCAAAAGGCCCTAACTTATTATTGTTATTATTATTATTATTATTATTATTATTATTTAATATGTATGAGTGTATTGCCTACATGTATGTAAGTGCACCCATACCATGCAATACCCACAGAGGTAAGAAGAGGGTGTTGGATCCCCTAGAACTGGAGTTATGGATGGTTGTTGGCCACTATGTGGCTGCTGGGAATTGAACCCGAGTCCTATGCAGGAACAGCCAGTGCTCTTAACAGCGGAGCCATCTCCGCTTATTTTTATACCCCTTTACATTCTACCATTTCTTGTCCCCAGATAATTGTTGATGTAATTTCTGTCATTGTGATTAGCTTATGCACCATTTTCTTTTTTGTTTGTTTTGTTTTGTTTTGTTTTCAGGAATGAAGCATTTATTTTAGCTCACAGCAGTGAAGGTGCAGTCCATCAGGGTGGAGAAAGCATGGTGGCAGGAGTGAGGCAGCTGCTGTACTCCGTTTTCTATAAATGAATTAATACCATGCATATATATTTTTCTGACTTCTTTATCTCATAATCACTATACACAGATTAATGCATGTTGTTGCATGTATCTGTTAGCCATTAATTTTCATTGCTGGTAGAAGTTCATTATTTGAATATACTATACTTTGTTTATTCATTTGTGTCAGTTAGACATTAGAGGTGTTTCCAGCTTGGGGCTAATATCAAAGCTGCTACGAATATTCACATATAAATCTTTGTGTGCATATATGCATTTGTGGTCTTTTTTTATGTGTATGAATGTACTGTCTGCATGTAGGTCTGTGCATCCATGTCCTGTAATGCCGCAGAGGTCAGAAGGCATCAGATTCCCCTGGAACTGGAGTTAAAGACAGCTCTCAGCCACCATGTGGGTGCTGGGGATTGAATCCGGGTCCTCTGCAAGAGCAGTCAACACTCTTAACCACTAGGCCATCTCTCCAGCCCCCGCATATACGCATTTGTGATCTTGGGTACATACCTAGAAGTGAACTGCCAGGTTGTTGGTGGATGTTTAGCTTCATAGGAAGTTGGCAGACTGTTTTCCAAGGTAGTTATTCTCACCAGCCATGCAGAAGCAAGCATTCCAGTTCCTTCACAGTCAAATTTTTATTAGTGGGTATTAATTATCTGGAATACTGGGCTTCATTGCGACATTTCATACATGCATGAATTATATGATGTAGTCAATCTTTGATATTAATTATTCTGAGAGTTGTGTGCTGGCATCTTATGGTTTCAACTATATCTTCCTGCTAACAAATGATGTTAACAATCTTTTTATTTGCTTGTTCATTATGCACATATCTTTTTAGTGAAGCATCTGTTAATTATTTGTATTTTATTGGGTTGAGTTTTTTGCTTATTATTCAATAGTAAGATACAAATCCTTTGTCAGATGTGATAGCAGAGTTTTTTTATGGATTATCTTTTCATTATCTTGACAATGTCTTGTGAAGAGCAGAAGTTCTTGATTTTGATCAAGTACCATTTATCAAATCTCCCTCCCTCCCCTCTCTTTCTCTAAGCTATGTAGTGAAGGCTGGCCTCACTAAGCTTGCTATGTACCCAGGGCTGGCTTGGAATCCTGATCTTCCCTTCACCTCTCCAGAGCTTCCTGCTCTACCTCTCAGATACTGAGAGTACAGGCATGCACCTCCATGTCCAATTCTCTGTTTTTTCTTTTATCATTTTGTATCTATATAAAATCTTTGCCTTGTGTAAAGAATCCTTCCTTTTCTTTCTCCCTTCTTCCTTCCTTCCCTCCCCCTTTCCTTCCCCCCTTCCTTCCCTCCCTCCCTCCTCCCTCCCTTCCTTTCTTCCTTCCTCCATCCCTCCCTCACAGGAAATTAAAACTTTCTTGGCTGAAGGATAGGTTTTACCAGTTCTGAGGACCAGAATAAATGGGAGTGAGATGAACACAGCCTAATTCAGAAAGAAGTCTTCCATTTATTCTATAGCCCACAGCAAAATAGAAGGCAAGATAATACTTGTTTTGATAAAAATAACAACAATGAAAAAACTATTTTTATGTTCCTCATTCAGTTTTCTGGATATTGTTTCTGGAAAAGAAAAAGAAGAGGAAAAATCCCCAATTTTATATGTCATTTTAGAGCTCCCTGACTGCTAACCTGCCTGAGCCCATGAGGATTCTCAGATGTTTTCTAAATATTTAGCAGTGTACAGGCCACTTCCACATGACAGTCAGCAAAAGTCTTGTAGACACCGGGCCACTCAGACTGTCTAAATGAGCTAGTCCTACTAAAGCCAGAGAGAGAATAGCTTTAATGGGCACTGATTTTTGTTTTTTGGTTTTTTTTTTTTTTCAAAGCCAATTTTTGTTGAATCTTTGTGCATTTCATACAAAATTTCCAATCAAGTCTAGACCCACTCCCCCTTCCTTGCCCCCACCCCACCAGAGCTCATTCATTCTGCCAAACATGTTTTTCATCTTTTTCTCAGTCTCTTTTAAAATTTTCAGTGCAGAAGTTTACTGTTTTGAGCAGAAGTTCACCGTTTCAGTCAGTTCTTTGACCCAGTCTTTTGTTGTTGTTGTTGTTCCTTCCAATCTGCATCACTCCAAAATATGTATATATCTTTTAGCATCTTCAGCTTATGATTTCTCTCTCTTTTTTTTTAATTTGGCTGAAAGATGTCATGTTTGAAGGCTCCTCCTTGGCAAGCCCAAACAATCATTTGTCCTGTACTTGTGCTCCACACTGGGGTCTTCCCTACCCATGGTGGGCACTGATCTTCGTAATGAAAGTTGACAGCTTCAGGCACCTGGGGAGGGTACCATTTGCTGATATTTTCAGCTTCAGTCCAGTGACATTTGGTAGCATGATTCATACTTAAACATAGTATAATGCTAAAAATATTCACCGCCTTCGATATAAACCCTGTATTTAGGAATGTTAAGGAATAAGCAGCAATAAACAGAATTTTAAAATAAAACAGTAGATTCAGGGTTGGAAACAAACAAAAGCATGGGAAGAAATGCAATTGACCACTTCACCAAGGTTTTTTTTTTTTTAAGCACTAATTGAAACTAGTAGTCTATGGCTCTGCACTCTGAGGTCCTTTGCACTCTGCATCCCAGTAGGCTCTCCTCCTCTTTCTTTGGTTTGATTCATTGCATCAGAGACCTTCAATTTGCCCAGGCTAGCAGTCTCAGCTTCTTTGACTGTTTCGTATTTGAAATAGCAGATTCGGGGCTAAAGAGATGGCTCAGCGGTGAAGAGCACTGGCTGCTCTTGCAGAGCACCCAGGTTCAATAGCCAACACCCATTGGATGGCTAACAGCTGTCTGTCACTCCAGTTTCAGGGGGATGCAACACCCTCTTCTGACCTCTGTGGGCATTGTACAGCATGGGTGCACTTACACACATGCAGGCAAGACACTCATACACAAAAAAATAAAAATAATAATATATTTTTAAAAAGAAATAGCATCTTCAGACCATCATAGGTTGTCTTTGCTGGTAGAATCTCTCTGCATGCCAGAAACTATCCCTGGTCTACCTGGACCACCAAGCAGCCTCCACATTGGGCCCTGACTCCATTCTACATGGATTTCTTTGTCTTTCCTCAACTATGACCATCAAAGTACTGCTCATGATGAGTGGGCTCCTCTGCCCCTCTTTGAAAAGTGCCTCCATCTTCATGATGTTCTTTCTTCTCCTCTTCGTAAAGATATCAGCCATGTTGGATTAGAGCCCCTACCACCGACATGACCCCATCTTAACTGACTACATCTTCAGCAACTTCATTTCCAGATAAAGGCACATTCTGAGTCATTGTAGGCTAAGACTACAGTGTAACTTTTGTGGCCATTCAGTTTCATCCATAACAGTCCTTTTGCTATGTTAGAGTAAGAGCTGGCTCCCAGCGGTGTTCATGACGCCCGTCAGCATAGTAAAGCATGAATGTGGCGAAATAAACCAGCATTTCCAAGCCCACGGCTCCCCTGTCCCCTTCATAGTTCACGAACAAGATTTGTGCAGAATACATGGGAAAAAGTTGTGTTTTGTTTTCCTCCAACTTCTGGATTGACTAGACTGTGAGCATTTACTTACATTTTAACAGACTGAAATGTGACGAGGAGGCCAAGGCAGAGAGAAAGGAGCTGCTCCTGGGGCCAGTTGAGCTGCAGCCCCCCATGGCCCCAAGGAAGGGCCACATCAGAGACAGACATCTCGATGCCCAGATATGTGGGCACCCACATTATAAATTCCTGGCTCCCTCTTGTCTTCTAAAGTCTTTCTCCATGACTCTTAAGAACTTTGCCCCTCAGCACCACATGTGTCCACCACCCCACCCCACCCTACATGTGTCCACTACCCCTGCCCCACCCTGCGCCATGTATCCACCACCGCACCCCACCCCACTCACTCTGCACACTCCTGTGGAGCTGTGCACATGTCTCTTCTCTGCTTCATTCCAAATCAGGTACCTCCAGGGCTGCCTTTTTTTGTCACTGATGCGTTTAATACACTACCCTGCTAGGTTCTTTTAAGGGCTACAGGCAAACTGAGTGGCCCTTCCGATGAGAGATTTGGCTCTAAAGATCCTGTGGAGGAAATTCCATTTTAAGAAAGTGAGGATTTAATTAAATAAATACACATTTAATTTCCTGTGCTTGCTTTCAAGAGACCATCAGTCATTTGCTGTAAAGAGTGTGTTTTAAGCACCCATGGTGTGCTTATTAACCTCCAAATGCCAGCATCTCAGCAGGGCTTGGCCTGAGAAAGACATTTTGCTGATAACAGCAGCTACGCAGCAGGCCAACATCCTCTCGTGATGTTGAATGGATTCAGTGTGGCTTGTATTCCCTTCAGTAATGGAAGCTTGTGTAGAATAGAAAACAATAACACACCTTCTGTCTTTCTTCATACAGCTGATACCTATGTGGTTGCCAATGATTCAGTCAAATATCAAGGTAAGTCACCCCCTATACTGTCTGGAACATCAGAGTCCTCACGGGGATTGCTGGGACTCCCTTTACTACAGAGAAGAAAGAACGTTGGTGTCATGGGGCTGATAATGCAGGAGACCTGTGGGCAGGTTGGGGCCTGCAAGAGGTAACATCAGGGCTGAGGGACCACCTCTTCTGAGTCTGAGCCCGTTCAGTCCACTGGTTAGGATGCAAGAGGGTAACATCAGGGGCTGGGGGACCACCTCTCCCTGAGTCTGAGCCTGTTAAGTCCACTAGTTAGGATGCAAGCCTATCATGTAGTGGCTCACGCCTTTAATCCTAGCACTTGGGTGGCAGAGGCAGGCAGTTCTTTGTGAGTTCAAGGCCAGCCTGGTCTACAGAGTGAATCCCAGGGCAGCTAGGGCTACAGGGAGACCCTGTCTCAAAAAGACCAAAAAAAAATGCAATCCTATCTTGAGGATACCCATGGGCTCTGGTCCCAGGTACATCTAGTGATTTTGTTTTCTGACAGCTAAGATTGATTTTCTTGGATAGAAAGAATTATATTAAGAAAGAATAAGTTTAGGGGCTGGAGAGATGGCTCATTAATTAAGAGCAGTGGCTGCACTTGCAGAGGACCCAGGTTCGATTCCCAGCACCCACACAGCAGCTAACAAGTATCTGTAATTCCATTTCTAGGGGATTCAATGCCCTATTTTGGCCTTTGTGGGCTTTGCATGACACAGGTGGTCTTACATAGGCAAAACACTTTTACACATAAAATAAATACAATTTTTTAAAAAGAAAGGATAATCTTGAATGAATGACAGAATTGAGCTGAAAGGAACCTCCTCTCTGCCTTTTACATATGAAGAAATTTGAGGTAAAAAAAAAAAAAAAAGGATAGTGACTTGGATAGGGTCCCAGAGCCTGGGAGAAGACCCCGACTGAATGCATTTCCTAATCCCAGACCTCCCCTTTTGGTGACATTTGGTCACACAGCTATAACTATTGGGGCCTGACGTTAAGTGGCAGAGCCAAACACTGCCCCATCTGAAACTGGCTCCTGTCTATAGCACCTGGAGAGCAGGGGAGGACAGAGGACAGATGTGCTCCAAGAGGACAGATGTGCTCTTGCTGGACGTTTTTCCCCCAAAGTTGGTATGAGGTACTGATGAAAATCAAGGGGTACGAATTCAAGGCACCAGGACATCAAAAGAAGGCAAGGCAGCTGTCAACAGTGCGGGCAGCCTCTGCAGCCGACCTGGCCAGCTGTGGCCGCCAGTGGAGTACATGGGTGTGCTAGAACCTCATCTCTGTGGCTTTCACTTTGAAAGGCAAGCTGCTGGCCTTCCCACGGAGAGCATTCCAAATTGCCTGCCCACACTTTCTTTGCTTTGTGATAGTCTGTGGCAATTTCACATGGCACAAAGTTCTAAGAAGCCAGAGGAATGTGGTGAGAAGCTAGGAGAGTGAAGACAGGCTTTCAGCATAGCTTCTCCATGTCAACTGACATGAAGACGGAGAGAATGGAATGTTATTAAATGTATTGTATATATTAAAATGTATTCAGCACCTGCTCTGGCTAAGATCTATTCTAAAAAGTCTATTAACTCACTTGTCTTATAGAGCCCCTGAGGTAAGCGTTATGTCCCTGTTCTACCAAACCCAGACTAATAAACCTTGTTCCCACAATGCCCATACCGGAGCTGGGATCTGAACCTAAGAGTTCCATTACAGAGCCCAAGCACTTAACCACTACACCAAGCCCATGTGCTGAATATGAGCAATTGCTCAGAACCAATACATCAGCTCAGATGCCGAGTGTTGGTTTCATGTCCCCATTGCAGCGAGTCAACATGAACACATCACTATTTGAATGGGGGTGGGCCAGGGTAACTCTCAAACCATAGAGTATGGTTCTCCATGCCGAGCACTGCCATATTTGAAGGCAAGCCTTAAGCCAGACCCAAGTTCTACCTGCAGACCTCCCCTCCACCTCTGTGCTTTGTTGGAAGAACTAAACTGTCCACCCTTTCTTACAGCACTTATCTGCGGGCCTCCAGCTTCGCCTCCAGGCCATTCAGAACAACGTGAACCATCACAGCCTAAGGACGCTGCCCGGCTCGGGCCAGAGCAGTGCTGGCCTGGCTGCTCTCCGCAAATGGCTGCAGTGCACCCAGTTCAAAATGGCCCAGGTGGAAATCCAGTCCTCGGAAGCAGCCTCTCAATTTTATCCTCTATGAGTGGACTCCTCGGCTCCAGTGTCAACACTCTGGCTTAGCAATAATGGGTATAAAAACAAACAATTTGATCCAAGCAGGTTGGGGAACATATTGGTACTGTACATCCTCTTTCTAGTTTAGTAAAACGACGTGCAAAGGCCGGAGAGGGCCACAAACGAAGCTTTCTTGCTACACATATTTCTGATGACTCCTTGGGCTATCTGATTAAGTGTTTCCTTACATTATTTTTTAAAAAAAACCAAATCATTTTTCTTTAACTAACTTCTATTTTTTTTAAGAAAAAAAATAGACTGGTGGGTACTCACAGAAACGTTGTATAAGCCCCCCTGTTGCTATTTTTGATGATAGAGAATAAATAGGGTTTTTGAAACCTTTGTAGTGTTTTTTCTTAAAATCCACTCTTGGCAATGCAATAAAAAACAAAAAATCGTCACCATAATCCAGTGACACTTGACTAAAGCTTTTTGTCATTATCCTGGGGACAGTGGCAGCTTCCGAGGAACATTACAAAGTGCACTTAGAAATTAGGTGGTTAAAATGGGCCACTTGTTTTTCATTTTATAAAATCATTTTTGAAAACTGTCCAATAAGTCTTATTATTTTTAAAACTAGTTTTTCAGCTCCTTAGTTCTAGGCTGTACTTTCCTGTAAGCTTTATGATAAGCACGTTAGTTTTGTGAATAATGAATTTTATTCTTTTGTTAATACTTGTATACAACGCATTCAAAACTGTAGATTGCACATTGGACCAAACGAGTCCCTGCACTGGCACAGAGCAACGCACCCAGAGTTATGTTTCATAAAACGGAATTTTACCGTGTAAGAGCACCAACATTTACCAACACTTAACCTAGTGTGTGACTGTGCATTCCAAATGAAACTTCTTTACCCCTGTAATGCACTGACTAAAAGAAGACTTACTACACATTTAAACTGTATATTGACATGCTATTAAATGCATTTTTTATTATCTTTGTGAGCCTGGGGTTTTTTAAAGTCAGTTTCTAGAGTTAGAGTTTAGCTCCTTACAACCATGTCTTCTAAACTCTTACAGCTCCTCACTTCCCTTAAGGCTGTGGTTATTGAGAGGAAAGGCCTGCTTACCTTCTTATTTGGTCTTCTCTCTTGGAAGGACTTTGAAGGCATGGGATTATTCCTTTAAAGAAAAACAAACTTGTTGTTAGTAAGGACCTCCTCTTTCCTGCTGGAGGACCTGGTATGGTCATACATCTCAGTGGGGAAGTGAGTCCCCTGTTCTCTAAGTGCTCACAGGAGATCTAGGGAGGATGGCAGAGTTCAGTACTTATGAAAACCTGCAGAGAAGCTACCGGGCCCTGAATCTAGAGCACTGAAGTGCTGTTCTCTGTATCTCACTAAGTCTGAAAGGGGCCTTCTTCCTGTCAGACCTCTCCCCTGCCTGGTCGTGCTTGGCTGTACTTCTGTGAGTATTCTGTATTACAGCCGTGCACACATTTCTTTCACTTGGGAATGGTGATGGCTTTGCAAGCTTTGTCAGCTTTGCTTTGTCACCATCCCTAGGGTTTGCCACACGTACGTGTCTGATTAATGTCTGCTAAGTTGAGAAGGAATGAGTGTTTCTTATGCTATACAGTGAGCTCAGTAAGTAAGTTCTCTGTCACATCTACTTTTGCTCACGAACTCCTAGGATGGTCACGGGCTGAAGGAGGCAGTCCTGGCTGCTGTCTTGGGGAGTGGTTTTGCTGACTGCCCTATCCAGGGTCAACTGTAAGCCTGGATTTTGGCTACTCCTGTGCCAGCCTTTCCCCAGGCACCCTGGATCTCGGTGGCCATATCCTACCATTAGACAAGGTCAGCTTATTCTCCAGCCTATCTTCTTTGTCCAGTTCTTTAAACAGGCTTCTGCCTCCAGTTCCCTTCATGTTTACATCCTCATTAAAGGTTGGAGATAAGTGCTCTCTGCTGAGCCCCATTTAATGCCTTCTTCTTTCTGAACCTGTCATTTACCCCAGTTACTACCTGGAGGTCCGATCTACCCAGACAAGCTTTTCTCCTTACACTTGAGAATTGGGACCTGTTTTACTGCTCCGTTGACGTAAACACTGTCTCTGAGGTTAATATAGCACCACTTCACTGGCTGATAGACATCAGCAAACTACCCAGCCTGCACCTTACACACAAATGTCACGTCTTCTTACCTGTCAGCCCTCTATCAAGTTGAGCTCAGGAATTTCGCCAGGAAGAGAGGGAGCTTGTGGCATTTTTAACAGGATTGACTTTAACATGGAGGAGGAGCTGTTTGCCTAGGTCAAGGGCCAGCAAACTATAGTTTATAGGCCAGATGCTGCCCACGGGCTAGTATTGTGCAAAGGCCAAATACCGCCCATAGCCCAGATGCTGTCCGAAGCCTGTTGGAGTCCACTGTAATTAGACACAGCCGTATCTGCCACTTACATGTTGTCTGTGGCTGGTTTTTGTGCCGCAATTGCAGAGCTGAGTTACAACCAAGACCGTGACCCCAAAATCTTACCATGGTCAACCATGTTGGCCATATCAAAAAGCATGCTGACCCTGGGCCTTGGCAAAGAGCCAAGAAGCACTGAGCTGGAACTCTTGCATGGGTATGTTCCCCCATCATCTCAGGAGGCTTGGAATTTATTATTATTTCCTCTTCTATAAAGCGGGGACAACACAGTCTACCTCACAGATTTTTAAAAGAGTGCAAAAAAGAAGAAAAATGCAAACTTTTTAAAAAGTTTAGGGCAACAACTGACACATGATGTACCCTCAGTAAGTTGTATTTTTTCTTGTTTATTCTTGTGCTAAACTCTAGAGAGGGAAAGGTACTTGGCCAAGGTCACATGGCTTCTAAGATTGGTTCCCAGGCTGTGTTAGCTCCAACTGCACACCACACGGGCCTCAGACGGCAGTTATAAAAGCTAGAGTGAGGGTAGAGAGAGCCCAGCAAAGCTCCGCCTGATCCAGGCCTGCAGGCACTCATGGCTTGGAGAAAAGCCATGGAGTTGCGCAGTTTTCCTTCTCCTGGGGAGTCCTACTGCTTTCATGATGTCAACAAATCATTAGAGATTCCCAAGAGTGGAATGGGCCCAACACTCCAAGTACACAGATTCCCAATCATTTTACACAATGGACATGCCTCTTACCAGTTGGGTGACCTTGGACAAATTATTAAATCTACCTGGACCTCCCTTTTCCCTAATTGTAAAATGGAGCTGTCTACCAATCTTGGGGTGATAGAAAGTCCTAATGGGCAGAAGACTGTGATGCTACTAGAGAACCATAGGAATGAACAGACCTCTGGAAGACTGCTGCTACCCGGTGAAGACACACAAGAGGACGGCTCATAGCTTCAGGCTCATTTGGTTTTTCCTTGAGCCAGTGCTCTGAATCGAGATCTCCAAGACCATGGGAGCAAAAACATGGCCATTAGCCAAGAACATCCAGGCTCCACTGTGTGTCATCGCCTCACAAGTCTGTTGTTCTTCTATACGAGTTGTTTCCAGAAGTCTTTTCCCTAGGAGCCTCTTCTAAGCAACTTCATTTCCATTGCTCAAGTGACAAAAGGACAAAGAAGATTGGATCAGATTACAGAAGATGGCTTGTCCACCAAGACTCTGACAAGCTGCGATTGGGGGGGCCTCAAGGGATTCATTGGACAGTGCAGATACTTTATTATACTTCTTTAATAGAATTAATTTGAAGATCTGTGTATTGTACAAATTGACTGTTTTGACAATAGTGGGAGATTCTTATGAAGAATAGAATGGTTGGAACTCAATGGAACAGAACCAAATTGGTATTATGAAAGGTGATGGCTGGGGGCTGTTAATGAGAGGCTGGTCAGTTCCTTTCTCTGCTGGGAGTCAGCAGTGAGCCGCTTAGAAGGGATGTCAGGGAAGCCGTAGAAGCCACTGGCTACTGAATATCTATCTATAAGGCCTCAAGCTCTTTATAAGCATGATCTTCACTCTCCCATATGAGGCTGGTCCTATGATTCTTCCAGTCTTTGCAGGTGAGGTACTGGAGGCCCATGAGTTAAGTGCTTTAGCCAAGGCTCTGCAGGCAGGATAGCTTTAGGAGTAACTGCCATCAGACTCCCAAGCCTGAGCCTCAGTAGATACATGTTAATTTTCTTCTAGGCCATTTTAGCTAAAATATGCCAGGAACATGGGGAAGAGAAACTTGAGGACTTTATTGAGGCATCTCTGTTTATTGATTGTCATCAATTTTGGTTGAGAGATAGCCACCTCATCTGACAAATGTGTTCTTCCCATTTCTTTGGGAATTCATTTATATACATAAAAATATAGAGATGGTAACTTGAATATCATGTTGTTTCCTAATGAAAAAGAATACATTTGTCGACAAGGGATGTTGAGGTGGGGGGACTACAGGTTCAAGGCCAGCCTGGATACAGAGAAAGTTCCAGGCCAACCCGGGCAACTTAGTGAGGTGCTACAGCAAAATAATAAGTTAAAAAGGGCCTGGGAGATAGGTCAGTCATAGAAAGCTTGTCTAGCATGTGTAAGGTCCTGGGTCTCCAGTACCAAGATATGCTGCTGCTGGTGATGATGATGATAATGATAATAATAATAATCAGATAATAATCAGAAAAATAAATTGTATGTATTGAAGATTGTGATGACGAACTCTTGACAGTTTGGGACCTCAGCTCTGAAGAAATTTGCCCTTAGTTAATTATAATCATAAATCCTATTTATAAGGGCTTGCTATATGTCCCATGCTTTTGATGTAGTCATGTCATTTAGTCTGCACAATAGAGTGAAATAGGCACTCCTACTTTAAAACTTTTTGTGATTTATTTTTATGCGTAGGAATGTTCTGCCTACATGTGTGTAAGTGTGCCCACGTTGTGTACAACATTCCTAGTTTTAACCCCACAGAAGAGATGAAGAAACTAGGCACAGGGATGAACTCTGCAGAAGTCCCTTGGTGGGGAGCAGGCTTCGAATCTGGTGTGTCTGTCCCTTCAGCACAGGTTGTGTTGATTACAGAACTAGCAGTTAAATGCTGGTGATGGCCTCTGCTACTCAGCTGACCCCCAAGATGACTTAGAAGCATTTAAACCAGCAGGCGGCCTGCTGCCTGAACCTGGCCCTTAGCACCTGTTATTTGGTGAGCTTGTGACTCTTCTTTCTTCTTTTGATTTGAATGCATGTGGCTGAGTGCCATGTGGTCTCCAGCATGGTCTAGTTCCCACCACTGATCTAACCTGAGTATCAGGAAGAACCAATGCCCCGGCCTCTAAACAGAAATCCTGTAACCCTAGATCGATCTCTGGTCTGCAACCTCCCCTGTTCGCCTGCTGGCCGTGCAGGCTGAGTTTGCTGCCCTGGCTTCAATCTGCTTATACACCCCAGAGGGAATGGCCTTTATCAGTGTCTCTCAGCCAGCAAGCCGGGGAAAGAGGCAAATCAGGGCTTGAGGCCATGCTCTTAGCTCCACATGGGCTCTCCTGTCCCTGGCCGCCATCACTCCTCTTCTTTGAACTGCCAAGGACCCAGCCTCCCAGTGGGAATACCCAGCAGTATCCCAGCACCATTCTGGATTCCTCTTTGGAGAAGCTGAGGTCAGGTGGGTGGGCCAAGGCGAGGCCCTGGGACCAACTGTGCACTGCAGCCTGCACAGGATGTTTGTGGCTTTGGTTGTTTCAGGAACAAAGAGCTGGCTTTTTAATTATGCAGCCCAGACAGGCCCCTTGCAGCCCAGTGGAGAAGGAAGGGTCCCTGGGGCTGCCTGGCAGACACTCTGACTTTCTTTCCTTCAAGTGGCCACTTGGAAAAGAAAGGAGCCGGCAAGTAATCAAGTTGAAGGTTAGCGGCACTGTCCAGGTGAGGACAGCCACACTGCCCGGGGGGCAGGGGGGACTGCAAGGCTGTGGACAGATGGGGTGGGGTGCAGGCAGAATGTGGGGAGTCCTCAGGCTGCAGGGCGGAAGCTGGGTTCCAATGTGGGGTCAAAAGGGGGGTGTAGCCAGGCATGGTGGTGCATGCCTTTAATCCCAGCACTCGGGAGGCAGAGGCAGGCGGATCTCTGTGAGTTCAAGGCCAGCCTGGTCTACAGAATGAGTTCCAGGACAGCTGGGGCTACAGGGAGACCATGTCTCAAAAAGACCAAAAAAAGGGGGGGGGCATACAGACACAGACTTTGAAACTGTGATAGGGTTCGGGACCTGCCCTCTGAGCACAGGTGAGTTGTTTCATCTCAATAAGCCTCAGTTTTATCAGCTACAAAAAGGAGGTGACAGTTCCCCATTCCCCTGAAGAATACCTGAAGAGATGCCGGCAGTCCTTAGCACTAAGAAGGACGGCATGGAGGAACAGGGCTGAGCTGCTCTGGACAGTTCCCCTCCTGCTCTGTGTGTGACCATTTATCTTCAGACTGAAATGCTGGGCGACAGCTGGTGTTTTCCTGAAACAAAATCACAGCTTGCAATGGGCACTTGGCTCCAGTTCTTTAGAGTGTGGTGTTCGCACACTGCCCTGCTTCGTGTGGTGCCTCAAGGCTCCCACAGTCGAGCCTGAATGAGCAACTGGGGAGCCCTCCTCCACGTGGCATACTCCACCAGCCTTTGGGCTTCACGTGGCTTGAGCATGTCACTGCATTTATAATGCAGATAATATTTTGGAAAATAATAACTGTGTATGTTTTTTATTCCTCTTTAGGAAACGGCATGCCTCATTCTGATCCGTGGACAATGGGGAGCAGGAGTTGGCCAGGATGTGGGGAAAGTTCTGGTCAGACGAGATGAGGGAGCGGAGATCACCTCTCCTGGACCCTTACAGATTGTCAACCAAAGGAAGAGGGAAAGAGGGCAGGGAGGCTGGGGCCATGTCTGTGCCTGTCTAAGATGGTGAGGATGCCGTAGAGTTGGAAATGCCCCTGGGAGCCCTGGGAGATGGTAGCATACGTATAACTTTGGTCCACGTACCTGTCCAGAGGCCAGAGGTGCCCAAGGGTTCAGGGCTAAGAAAAGAGATTCATGGAGGCTGCCACAGGAGCACTAGGAAGCCAGCTGGTGACCCTAAAGGGCTAGGACACCTGTTCCAGTTGCAGCTGAAGCCTGGAGATCACCCAGAAGACATCAGGGCCTGAGGCCTGGAGACCACCCAGAACACACCGGTGCCTGGAGACCACCCAGAAGGCCGGGGCCTGAGGCCCGGAGACCACCCAGAAGACATCAGGATCTGAGGCCAGCAGCTCTGCAATAGGGACTGCCAGCACCTGCTCAGTATCCCAGGCTGCTGCCTCACAGGGTCTAGCCACAGGAAACAGCTGTCCAGATGATACTAGTGGCATGGGAGCAGGACAAAGGACCAACTGTAAACTCAGGTTCCCTCCCCGCACCCTGTGCGCACACCCTAGTGATGCTCCAGAGATTATAGAAAATAAAAGGCTTTGTTCTTTTCTTTATGCCTCTGCATACTGTGTTGAGTTTGTAAGCCACTGTTTACTAACTCAATGGGTATTTCTTATTTCAAGTGTGTAGGATGTTTGGAGAGCTGGTAATAAGACCAAAACCCAGAAAATTTCCTGTTCCCATGCACCCTGTCTCCAAAAGGAGTAGACAGCACACACACACACACACACACACACACACACACACACACACACAAAAACCAGCAATTATTCTTGGTGGAGAGAACTACCATAAACTCCAGTGATGGACTAGAAAAAAACCAAAAGTGGTCAGAGGAAGCCACGGGTGTAAGAGGGGAGCCAGCCAGGCCTGTGCCATTTCACAGATGTGAAAACTGAGGTTCTGAGAGGGGAGAGGCTGGCCAGAGCTCATCTGTCGAGATCAATGTTCTATCCAGCTCCCAGAGGCTGACATGACTGTAGGCTCTGCCCCCTTCCCAAGGGCAGGAGAGGTAACTGTGTGTGGATCTGGCTGGAGTGGGCCCTTTGAAATCCGTGAGCCCATTTAAGTTGGAAGAACCTGGAATTCGTAGCCATGTAGAGCTAGGTTTGAGCTGCAGCTGCCCCTAACCCTAACCCTAACCCTATCCTGACAAGCCCCATTTCATAGCTAAAGCTCAGTTGGCCCTCTACAAAAGAGGGATGATCTTCCCGACCTCCAGGCTTGAGGGGAAGATTCAAAAAGTGAGGTATGGAAGTGTTGGAAAGCTGGCCCTGGGGTCCCTTACTGCTATACATCTTCACATCACAGATGCATTGCCACCACCGCCTGCTCCCCAGTATACAGCACGAGTTGCCAGTGGACACCCAGGATATTACTGTGTCAAGGGTCTCGATGGACTTACAGGGTGGTATTACAGGGGATAACAGGAGAGGACATATAGGGGAGGGCAGGAAGTACAAGCACATGCAGACAGGTTACATGCCCAAGGGCATGTGTGTGTACACGGGTGTTCTGTGGCTCAGGGAGGAGGAGTCTTTGGGAGGGGCCTGGATAGCAGATTAGGCTGGAAGGAAAGGCCAGCCAGACACAGAGGTGGACATAGAGTAGCAGGACCCGGCTAAGGAGCTGGAGCTGGGACTGCATGGAGGCACGAAGTCCAGCCCGATAGAGTTGGGAGTGAGCAAGGAGCGATAGGGTTGGGGTAGAGGAGGACATAGGACAGCACGGCGAAGATGGAGGCCAGGGATGGGGCCAGGGATGGGGCCAGAGATGGGTGGGCTCAAGGAAAGGCAGGTGGACGACAGTAGGTGGAGGAGAAGTGGAGCTGGAGAGGAAGCTGGAGCAGCGTAGGTGGCCGGGAGGGCTGGGACGTGGAGGTGGGCTTCAAGAGCATCCTGGGAAGCCAAGGCTGGCCCTGCCAGGTCGCAGGAGCCAAAGACCTCTGAGTGTCCACCTCGGGTGCAGAGAGCTGACCCTGTGTTGGGCATGGAGCCTGGCAGGTGACAGAGTCCCTTTACTTGGGGAGGGAGGGAAGGAAACGAGGAGAAGGGATGGAAGGAGGGAAGGAAGGAGGAAGAAGGGAGGGAAGGAGGGAGGGAAGGAGGAAGAAGGGAGGGAAGGAGGAAGAAGGGAGGGAAGGAGGGAAAGAAGGAGGAAGAAGGGAGGGAAGGAGGGAGGGAAGGAGGAAGAAGGGAGGGAAGGAGGAAGAAGAGAGGGAAGGAGGGAGGGAAGGAAGAAAGGATGGAAGGAGGGAGGGAAGGAGGAAGAAGGGAGGGAAGGAGGGAGGGAAGGAGGAAGAAGGGAGGGAAGGAGGGAGGGAAGGAGGAAGAAGGGAGGGAAGAAGGGAGGAAAGGAAGAAGAAGGGAAGGAGGAAGAAGGGAGGGAAGGAGGAAGAAGGGAGGGAAGGACGGAAGGAAGGAGGAAGAAGGGATGGAAGGAGGGAAGGAAGGAGACAGGGAAGGAGGAGGAAGGGGAAGAAGGAAGGAGGGAAGGAGGAAGAAGGGAGGGAAGGAGGAAGAAGGGAGGACTGAAACCAAGAGACTCCAGTGATGAGTGGAGGATGGGCTTGGGGAGAATCCTTCCCCAGCATAAGGGAAAAGGGCTGAGAGCCAGCTGTGATGAGATGGACACAGGCACCCCACAAGTCCCAGCAGATTCCCTCTGAGCTGATTTAGAACAGGGAGGAGGATGGGGGTGGGGAAGGACGCCCGCTGGGTGGGGTGGGTGCCCTACGGTCAGGTCATGACCACAGCGGTTCAGCAGCCTGGCAGAACCAACTTCCATGTGCCCATAGCGTGTCTGAGCTCAGCGATGTAGGGAGGGGAAGTGTGTCTTGCTACCGCCACTCCTGGATCCAAGGCGAGTATCTGCCTCTGCTCCAGCTCCCAGGCCAGGTGCCCTGTGGGTCCTGCTGAGTCATGCCTTGATGGTAGCAGCAGGACCCCATTAACAGGACATGGGGTTGTCAGATGGTCAGAACAGCACGTTATGTTGGTCAGTTGGAGCTGGTTCCTGCCTTTATGTTATTGGTTCAAAGCTTACTACTGTGGAAGCCCTTGCTAGGGGAGCACAGGAGTGTATATGAGGCCTCTCTAGGGAGCACAGGAGTGTATATGAGGCCTCGCTAGGGAGCACAGGAATGTATATGCGGCCTCTCTAGGGAGCACAGGAGTGTATATGAGGCCTCGCTAGGGAGCACAGGAGTGTATATGAGGCCTCGCTAGGGAGCACTGTAGTGTATATGAGGCCTCGCTAGGGAGCACTGTAGTGTATATGAGGCCTCGCTAGGGAGCACTGTAGTGTATGAGGCCTTGCTAGGGAGCACTGTAGTGTATATGAGGCCTTGCTAGGGAGCACTGTAGTGTATATGAGGCCTTGCTAGGGAGCACAGTAGTGTATATGAGGCCTTGCTAGGGAGCACTGTAATGTATATGAGGCCTTGCTAGGGAGCACAGTAGTGTATATGAGGCCTTGCTAGGGAGTACTGTAGTGTATATGAGGCCTCACTAGGGAGCACTGTAGTGTATATGAGGCCTCGCTAAGGAGCACTGTAGTGTATATGAGGCCTCGCTAGGGAGCACCGTAGTGTATATGAGGCCTTGCTAGGGAGCACTGTAGTGTATATGAGGCCGGAGAGGTCCCGTCTTCACTGGCACCAAGGTGGAGAAGCCATGTCAAAAGCCTGAGTGGCATAGGCTGTTCTTATTAATATGTCAATGACAGTGACTATCGATGGGACCTTCCACTGCACACCTGCGTGAGAATACTAATCCTATGTCATGAGGCCCAGTTGTCACAGGAACACTGCAGAGGACAGTATCTCCTGGCTCCACAGAAACCTCTAAAACTCCTCTTGTTTCCTTGAAGCTTGGGACACAGGCCCTTGCCTATGTCCCTGCACTGAACTGACCATCTCTCAGGCTGGGGACCAGCTGGGAGACACCTACCCCCAGTTCTGGGCATGCAGAGCTCTTCTCTGACCCCTTGTTGAAGGGTTGAGAACAGAGTTGGAGTGGGAAGCAGTGATGCCCCAACTGTAGGGAGATAGTCTAGGCCACGGATCCCCTCAACTGCGAGCAAAGGCCAGTGCTGAGGTCTGGGCTCCACCCCAGTCCCATCCATATTCCCTGGCGTCTATGTGTCCTGTTCCATCTTCTCACCTGAGAGATGAGGATAACTTATTTCCTCTCCCAGTGTCCTCCTGACACACCTGTAAGGACTTGTCTGCCCCAAAGAAGGGTGGGAACTCGGTGAGGTTTCCCTAATCAACAGTGGCTCCTGTTCTGCTTCTGCCAGGGCAGGACAGCCTGGGGCGGGCCTGCTTTTCCTGGGCCCCTCTGTTGAGCATAGAGCAGGTCAGGGAAGAGATGCTGATGTGTAGGAGGGATGAGTGCACAAGGAAGAGGAATGAGTGCCACGGGCCCAACCCCACCTGAATCCAGCATGGCCATGAGACCTCTGTTGCCTACGATGCTCATAGCATTTGGCAGACCATTCTCCTGAAACCTTTCCAATGTTTTTCCTGAAAGTCCTGGGTTCAGGAGAACCATTCCTACCTAGACACATGGAGAAGGCGTGTGAATCTAGTCTCAGTTTAGATCATGGCAGTGAATGGGGGATGAAGAAAGTGCCTATAAAGGTGCCCACTCAGCCCAAGGTGCACAGCAGCCCACCTGATCCTTCCTATCCAAATTTAAGACCACGCACGCACCACAGACGACCGTGACAGCCACCTTTATAAGTATATTTTTATTGAAAAAAATCCTGGTGCTTCCTTCCTTGTGAGGAAGGGCTGCAGGACTATGCCTTAGTGTGAATTCCACAGTAGTGGCTCGCTGGTCCCCAAGCTGGCCTTGCTGAATGCATCCACTAAGAACTCCAGGTGCAGGAGTCTCCCCCCACACACACACTGCTTAGAAGGCAGAGTTCAGGGTATTTACATTCATGCATTACAGATTCACACTACTTGGGTTGTTTAGGTCATATTTGTACAGATGCAGAGTACGGTATTCATATAGATAGATATCTCTTTAAATATATATAACTATATATAATATGCCTATGTTTTTACATCTATTAGTCTTTCTTTCAAAACATCCTCTAGAAGGCTTGTAGGAACACCTGGTACCTGGGAAATCCTAAATGCCACAGTTCTGACACCGAGATCAACTACGACATGGTGGAAAACATCTGAGAAAACACCACCTGGGCAAACGTGTGCATGAGGACATTTCATTCCTGATCTCCACACTGAGGCTTCTCTGAGAACTGGACCTGAGTGGAGGGGCCAACAGGGTCGTTTTAGTGAGATTCTGAGCTCACATTCCAGGTTGACACAGTTTTATGTATGCTTCAGCAGTGTGAGTTTAAAAGCAAGTGGCTTCTCATTACAGTGAGATGCAGCCTCTGAACGGCCAGCCTAACCCTGTGGGGCGGCTCTTGAGTGACCCCTTTTAAAACCTAGGCCCCTCCCTTGGCTTCCCTTAACTGAGGGGGGGTTTGCATAAGCCCAGTGGAGAGAATTTACATGCACTCTAGCCAAGTGCAATGGACACTCAGCTCTGGTGCCTGCAGGCTAGCAGCACACTGTGGACTTCCTAGGTTTAAGCCAAGGTCAGGAGGTGGGACTGGTGGGTATGTAGAAAGCTCAGCCTCTGCCTAGCCCTTCAGGTGTCCTGGCGGGGAGCACCCTCTAGAGGTACCCCTTCCTCACTCTGGAGTTTTGATCAGCCCAAGGCTGGCAGGGAGGGGCAGGATGCTCTCCTGAAGCCCTAGGATTTGTGTGTTTACAGCCAGGGTCCTACCCTCTTGTCTGCCCAGTGTCTGCTTCAGGCACTGTTCCAGGAGGCTCTGGCCCTAGTCTCAAGTTAGATTGAGGTGGTGCTGGGGATGGGAATTGTGAGGGACTGGATTAGCCTCAGAACTACCCGCCCCAGAACAGGACACAGAAGTACAGCCTGGCAGGCGTCTGACCCCTCCCTGTCCCTGACCTGTCTTCTGGCCTCTTTGTCACTTGGAACCACATCCCCAAGAGGACTGCTAGGTACCCCCCGTGCACCTTTGTGGTGCGGGCTGCCATGAAGGCTGTTGGCATCCCCGTGACAATCCAAGGTGTGTTATGAAGGTGAAGTTCAGCTCTAACCCCAAAGCAAGTCAAAAGCAAAGAAAGGCAAAACTCATTACAGGGCTTTCCCGGGGCCTGTACCCACCACCCGGAGGGAGTATGTTGGCAGCTCTGGGCATGGGGATACGGGGCAATGGGCAACTCAGCCCAGTGTCTGTCAGTTTCACCTGGCTCTGAAATTATCACATAGCACAAACGCCCAGTGAAGAAGAACACTGGTGGCTGAGGAGGGGGCTAGACAGGTGCATCTAGCTAAGTCTGCCCTGTGAGGTGCCACCTCTAGTGGGCCTGCTTCCTTAGCATCTGGGTTAGTGAGGGGAGCTGTGGGGTCAAGTGTGGGCCCAACTTTCCAAGGGATACCAAACCAGAAGAGCCCTGCCCCTGTGGACTAGCCATGCGCATCATCATGTAGGAAATCTCCAGGGACAGAGGCCTGTGGGCGGGTGGGTTCCAGGCTTAGATGGTTCCTCTCCTCCGCCCCCTCTTCCTTCCATACCCAAACCCTCAGGAGGGTCTGGCACCTTTAGAGCACTGACACACAGAGAAAGCCGTTTGTAGGGAGACACAAGAAGAAAGACACCTCTGGGAGCTCTGAATACCAAGTCCAGGCCTCAGGAGACATCAGGGGGAACACGACATCAGGCCAGCATCTACTACACAGAGTGCCTGATGAGACGGGACTCAGTTTACCCCAACCTTTGGTTCCTGCAGGGTGAGGCGTGGACTGCCAGAGCTGGCAAAGGCATCGCTGTCCTTCCCTGGCCACCATCAGCCTGGGTTTGGAGGGGACACTGTGCCTGCTCCCAGGGGCCTCTGCAGGCTGGGCTCGCTGCCTCCCATGGCCGACAGGCAATCAGCAACCCGCAGCTGGGCCGTGGGTGGGCACAGGAGGGTGTGCTCTGAAGACTGAAGACCATGGTAGATGCAGGGATGGGCAGATGTGCAGATGTGTGGGAAGCACCTTCGGAAGGGGACGTTTGTCTCATGGCTGTACGATGGCTTCTGTTGGGATGTCCACAGAGAAGCGGGTGGACTTCCTGGAGAGGAAGTGTTCAGGATGGAGAGTAGGCCCTGTATCACCTCTCTTCTGGCTAAAGTGGGGTGCCTCTCTGCCTCAGGCAAGCAGACAGACCCTCTGCCTTCATCAGAACCCGTGCTTTCAGCAGCAAGAGGGGGACAGTCTGTGGGCCAAACTCAAGACACAGAGGAGGGTATGGAGAGCTCTGGGTGGTGCCACTACCCTGGGGCTACATGCAGGACAGCCTGGCTCAGCCGTCGTCCATGCTGCCCCTGCCAGGACGTGACCAGGGCTAAGCTGGGAAGAGGATGGTTTCTCTTTCAGGAGGCTCGAGGCCTGCAAAACATGAAGTCCTAGACAGGCCCAGGGGCAGACCATGTCCACTTGCTGTCCCACGTCCACCAGTGCCACTAAGGCGCCCCTCCAGCCAGCGTGTCCACGGCCTGCAGACTCACACCACCGCGCTGTTAGCATCCACTCCTTTGCTGCTCTGGGAGGCGCTCATGGGGTACTCAGCAACACTGGTACCATTTTCATCTTTTCTCAGTGGTTTCCTGGAAGGGGTTGGGGAGGGGAGGCAAGGACATCATCAGTTAAGAGTAACTCAAGGATAGAATCTCTCAACCAGAGTCCACATCATGGGGGTCTCGGGTGAGCAATCTTGTGCTGCTTGTTTCTGTGGAATCAATCAGAAGCTAGACACAATCTTAACTAGGGTGACCATATAATTTAGCATGCAAACCAGGGTAAAAGAAGAAAGGGGACAGGACAGCAGGTCTGAACTGGGACTATTATGACAAAGCAAATGGGCGGTCAGCCTAGGACGATCAAGCTTTCATTGAGCCCTTTGAGTATGAATAGACAGATGAGAAGAATATTTAAGGAGTGTGGATGGGCTCACAGAGAGAGGCATTAGGAACTGTGTGGTCAAAGGCGATGGCGAATGTGATGAAGGGGATGGTGGAAGAGGTGCTGGTAATGCTGACTGGTGGCGGTGGTGATTATGGTGATAACCATAGTGGAACTGTTACTGATGTTAGTGGTGGCAGTGATGATGGTGGTGGATGTAGGGGGGGTAAAGGTGGAGGATATGGTAGAGATGTGATGGTGATGTGAGAGGGAGTCATGGTGGAGGTGGTGGTGATGATGGTGTTGATGTTGGTGCTGATGGTAGTAAGGGTGTGGTATAATGGCAGTGGTGATGGCTGGGTTCATAGTGGTGAGAGTGATTGTGGTGATGGCTGTGGTGATAATGATGGTGAAGAATTCCCCAACTGAGTTAGTGCATACCAGTGACTCTAATACTTTGCATTAAGCCATTGGAAGCCCCTTTCAGAGGCTAGTTAACCTCAGATCTATTCTTATGTATACGAGAGATCTAGAAGGCTAGGCAGGAAGCATTAAGAAGGTTCTGGCTCACTTGTTGAGGGTCTAAAATCGCAGTGCTACTTCCTGGCCTGGATGAAATTCTGTTTCCTCTTTTGAGTCATTCAGGAGGGCTCTGGCTCCCAATCTGAGTACCCACAACCTCCTGGGCTGGATTGTACGATCTGGATGGGCCAATTCCACTGTCTCTATACTACTGCCTCTTGGGTGGAGCCAACTCCCACTGAGCATGGTTAACTGCTTGTGTGCCTACAGGTACCTGGGCTGAATGGCTTTTGTTGAATATTGTCTAAATTAAGACCGTTTTCAAAAGCCCAGAGATTGATTGCTTCTGCCTCTCGAGTGTCTTCAGAGCCTCTCCAAACCCTCTGGGAGCAGGGCTGGAACTTGGTGCTAGTGTGATGCCTATGAAGTTTGTCTGTGAGAGCTCAGGGAAGAGGGGAAGGCAGGGGGGTGTCAGTGGGGTCATAAGTGGGATTATCAGGCCACATGACACACTAAGGTCGAGTCTGCTCACTGTTCCCTCCTTCCTTGTGGCAGGAGTCACTCACAGAGCACAAGAAGGAAACTACTCCATCCAGCCAGTGAGGCTGCTGGAGAGGCAAGATGAAAGCTGCACTTCCTCCTTGGTGTGCCATGCTTTGCACAAAGTCCTCTCAGATGGTGTCCCTGGGCCTCCTCAGAGTCCCCTGAAGAAGCTAGGCTGGAGTTAGGAGAGTCATTTCATCAGGAAAACTGAGGCTTAGGGAGAGCTCTGACTCGCCAAGGGCCCCAGCTGCCCTGCGTTGAGGCCAGGACCACCATGCTGTCTGTGACTGGGCCTGGCGTAAGGCCTCTTCCCGTAGGTCAGCATTCCCAGCAGATATTCTGCTAAGCATGGGCTCTGTAGCCAAACAGCTTAAGAAAACCTCCCAGAGCTCTTTGCAGAGGTCTCCAATGTCCAGAGCCACCCTCCCCCCAAAGAAGGTTGTCTTGCCTAGCTTTAACACAGAATGACCTATGTCATGAGCCCCAGCTCACAGATGCAGGCCATGGTGAAGGGATCTGGGTGGCATCGAGGACTCTATTGAGAAACAGACTAGACCTTACCACCTCCTGGCACCAGAGCTAAGACCTCCACCACTTCCCACACTGTGGCTCACAGCTATTTCCAAAGTCTTCACTTAACAGACAGGCCACAGCTTTGAGAACCCCAGCTGTCTAGCCCTTTCTATGTGACCTTGGGCAAGCTACACAACTTCTCTGAGCCTCAGTTTCCTTGTTTGTAAGATGGGTACAATAACTGTCTACTTCATAGGCTTGTTGGGAGGATTGAACATGTTAGTGTGCGTCAAGCACTTGGATGAGTGTCTGGCATTACAGTAAGTACTCGTAAGTTTGTTAGCTCTGAGCACTGTTGTTGGACAGGTGTCATAGGAACATCTTGATTGGTTGGCCTCAGCCATCGTACCATGTTCTAGGGGACCAGGACTTCCTGTGTGTACCTTCAGAGGCTCTTGAAGTGCTAGTAGATCCTGGGGCCCCTCCTGGTCCCACTAACCAGGCAGAGGCTATAAGGGCTCCTTTAAATGGCCTGGTTCCTGAAACCGAAAGGAAGGTAAGTGAACTTCTCAACATGACCAGGCCTGTGGGCAGTAGGGATTAGGGTGGCTCTCCTACCTGGACACCGTCCATTCCCACCTGCCAGGTGCACCCTGCTCACCACCCGGAGCACTATGCCATGGCCCCGGCTGCAGAATCAGGAAGAAGCTTTGCAGAAACTGCCTCCACCAGTGTCTCTGGCCCTTCCATGGCCTCCTCTGACTGAACATGTCACACAGGGGAGGTCAGCTGTGACATTCCACATTGGATTAGGGGCTGCAGAATCAGTGGTGTGAAGTCCAGCAGGTGGTTGAAGACAGACAGAATGGGGTTGGGGCATGATCAAGGGCAAGGGAAATGGAAAGGGGTGAGGGCTGACCATCGAAAATGGAGTCCATTGTTATTTATTCCCCAAACAGACTTCATTTTGCTCACCCAAACAGAGGGAGAAATGAGTTCTCAATAGCAGGTGCCAAGTCCAGGTGGACCAGCCTCCAGCTACGAAACAGAAAGAGCCACCCAGCCTTGGCTCTGGACTGGTGCCAGGCTCGGTCAGGACAGATGAGTAAGTCTGGAGGGTTGCCCACATCTAGTGCACCTGTGCGCATCCCTCAGACACCGTTGTGTGAGTGCACGGCTGTGTGAGCACACGGCTGTGTGAGCGCACGGCTGTGTGAGCACACGGCTGTGTGAGCACATGGCTGTGTGAGCACACGGATGTGTGAGCGCACGGATGTGTGAGTGCACCGTTGCGTGAGTGCACGGCTGTGTGAATGCACGGCTGTGTGAGTGCACGGATGTGTGAGTGCACAGCTGTGTGAGTGCACGGCTGTGTGAGTGCACGGCTGTGTGAGTGCTTGGATGCTTGAGTGCACGGATGTGTGAGTGCACCGTTGCGTGAGTGCACGGCTGTGTGAGTGCACGGCTGTGCGAGTGCACGGCTGTGCGAGTGCACGGCTATGTGAGTGCACAGATGCGTGAGTGCATGGATGTGTGAGTGCACCGTTGCGTGAGTGCACGGCTGCGTGAGTGCACAGCTGTGTGAGTGCACGGATGCGTGAGTGCACGGATGTGTGAGTGCACCGTTGCGTGAGTGCACGGCTGTGTGAGTGCACGGCTGTGTGAGTGCACAGATGTATGAGTGCACGGCTGTGTGAGTGCACGGATGTGTGGTATCTGACCATAGGAGACAGCCGATCCAGACCAGGAAGCCTGCGGCTCCAACAGTTGGGCTGCTAGAAGAGCACTCCATCACCCTCATCTGGGAAAGGGCTTGGCCCGTGTCCTCTGGAGGCCCATGTGTCCAGCTCTCGCTAGGTTCCTGCGGCACCTAGCTCTTCCTCTGGCCTGTTTGTCCAGGGTGCCTCACAGCTGTACAGCTGCTAACCTCTGAGTGCTTTACTAGCTGGCTCTGCTACCTGGAGGGGATGCTGCCCACATCTCTGGAATGTGCTCACATGCTTGGAAGGTGCCAGGCTTACCTACTTCTGGGCACATGCCTTCCTTCCTAGGAGACACCCAAACAATTGGAGGCAAGCCCCACTTGACTAGATTGTCCTCCCCCAGGAGAGCAGTTAGCAGTCTGTCCTGGGGTGTCCCCTTTCTCTGAGGCTTCCAGTTAGGCTCTGGTTCCTGTCCCTCAGGACACAGGGGCTTCCTGGGGCCCTGGAACCTCACATTCACACAGGTGTCTTTGCTAAAATGTCTCCTATATCTGATTATGAAAATCCTATAGGCTCAACACTCAACTACCATTGACTGGGATGAGAATTCGTCATGATCCCTTTGGGTGCCCAAAGCAAGCAGCCTCCTATCAGCCATGGGGTCAGATGGGCAGCTCGTGGCACGACAGTCTTATATCATTTACAAGTTACCTGTCTCTATGCTGACGGAGCCAGGCACACAGTAGGTGCTCATCAAACACCTTAGTTGTGGGAAACTCCATCTGCCTTTGTGTCTAAATGCAGGTACTTGCACACAGTCACTCTGGGCCTGTCTGTCTGTCTGGCCTCAGCAGGCCACAAACCTGT
Source organism: Rhizomys pruinosus (assembly GCA_009823505.1). Lineage (NCBI taxonomy): Eukaryota > Metazoa > Chordata > Mammalia > Rodentia > Spalacidae > Rhizomys > Rhizomys pruinosus. The sequence goes on along the minus strand of VZQC01011955.1, from coordinate 1,124,510 downwards.
CACACCAAATCCCGGGACTCCTTTCTGCCTCCCTTCTTGGGAAGAGCAGGCAGGAAGGAGTATAGAGGCCTGTCCTCAGCTCACAGTCAAGGCAGAACTCAAGTTTAACCCTCCAACCCCGTGCTATGGGCAGGGATGGGCTTTTGTGTTAACGATGGTTCTGGGCTCGGGTCCTGACCTAAGGCAGCTTCCTAGCTCCGTGAAGCCCCAGGTTCCTCATCTGAAAAGTGTAGCCAATTGGGAAATGATGGAGTGAAGATGAACCGGGAATAAAAGGCTGATTCAGAAAGCCCAGGAGCCCAGTCAGTTCCTGAGTATTCGGTGTTGCTTGTGAAGGTCATCCTGTGACCCGAGCACCAGCACTAAACCCCTGAATGGGGGGCGCGTGGCCAAGGGCTGCAGGGCCTGTCCCACCTGCCCTTTCGGCTCTGGTACTGTGGCCTTCACCCTGTGTACCTGACAACACGATCAATTTAAGACAATGTGATTTGTTAGTCTTTCTGCTTTTGAATGTTTAAAGTGAAATCACACAGAACAGTGGATTCAAGGGGGAAAGTTAAATATTTTAAATGTTAACAATTATTCTTAGGTACCATCTCACTTTAGACCTCATAGATCAGGGAAGAAAAACCCTTTCTTAGAAATATGATTAATAATCCTTACCGTTTGGTGTCTAGCAATATTCTTTTTGTATTCCACTGAACCAGTCATGTTATATGCTTGTAGAATCAAAGTCCCTAATGCTTGGAACATCAATTGTGTCTGAAATCAACTTTAAAATGTTTAGGGTGCAAGAACAAAGAAGAAATTGTTAAGGTAATTATTGGGAAACTGTGGTAGCAATGGTAAAAGTGTGGTAACCACTGAATGCGGTGAGAGAAGTTCCCTGTCTGTGCTTTCTGCTTCTTACAGGTGCAGCAATCTTTATCGTTTACAAAGGTGGGTGGGGGGCAGCTGGAGACCCCCTAGCCCAGCTGGGCTCCCTGAACAGCCACGCTGGCCAGGGACTTACCTCTTTATGGCTTTGTAGCAAATGACGACCAGCACAGTCAGAAACACCAGGGATGCACAGACGACAGCAATGGCGATCACCAGCCCGGACCACCAGCTGTCTTCCGCGGGGCACGAGGTAGAGTTGGGAGCTGGAAGAGAGCAACAGCCTGAGACTCCCTGAGTGCGCGAGGTGGGTCTGCGTGACGTGGGGAGAGGGGGCGCTCACGGCCATCCATCACCCTGAGGAAGGCCTTCTGACCTTCCCTGCGCTTTCCACCCCCACCTCAGCAGTGACATCATGCTTGGCCCCCAGCCAGCCTCCCCACCCCCACCCCCAGCGCCTCCATCGCGGCCCTGGGGCCCTGGAGAGCGCAACGCGGACGGAGCTCTTGTGCATGCCGGGCCCATCCTCCCAGGCATGAGCTAACTGACAGCAGGGTCGGGTTTAATTTCCCATGAAAAATAACAGAACGTCTCCTTCTCTCGGTTGAGGCCTTAAATCTGGTGCCTCTGCAGGGGGGAGGGGCACCAGCTCACAGGAGACTCCGGAGGCGGAAGGAGAGGCCAGCCCCTCATATTTCTGAACTGAATTTCTTGGGTGAGGCTGGCTCTTTAAGCTTGGACTCTGCCCAGTTGCTGCTACCTGTGCATGGAAGGGGCGGGAACACAGGAAGGTGTATAGCCACCCAGCCCTTGTCCTCACTTTGCCTATGGAGAGTCCTTGGGGTAAGCCTACCCTCCTCCTTGTCTTGGGCAGTGTTGGCATTCACCTGGAGTGTAGACCCCAAGATGTCATTCAGATTCCCTCTGAGAACAGCAAAGACCGTGCCCAGCCTGTCCCAGCCCTGGGAAGACCCACATCACACAGGGGAAAGAGGTGTCCAGCGTTACAAAAGGACGTAGGCAGGGGAATAGAAAGGGGGATGAGGGAGAGTAAAGGAGGAGAGGATCGGACAGAGGGGCACAGACAACATCTGCACAAGAGCTGAAACTGTGTCCCCACCTATCCCCTCAGTACTAGGTACCTTGAGAGCTGTGACAGCATGTGGGGAGCAGGTGGAAGATGACCCCAGGACACTGGAGGGTCTTGTATGACTTCCCCTGTCCCTGGATTATCTGATAGCTGTGACAGAGGTCTATACCAGCAGGACCCATGCCCTTTATTCCCAGCCCCCCAAAATATTGAGTTTCTTCCTGGACAATCCCTAGCCCAGGGAAACCACAATCTGAGGTACCATAGGCAAGACTTGCTGGTTCCTGACAGTTGTAAAAATGGAATCCATGTGACAGGCATTCTTTTTCAATGTTTGTTTAATTTATTTATCAGTGTTTGGGAGTCACCCATGTAGCTGCGTAGTTCAGTATTTATTCCCTTGATGTTGTGCTCTGTGTGTGTGTGTGTGTGTGTGTGTGTGTGTGTGTGTGATTAACATTGTAAGAAAACACGAAGCTGTTTTGCCCAAGTGCTTGCACTCTGGGACCTTCCAGGTGGGACCAGGAAGGAAGAGAGGCAGTGGAGAGAGGCAGGTGGTCACTGGGTGAAGAACAGCTGCGTTACAAGGCCCAGGAAGTTGTTATATGATTCCTGAAGGATCAGGACTGAGCAAAAGGACCCCCTGGGGGCCCCTTACAGATCCTGAGCAGAATCCGAGATGCTCCAGATGAAACTGGGATCGAACACCACCAGGCTGCCGTCAGCTGGTGAATCTGGCCCTAGAAATGTCCATGCTGCATAGACACAGGGCGAAGGAAGGCCAATCAGGCATCAGGACTCCTTTAGTGCTTTTGCTGACCAAATTCAAACCCAAACCCTTCCTCCCAATTCATCTTGGAGTGTCGTTGGCTTGGCTGAGAAGTCCCAGGGTGCTCTAGTGTGGCTCCAGCCCCTTCCTATAGCAGAAGCCCCCCCCCCACTTCTGTCTAAATGGCTCCTGTACTCCAAAGGTATGTCCCTACCTCTTCACTGCTGAGAATGCCCCTTCCACTTCCATGACTCTGCCCCAGGCTCTGACACCTCTAGGTACATCCCCAGGACCAGGCAGCCCAGTGCCAACACCCTGGTGCGAGAATCTCCCCAGTGTGGTCTCAGTTTGTGGCTCATAGCCCTTGGAAACACAGGAGGGAGAGGGCACTGTTTGGTTGTTACAGTGAGTGAGTCCACAGCTATGGATGTCAACAATGAATTAGACATTCACACCTCAGCTAGACCAGTCCCTCAGTCCCTCAGATGCCAGCAAGACCCTTGATAGAAGTGGCATCCATTGCTGGGCATGGCGGTGCACGCCTTTAATCCTAGCACTTGGGAGGCAGAGGCAGGCGGATCTTTGTGAGTTCAAGGCCAGCCTGGTCTACAAAGTGAGTTCCAGGACAGCTAGGGCTACAGGGAGACCCTGTCTGGAAAAGACCAAAAAAACAAAAAAAAAAAAAAAAAAAAAGAAGTGGCATCCACATGCCTCTTTTGGGATTGGGCATTAGACTTCACAAGGCCTGTCTCCTTTATAAACTGCTAATGAGGTGAGAAACTTCTTTTTATGGTCACTTTTTAAAACTCATTCGTACTAAAAGCACTGGCACTGTTGTATGCCCTCTGCCTGGGACCCACAGAAAACTTGGCAGGTGGCGATCCCTCCATGTATGGAAGAAAATAAGCCAAGGCAGAAGCACTGTGGAGAAGACATGTTGAGAGACCTGGTTGGGGCATAGGTCATGGATGTGCTCAGAAAGCACTAGAGTAGAACATGGCATCTATATTTACCGTTGCTTGAGTTACTGGAGAAGGCAGGAGTTGGAGGAAGTTTGTGCCACTGCATTTAAGGAAGGAACAAACACTGGAGTCACTTTCACGGGGGGCCAGAGCAGGGACCTCAGTGATCTTGGGGCAGCCTGTCTCTGCTGCCTCAGTTTCCTTCTCACTGGAAGGATCTGTGCCTCTGCAGAAGTGATACATGCTCACCATGTGGACGGGCTTGTGGTGATGGTGCTCATTCATTCACGCACACATTCCCTTAGAAATGGACTGAGCATGCTCGGTGCCTGGCACTGTGCTAGGAGCTGAGGGTGCAGTGATGAATCAGACACAAGCTGTCCTCTACCAGACCTGGCGCCAGCTGCCCAGGGATGATTAGGGAGCTAAGACCTATTCTGTTTGCATGAGCCAGCAGTCTCTCCAGGAGAAGGGACAGGCACTGACTGCACTATGCAAGAGGAAGGTCATTTGGACTGGAGAAGATGCCCTGCATGTTGAGGGGTGGTGGTGCTCGGTGAGAGGCAGGCAGGTGGTCAGACAGGATTCTGAGGTAGTCAGAGTGCCAAGCACCAGTAACAGAGCTGTCTCAGTTTCTGCTGTCTCTGTTACTCCCTCAGAACATGACAGAATGGTAGGAGCTGCTTTGACACCTCAGGGGTCGCCACAGCCTTTCCTGAGCTGTCATCTTACCAGAGCTCCTGACCTTTTGCAGACAATGGGACAAGCAGCTAGGAGAAGGACCAGGCACTGGAGGAAGACCCAGGCTCCATCTGCTTTATCCCGAGAACTGTACTATTCAGAACATTCCAAACATAGGAAACAATGGCTTGTATAACACAGAACAGTGTCAATAAGACAGTGGTCCCAAAAGCCTTTAAGACCTGAAACTCTGAAATCATTAAAGAAAATGTAAGAAAAACACTTCAAGATATGGGTTCAGGCAAGAACATTCTGAAAAGGACTCAAACAGCTCAGGAAGTAATCTCAAGAGTTGACAACTGGGATTGTTTGAAATTAAGAATCTCTTGTCAGGTGTGGTGGTGCACACCTTTAATCCCAGGACTCAGGAGGCAGAGGTAGGCAGATCTCTCTGAGTTCAAGGCCAGCCTGGTCTACATAGTGAGCTCCAGGACAGGGACAGCTGGGACTACAGGGAGACCCTGCCTCAAAAAGACCAAAAAAAAAAAGAAAAGAAAAAATTAAGAATCTTGCACAGCAAAAGACAACACCATCAGAGGCAAACAAGCCTCTAAAAAATCATCGCCAGCTACATATCAGCAGGGGATTTAACAATGAAATGTTAATCTGCAAACAAATCTGATGGAACTGGGGCGTTATGGATGTTAAGAGAAATAAACCATGCAGCCGGCGCATGGTGGTGCCGCCTTTAATCCCTGGTACTTGGAGGCAGAGGAGGCTGGGATCTCTGTGAGTTACAAGGCCAGCTTGTCTATAGTTGGTCTTGAAGACGCTGAGTGCTACAGAGACCTTGTAGAGCAAGAAAGAGAGGGAGGAAGGGAGAGAGAGAGAGAGAGAGAGAGAGAGAGAGAGAGAGAGAGAGAGAAACGAGCCAGATTCAGAAAGACAAATTCTGTGGACTTTCTCTCTTATGAAGAATGTAGATTTGAGTGTGTGTGTGTGTGTTTCATGAAAGTAGAAAGAGGATCACAAGATGGGAGGGAAATGTCTAAGAGAAGAGGGGATGGAGGAAAGACATGAAAGCAGAAGGGAGGATTATTTGGGGGGAGGAAGGGGATCAAGGAGAGATGGTCAAGAATGTGTAATGGCACAGATTAGGAAAATGCCACCATGAAGCCTGTTACTTTGTATGCTAACTTAAAACAACAATAAAAAAAATAATAGGACAGCAATCCCCAAGAGGCAAGAAATAAATGAGGTAAGTCCAGCCCTGGGCTAAGCTTTCTGTCATGAGAAATTTCCAGAGCAGTGTAGGAATACAGGCAGGGCCTGGCCAGCGGGAGTCCAAGCAGTGACCAGGCAGAGGCAGTCCCTACTGAAGCAAGCAAGCTCTGAGAAGAGTAGAGGAAGCCAGCAGTAATCAGACAGCCACAAGTACATCATTACACACGTGTCACGTGCTAGGGAAGGACAAGAATAATGGGCAAAGACCCCACGGGAAAAGGAGCAGTGGAGGCGGCACTTCAGATGCGCCCACCAAATAGGGATTTAAAGAGGCAGAGGAGAGCAGACATCTTCCATGTGGGGCTCGTGGACACGCCCCCAAGTTCAAGATCTGGAAGAACTGTATGAGGTCAAGAACCCTCCAGCCACTCTCTGGGCAAAGGCCTCCCTAAGTTCCTCCTGGGTGCAAGAGTATGATGTTAGAAGCCAGCCGCTACTCAGGCCACAAGGTCTGTGGGAGCCTCCCCCTCTCTACTGGCACTGAGAGTCCCTAGCTAACCGACTTCCCAATGCCAGGGTCTCTAACCTGGAGTTTACATCAAAGGGGGTACAGGTGGCCACACACCCTGCTTCCCATCCCTCTGTCCAGTCACCTTCCTGGGAATCAAAGAACCAGGCAGCAGGCTGGGAAGCCCCGTCCTCAGAAAGGTATAAGACCCCACTTCTGCCGTATGGGCTCTGATTTCCTCTCTCAGAGCCTCCGAGCAACTGCCCTCCGATGAGTACAGACAGGGTCCCCCGGGCCAGCAGAGACTGTAAGACGTGTGATAAGGCACTGGCCCCATTTGCTTCTTGTTAGTGGTGGGAAAACTGAGGCCACAGAGCTGAGGACCTGGTTAATGGGTAACCTGTGAGAGCCGGCTGTGCCCAGATGCTCGGCCAATGGGAGTGAGCCCGGCAAGGCGGAAAGCGAACACCTGCTTGGTTTCCTAGTCTGTTGCTGTGGTGAAATACCCTGACAACTTAAGAGAGAAAGGTTTATGGCAGCAGACAGTTCTAGGTTATCCGTTCATCAAGGCAGGAAGTCCCTGTGCCAAGAGTTTGGGAGAACTGGGCACATGACAGCCAGACTCAAGAGCAGAGAGCAATGAGTTACTATGCTAGCACTCAGCTTGCCCTCTCCATTCTATATGGTCCAGGATCCCTGCTCAGGGAATGGCCAAGATGGGCTTTCCCACATCAATGAACATAATCAGGACAGTCCTTCACAGACATCACCAGGGGCTGCCCTTAGTCTAGACAACTGCTCACAGCTGTGCCCAGGCCCTGCCTGCTGGACATCTAGATGACAGTGAACACCACCACCAGGTGTGGAAGACTTTGGAAGGAAGCCTGTCTTGGAAAACATCTTTAAATGGTAACACAAATGAGTTGTAGATGATGGGAACCACTGCTCTATTGTTTTAAAGTAATTATTCTGGGCTGGGCGATGGCTCAGTAAGATGCCTGGATCTCCAGCGTCCATGTAAAAGCCAATGAGGTGGCTCCCATCTGTAACTCCAGAGCTCAGGGAGAGGGGCAGGGGGAGAGACAGGCAGACCCGGGGCTCAGTAGCCAGCCGGCCTAGCTGAATAGATAAGAGCCAGGTTCAGTGGGAGACCTTGTCTCAAAAAACAAGATGGAGAGAGCAGAGAAGCCGAAGCTGACCCCTGGTCTCCACATACACCATACACATGCACATACCTGTGCACATACACATGCACATACACCCATAAACATGCACATACCTGTACACATACACGTGCACATACACCATACACATGCACATACCTGTACACATACACGTGCACATACACCCATACACGTGCACATACCTGTGCACATACACGTGCACATACACCATACACCTGCACATACCTATGCACATACACACACACATGCATACATGACACATATACACATGCACACACACACAAATAGGTACATTAGCACGCACAAAGATAATCACAATAAAGTCCTTTGATCTTGAGTCCTGGCTTTATCTGGGGCTCAGCCACTCAACCCCGTATGTGGCCTTCTTGAAAGGGTCCTAGGGACATCATTAGATGTCTCTCCTGTTTCAAAGTCTCTGGTGACTCATGCCCAGACTGCCTGCGTGATTTCCTTCTGGCTCTGCGGGAGCGGCAAGGGCTATAGGCCTAATTGCCTTCATTATGCTCAGGTGAGGACGGCCACCCAGCCTGCTTCCAACTTCCTGAGCATCCTGGCGCCCACCCAGACCAACAGGTAGTGATGAATCAGGCCAGCACTGGCTTGTCCAGGCACTGTGGAGGTCAGTCTCTGGCTCCCTCCAAGGGTGAGGCCCTGAATCTGCTTCCCAAACTCTGTGAGGTGTTAAAGGCAGAGGCTGAGCTGGACCCCAAGTTATTCTGTCTTAGGTTCACCACCAGGTAGACACCACCAGGAGGAGGTGACAGGAGTCACACTGCTTAGGCTTCAAGGGACAAGCTATCAGTGTGGGTCCTTAGGATGGTCACAGTTCCTCTCTGCCCTTTCCCTTCTGGCACCTCAGGAAATGTAGAAAGGCTCAGAGCTCAGAGAACCAGGACGGGTGGCCAACCTGTCCCTACCCCAGCCAGCTGGCCTGGAAGACGTCCTGGTTCTGTGTGGCTTACAAGGACAGTGAGGGGGCTGGGAGCTATGTTAACAATTTGACTGTGTCAGGACCTGTTTCACAAGCCCCTGGCACCACGGAGGAGTGTGAGGGTCCACTCAGAGCTGCACAGGAACCTCCCCCCTCAGTCCCACTTTAGGACCTGGCTCGAAGCAAACAACAGCCTAATGAGAAGTCCCTTCCCGGGTTCCCGGCCCTTCCTTCCCCTGCCTCAGTTCCCTACACCCTGGCCCTGCTGCGTAGTATGATGTCCACTAAGGAAGGAGGTGTGGGGGAGGGGCACTGCCTCCTGTCACACCCTGCCCCACACAGAGCTGCATTGTCTGGGGATACAAGGACTGACTCTCAGCTTCTGCTAGCCATTCACAGGCTCTGGGTACTCACGGGGAGGCTTGTGCCAGGGCGTCCAGCTCCCATGGAGGCCTTATGGGGGTGGGGATGCCCTTACCAGAGTCCATGGGCTAGGCTGGACTGGAAACCACAAACACAACATCTGGCTTTGGAGCCATGCCCTCTGAACCTCACTTCCACTTCCAGAGTTGCTCAGAATGAACCCAGCTGCCGCCTGTGACACATCTCTGTTGACTCTGGCTCAGGCTCCCGAGTCCCACACAGACACCCACAATCCCTCCTTCACCAGGGGCCCCTACCCTAGGATGATGAGCACCCATAGCCAAGGGGCAGATAGTTAGGCTCTTCAGCCCACCCTTAGAGGGAAGACAGGTCGAGCCTTGCAGAGGTGTACAGCCTGGGGGTTGCGGAGCCAATCTGTCACTGCCCTACAAAAGGAGGCAGGTGGGGTTAGGCCCCTCGGCCTCCACTCTTGGGGTGAGTGTGTAGGCAAGCAATACTGGGCCCAGCCTGGAGGCATCTAACAGTGAGGAGGCCTCAGTCTTGCCAGGGGCTGTGCCCCATCCAGGTTCAGCCTCATGCCCAGCATTCCCTCTGCCGAGCCCTTTTCTGAGCCTCTTAGCTACCCACCAGCCAACCTCCTCTTCTCCTGGTCTTCTCCTGCTCTGCTCCCCTCCTGAGCCCCTGTCCTGCTGGGGTTCACCCCTCTCCTCTGTACCCAGAGCCCTGGGCCCTCCTTGCTGAGTGTCAGTCGCTTAGTTCAGAACAATGATTATCTCCATTGGCTTTGAATCGGGAGCTGGAGTTGAGTCCAGCTGACTTGGACAAGCAGTCCGTCAGCTTTTATCTCTGTTTCATCCACTGCAAGCTGGGAGAATCGGGAAGACTTCCTCCAAAGAGCCGGGGCCAGAGTAGATGAGAGCTACGGTCAGAGAGCGGCAAACGTCCGCCCTCACCCGTCTCCCTCGGTTCTCTTCCTGTACCCCTCCCCTTCACGTGGCCTAGCAGCAGCTGGGCAGCCATGGTCTGGTAATTCTAGTCCTTTGGCCTCTAGTTTAAGTGACTTCGGGGACCTGCAGCTCTGGCCAATGACAGGAGAAGAAAAGTCAGCTGGATGCTTCTGGAAGTGGTCCCCCTGCTCTTGATGGAAATGCACAGGAAGAACTAGGTCTGTCCTCTGAGACACCAAGTCAGAGCTGCTTAGGGGGCTGGCATGCGGGTGGGTGGGTCTCGGTGTTAGGGTGACCAAGGCAAGCCTTAAGGGCGACATTTGAATACAGACCAGAACTTGTCAAGGGAGCTGTCTTGTCTGTCTGTCTTGACTTGTCTGTCTGTCTTGTCTTGCAGGGGGCAGGTCTGGGGGAAGAACAAGCAGGGGACCTACAGTGAGCTTGGCCTGGCCGGCGTGAGCCTCGGCGCGGAGAGACTAGGAGGTGGACCGTGCAGGTCTGCAGGGGACTGGAGGGTCTTGAGAAAGGCGAGGTCTGACTTAGGTGAGGGAACCGCTGCTCTATAGAATAGGCGTGGGGTTTGTCTGTGTGTTCCAGGAGAGAGGTCCCCAACAAGCCAGAGGAAAAGCATTACTAACTTGGGGGGGGGGTTATTGCCTCATCTTGGATGGAGCCCTGCTGTGTGGGATAGGCAGACTGGAATTCTGTGGGTCACACTGCAGGTTGTAGGTGCCTGCCTGTTCCACATGTTTCAATCTGCCAGTCATTTCAACGGGTATGAGGCCAGGGCAGGTGCTGGGTGTGCCAGGGAGAAGCAGCAACGTGTGAACCGGCTGTCTGGGAGAGTGGGCAACTGGTACAGTCGGCCAGGGAGACGGGAGAGTCTTGATGTCATAAACACAATGCCGAGGGCAGCCTTCTTGCTCTGGCCGCCTTCCACTGTGTGGGACAGGTAAGGACCCAGAGAAGCCAAGGCTGGTTTTGCCTGATGGGGATGAAGAAGTGAATGTGTGATGAGGGCCCAGGCAGGGAGTGAGGACAAGGCTTGAGCAGGTGGGGAAGCTGAGGCACAGAACCGGGTTAAGTTAGGTGCCCGGCTTCACTTATATCAGGACTCAGACCAAGACAGATTAGAGCTTGTGACCTCTAAGCAGACAGAGCTCAAGTGAACTCACAGGCACAGAGACAGTGAGATGCTTTGGGGAAAATGAGAGGAGACATGAAGAGCCAACGCTGTGTGTGAGGGGAAGCTGGGGTCACTGTGGAAATCGAGGTCCCTCTCCAAAGAGCTGACTTTGAACCTCCGTCTTATAAGGAGGAGCTGAGGTAGCAGCTCTGAAGAGAGGTCCTATGTGGGCTAGCCTAGGGTAGCAGGGAGCGGCTGGACTTTTTCCCACCCTACTCTCACTGGATGCTCCAGAAAAGGGGTTCTGGACCTTTCCCTCTGTGACTCCACCCTGCGGCCCATGCTCCATGGACTGCTCCCTCCTCTGATTTCTTTCTCCCTGTTCTGTGTCTGGGCGCAGAGCCCAGCGTGGTGGCGGTGTGGCTGTTTATCATCAAGAGGACTACTGCCAGCCTCGGCTCCTGCGGGGCACTTAAAAACCCTGATACATTATTAATAATTGTTTCCTTCGTTCCTGTGCCTAATTAGAGAAGGAAAATTATGAATTGGGCCCGAGTCTCTGAAGGGTTGGGGCAGGGGAGTGGAGGAGAGAGATGGTGGCAGCCAGTTTTTCCCCCAGAGTGAGGAAATATCAGGGATACCTGGGTAGGAGCCGGGAATAGCAGGGTCACAGGCTGCTATAATTAATTATGCTTCTGTGGGGACCAGGGAACGCGTCCTCTCTTGTTCTTCTCCCAAACAACCCTCTTTGTTAGGCACCCTAGACCAAGGACTTATTATGCCAAGACCCAACCCAACCTTCTCCTGTCTGCCTTGGTCCCCATCTCAAATCTCCCTTGCCTGGTGCCCCCCACTCCCACCCCAGGGCTGCAGATGTATCATAGATGGAGGGTCTGCCCTCTTTAAGCCAGCATAGCCCCTTCAAGAAGAGACAACAGGGCACCATATCTGGAAAGTACTGGATGGCCACTGAGCTGGCCCTCGTTGGCCTGACTCAGTCACACTCCAGCATGAATCTCCTCATCCAGCATCTATTGGTTAAGAGCCTGCAGCGTGCCATGCACTAAGCTAGATGCTGGAGACACCGTGGACCCAGGTTTCATGACACCTGCAACCTTCAGGAGAACAGACGTTGATTAAACAATCACAACGTAAACTACAGCTATGATTCCTACCTTGCCCAGACACCTAACTGCACATGTGTCTAAGGGATAAACACCATAAAAAAATAATGTCCCAACATGGGAGGCAATGGGAGTTGACTAGTGAGCTCTACTTTGCTTGTGAGAAGCTCATGGCCTGAGGATGTGGAAATGCTCCTTCTGTCTATAGTAAACATAAGCGCAGAGCCCACACAGCTCTCCAGCACTCTGCTGGATGTTGGATGGCTTTCTCTCCTTCAAGGAAGAAGAGCCATAACCAATGATGGAGGCTTCGTGAATGCTGAGGCTGCTCCAATGTACTCTGTCTAAACAGTTGTCATTTGGGAGAAAGTTTCAGGGCCATCTTAGACCAGTAAATGACAAACTCTGATCTGAAGACCAAATCCAGCCCTGATGCCTGTTTGTAAAGTTTTAACAAAACATTACATATGCATTTATTTACATCCTGTCTCTGGCTGTTTTGGATTTCACTGGCCAGATTATGTAGCTATGTCAGAGACTATGGCCTACAGAGACTAAAATATCCACTGTCTGGCCTTTGACAAAAGTTTGTTTATCTCTAGCAGAGACCATTTTTGCCCAATATTCATTGGCAACCTTAACAGAAGTCTGTGAGTTTACTGAAATTATACCTCATATTTCTGTTGTGTAGTTAACATTCTGCTCCTTCAGTTATTTATGTTTCTTCAAAATATCACAAATTCCTTAGTGGCAATCTTCAGGTTTGTGGTGCTGGGCCCTCCCTGGGCCCTCCCTCCCTCCCTCCCTCCCTCCCTCCCTCCCTCCCTCCCTCCCGCCCTGTCCTTCCTTTTGCTGAGACACTAGCTCACTGTGCAATCCCTGGTTGGCCTGGAGACTCCACGTGTTCCAACCAGGCTGGCTCAAACTCAGACATCTGCCTGTTCTTTTCTGCCTCCCAAAAGAAAAGACTGAAGTGCACACCACACCCTGTCATTCTGTCTTTTCTGCAAGATTTAAGAGTAACAATGTGGGGAGACAGTCAACCAAAGGCAGACTGACTGACAGATTGACAGACAGGCTGAGTTTGAATCCTGACTTGCCAAACCTGCTACTTAACCCTCAGACAGAGGACTTACATTCTGCCATCCTCTAAGTCCCATCTCTGGTGGGTGGAAGTGTGCTGCTTCCCATGCGGCCAGGGAGGAGACTCAGTTCTGGATGGGACTGGCCTCGGCACCTGCAGTGCTCCTTTAAGACTTTGCACTGGGCTGCTTGAGAGGCTAAGGACAAGGCGGAGAGCCTGAGGACATATTCCTGATGCCCCGGGAGCACCCTCTGCCAGTGACAGGCAGGCGCCCCATCTGGGAACAACCAAGCATGTCTGTGGGACTTGGCTAGGAATGGTGCCCCAGCTGGCTTCCTCCCCTGCCACCCCTTTCAACTCTCGACGAACTGCCTCACAGTCTATTTTTGGGACTATTGTTAAAAAAATCCTCAGGTGCTCATGCTTCAAAAAAAGGGAACCTGGTCCTAGCAGACGACCTTTGTCCTCGAGGAGAGGGAACTGTTTATTGAAAAGCCAAAAGGATGGGGCTGGAGAAGATGGCCTAGCGGTTAAGAGCACGGACCGCTCTGGGTCAGAGGGACCGGGGTTCAATCCCCAGCACCCACATGGCGGCTGAGAACCGTCTTTAACTCCAGCTCCAGGGGAACCGACACCCGCTTCTGACCTCCATCGGGCATTGCATGAATGGGGTGCAACAGACCTGCATGCAGATGGTTGAACATTTATACACATGAAAAATAATAAATAAAAATTAAAAAAAAGAAAGCCAAAAGGAGCTAGGGGGTCCCTCTCCGCCCCCAAACCCAAGTCGCCCTTGAGGACCAGATCCTCACACCTGAGACCTTGGGAAAACAAAACCTTGGGGGGTAATCTGTTGCTTTATTGCCTATAAAACATCCCAAAAGAAAAGATATAACCAGGAAATAATAGACAATAGTAAGGCGCTGGGAAGAAGAGTTAGTGCGGCAGGTAGTACAAAACTTGGTGAGCTTATGAGAGAAGACAAAAAGTAAAAAAAAAAAAAAGCACTATTGTTTTGCCTGTCTTCAATTCTTACTGGCAAGCACAGCTACCCTGTGGCTGCCACTGCTTTTGCCATCCTTCAAAGACACGAGACACAGCTTTTCAACCTTCCAATATGGACTGAAGACTCATGTCTCTCCAAGAATCCTCCAAATCTTCAGTGCCAGATGGGGACTGCTGAGACATCCAACTTGTGGACTAAGCTACTACTGGGGTTTCAGCCTCTTCAGAGTATAGACTGCCATTGTTGGACTACTGGCTATATCTCGGAGACCAGTACAGGAAGATCAAGACAGGACGGGGTGCTTACTGGACCTCATTTGGTGACCATGGGAAGGGAAGCCCCAGTGTGGAACACAAGGGCAGAACTGATGGTGGGTTGGGCTTGCCAAGGAGGAGCCTTCAAACATGACATCTTTCAGCCTAATAAAGAAAAAAATCAGCCGGGTGTGGTGGTTCATGCCTTTAGTCCCAGCACTTGGGAGGCAGAGGCAGGCAGATCTTTGTGAGTTCAAGGCCAGCCTGGTCTACAGAGTGAGTTCCAGGACAGCTGGGGCTACAGGGAGACCCTGTCTCAAAAAAGACCAAAAAAAAATAATCATAAGCTGAAGATGCTAAAAACCTATGATATGTGTGGCATGCATATGTGTATATTTTGGAGTGATGCAAATTGGAAGGAATAACAACAACAACAACAACAATGACTAGGTCAAAGAACTGACTGAAATGCTAAACTTCTGCTCGAAACGGTTAACTTCTGAATCAAGAATTTTGAGAGAGACTGAGAAAAAGATGAAAAACATGTTTGGCAGAATGTATGAGCTCTGGTGGGGTGGGGGGCAGCGAGGGGGGACGGGTCTAGATTTGATTTGAGGCCACCAATGTGCTAATAGCTCCTGGTGGCCTTATGAGATGAAATTCTATCCTGAAGAGGTACAAGGAAACTGAATATTCTGGATGATTCCATGCCAGAACCCACCTTCACTAGTTCTGTGGTCAGAGCCCAGAGCTCATTTAAAGCTCTCTGCTGGAAAAAGCTAGGGTGGGTTTTGCCCAGGCCGGGCCCACACAGGCCCTCCACATCAGTGGCCTTTGTTTAATGAAAGGAAGAAAAATGGTATTATGTCTGTGACTTTGGGACAAAGCCATATTATAAAGGACAAAATGCCCATGCTGGATGTCCAGGGGTATACTTTTGAATACAGTAGTCACATAGGACTATTTAAAAATCAATAATGTGCCAGGCATGGTGGCACACGCCTTTAATCCTAGCACTTGGGAGGCAGAGGCAGGCAGATCTTTGTGAGTTCAAGGCCAGCCTAGTCTACATAGTGAGTTCCAGGATAGCTGGGACTACAGGGAGACCCTGTCTCAAAAACACCAAAAATAAATAAATAAAAATCAATAATGTGTTCTGTACATCAAAAGAAATAGTAAAGGAAGTGAAGAGAAAACCCAGAGTGGGAGGAAACCTTCATTGCAGATACATCTGACAAAGCATTGATTTCCAGAGTATATAAACTATTCAAAAAACAAAAAAGAAAACAAATGAATTACTCAAAAGATGGAACAAAGAGCTGAACAGAGACTTCACAGAGGAGGAATTAGGGATGGCTGAGAAACATCTTAAAAAGTGTTCAACTTCACTAATAATTAAGGAAATGAAAATTAAAGCCACTTTAAGATAACATCTCACTCCTATAAGACTGGCTAGGATCAAGAAAATAAACGATACCAAGTGCTGGGGAGGTTGTGGAGAACCCTTGGAAGACTCAAAATGAGCCTACCACCTGACCCAGTCATACCACTCCTGGGTATATACCCACAAGACTCATCTTACCACAGAGATACATGCACAGCTATATTTATNATTTAGCACATAGAAGTTCTGGTATAATAAATATCTCACTAAAAAGAACTCTTTTGGACAAGAAAACTTCGTCTGACATTATTTACAATATTAAATAATGGTAGTACTAGACAAAGTAAAATGATACTCATTTTACTACAAATAAAACAATAGTGTTTTTTTAACTGAATTATCATGCTCAAATGTATTCTTTGAAATAATGGAAAGATACAATCAATAAAACATATATATTTGTAGGTAAAATAATCATCTAGAAATGTGAACAAATTGGAGATGTTAACTTGGAAGACTCATGTATTGAGTGCATGAAGGTGAGTATTCTGATCGAAAGACTATAAATAAAAATGTAAATATTGCAGAATAAATGTAGAAATTGGTGTCAAAAGAAAACCAACTAAGAGCGTAAATCAAGGGTTTGATATTGTTTCTTCATGATGAAATTGTGAAAAATAAACTTAAAAAATCAACAATGTGGGGCTGGAGAGGTACTGTGGTTGACAAAAGGCAACCTGAGACTGAATGCCCAGAACCTGTATAAAAAAGCTGAGCAGAGTGGCACATGCTTGTCAACCCAGGCCTGAGGGGGCAGAGACAGCTGGGTCCTGGGGGCTAGCCAGCGGCCAGTCTAGCCTACTTAGTGAGTTCCAGGCCAGTGAGCATTACTATCTCAAAAAGCAGAAATTAAAACAAAACAAAACGAAAAACCCAAGATGACTGTGCCTGAGGAATGACGCCCCCATGCTGACCTCTGGCCTTCAAGTTCACCTGCACCAGAAAACGCACAGGCACAAATGAAAAATAAAAAGTCTCCAGTTCTTCAGTTCATCCACCCTGTGTTGAGTGCCCAGGTGCCACACAGGAAAATGGCTACCATTCTGGACTTACATGACTAAAACCATCACCACAGAAGTTTGTCAGATGGGCCAGAGTTCTGGAGGCAAGAGTTCCCTTTCCAGGGGCTGGAGAGATGGCTCAGCGGTTAAGAACGCAGACTGCTCTTGCAGAGGACCCAGGTTCAATCCCCAGTACCCACATGGCAGCTGAGAACGTTCTTTAATTCCAGTTCCAGGGGAATCCAATGCCCTCTTCTGACCTCCGCAGCATTGCAGGACACGGGTGCACCAACCTACATGCAGACAGTACATTCATACACATAAAAAAAAAAAAAGAGTTCCCTTTCCAAATGGTACTATGGGTACTTTTCTTACCCCATCAAAAGCAAAAGAGGATGGCAAAGGATAGCACTGGGCTAGCTCACTGTCAAAGTATGTGTTTCTTAGGTTTTTCTTTGATTATGAGCCCTTCCATTAGATACAGGCAAGCTCCATTTTACACATTAGGAAATGAAAGGTTCCAAAGGGTGGGAGAGGCAAAGTCGCAGAGCCATAAGGAAAGTGCCAGTCAGAGATTCCAAGCAGAAAGGCTTCTTCCATCACCACGGACATGGACACACACACACACACACACACACACACACACACACACTCTCTCTCTCTCTCTCTCTCTCTCTCTCTCTCTCTCTCTCCTGTGCTAGGTGTGGTAAGGGGAACTCTGGACCTAAAAGTCAGTCACTACACCCTCAGACTGTGTAGCAAAGCCCTCCATGATGTGCAAATAGGCCACTGCAGTGACACCGGCCAGACCTGAGACCTGTGGGTGACTCCTCTGCTCTGGCTTTTCCAAAGGATGGAGATGCTGAGTCTGGGTGGGGGGAGCTCTGGCAATGGGTTCCTGGCCTCTCCTCCGTCTGGACCTGTAGTTCCTTCTAAAGACCAGGGCCACACCACCCCGGGGTTCTGGTGTTCTCACCGAAACGCTCTGAACCTGTGTGAGTCATTTCGTCTCTCTGGATCTCTTTCTGTCTGCTGGGGGTGGTGACTTGGGGCTAGAGCAGGGTCCCCAACTTTGGAACTCCTGGCATCTTGGCCTGGATCATTTGTTGAGGAGTGCTGTCCTGTGGATTCTCTATGCTGAGTCCTTGACCTGCGTCCACTGGAAGACAGCTCCCTCAACTGTAGTGAAGAAACATTCCCTTCCAGAAACTATGGGTCTGGAAGACCTCCATGGCTCTATCCTGACTCCTAACACAGTGTAGACTGGGGCATCCTATAGCCAGCAGCCCAGCCAGCTGAGCAGACCAGACTCAGCCTCCCGCAGTGCAATGTAGCTGCAGATTGAAGGAGTTCAACTAGGTGGGCTTCCAGCTGGGAGATTCTGAGATTCTATGCCAACTGCCTTCAGAACGGCCCCTGGCTACTGAGAGGCTGCACTGTAGAACTGCTTGCAACAGGGTCCCAGGAGAAGCCAAGGAGTTTTCTCCATGGCATGTGTAATTCTCTCCGTCAAGGCAGGGACAATGTGCCTTTGCCACCCATGGTCCAATTCATTCCAAATCTGAGAACAAGAAACTCATTCACTCTGGGGCGGGGGCAGAGAGGCAGGAGTAGGAAATGGTGGCCTCTGACCTTTTCTGATTGCTGGCAAGGGTGACAGAATGTTGGGAGTAAGGAACAGACTCTAGTCACGTTGCCTTGTTTTTCTCTGACGGAAGCTGGGAGGAGGTATTATGAATGAATCTTTTTCCCTGGCCCACCCAGACCTCACCATCTTCCCCAGGCAGAAGGTCCAGCAACAGAGCCTTTTGAAAGATAGATGGAATCAAGCTGCCCCTGACTGGAGAGGAAACATGGCCTCCTTCCAAACAGGACCCCCTTGAAAACTAGAAGCCACCAGGGAGCAGTTACCCCTGATCTCTTCCAGATAGGGCAGCTCCAAGTTGGGGTGTATCAACCAACCTCCAGGATAATTCAGTTCAATAACATGAACCAAGATTCTTTTCCATCATAAAAAGAGGTTATGACCACAATTTATAGACAATCACAGGCACTACTGTTTATATTCATGCAAAAGGCCCATGGACCGCCACCGTATAGATTTCCCAGCTGTCTGTGCAGTCACTAATATTTGTTGCTTTCTTGTTTCTATCAGAAAATAGGCAAATTCCCAAGGTTTCAGAAAAATTTATGGAGGAACTCTGAAAGGTTCCATTTGCTTAATAAAAATATAATGGCAGGGGGCTGTGAAGATAGTTCAGCCAGCAAAGTCCTTGCCTGGCAAGCACCAACCTGAGTTCTATCCATAGCACCCACGTAGAAAAGCCAGGCATGGTGGTGGGTGTTTATAATCCTGGTGAGGCAGAGGCAGGAGGATCCCCAGGGCCTACTGGCTGCCCAGCCAAGGCCCAGTGAGAGACCCTGGCTCAAAAAATTAAGGTGGATGTTGCCTGAGGAGCAACCATTGAAGCTGACCTCTAGCCTCCAAATGCGCGCGCGCGCGCACACACACACACACACACACACACACACACACACACACACACACACAGTTGCCCCCTTGGCTGGTGTACATCAAGCATTATTGTAGAAGCGTCACTTGACCTACATCTCCTGGTCCTTCAGGAGAGGACAGTGTCATCAGTCCCATTTGCAGACATGACAGCAAGCTGTGAGGAAAGGTCAGTGGAAGAGCTGGGATTCTGGGCACCCTGACCCTGCCTCTTCTTTCTACCACATACCACTGAAAATCAGACCAAGACCACAGGTATGGATTTTAGCAAAGGTGCTTCGGCCCAGCTTGAAGAGCAAATGTGAACACGGTCTGAGGAGGCCTGGCCTCAGTTTGCTGACCTCCATGAGGAGTGTCCCCAACTTTCTTCAGTCTCTAACCTACTTCTCCCAAAGGCAGCTGACAGGAATCACTCAAAATGAAGAGTTTTGAGAAGCGAGTTAGACCTGGAAAGGCAAAGCTTGCTTTATTAACACTTTGGACCCCAGGAATGAGGACAAAGAGAAATAAAGTTCTCAGCAGGAGAAAAATGGAAATTAATTGTCCATCTAGCCCAGGCTAGCCTCAAATTCACTACATGGCTAAGGATGACCTTGAACTCCTGATCCTTCGGCCTCTACCTCCCAAGTGCTGGGATTATAAGCATGTGCCACCACACCCTGCTCAAAACTCTTTTTTAAGTTGTTGTTTTTTTTTATTCCCCTGGAACTGGAGTTAAAGACGGTTCTTAGCAGCCATGTAGGTGCCGGGAATCGAACCCGGGTCCTCTGCAAGAGCAGTCAGTGCTCTTAACCGCTGAGCTATCTTTCCAGCCCCCCTGCTGAAAACCTTTTATTTCTGATGCTGAGTATTAAACCTGTGGCCAACAAGTGCTTTCTCATTAAGCTATACCCCCAACCCTATGGGAGAATAATTTTTGTAGTATTTTCACAATGAGTGATCTCTCTTTAATTCAGTTTAGTCATGAACCCAGGCCGCTTAGTTTAAAGTCCAGATGATGCTGAGCCCCTGACCAACCCACCTCCTGCCACCTGGTTTTTGTTTTCCCTGACAGCTGGCCACATAGGTCACCATAATCAACTGATCCATCATCTTCTCAACTCAGTGGGCCATTAAAAAAACAAAGGCATGGGGCTGGAGAGATGGCCTAGCGGTTAAGAGTGCCGACTGCTCTTACAGAGGACCCGGGTTCGATCCCCAGCACCCACATGGCGGCCGAGAACCGTCTGAAACTCCAATTCCAGGAGAACTCCAGTTCCAGGGGAATCTGACACCCTCTTCTGACCTCCACGGCATTGCATGACACGGGTGCACAAACTTGCATGCAGACGGTACATTCATACACATACAGAAATAAATAAAAAAATAAAATAAAAAAGAAAAATAAAGTAAAAACAAAAAAAAAGGCATGAGACTAGGAGGGGGGTTGTTAGGAAGAAGAAGGTATTCAGAGGGAGGGAAGAGAAATAAGAGGCCAATCAGGTAAACACACCCAAAATAAATTATACACATGTATGAAATTATCAAAGAATATATACATATATATATATATATATATGAGTGTTGTGCCTGGGTGTAAGTGCACCCATGTGTGCAATGCCCATGAAGGCCAGAAGAAGGTGTTGGATACCCTAGAACTGGAGATGGTTGTTAGCCACCATATGGGTGCTGGGAACCAAACCCTGGTCTGATCCTTTACAAGGGCAGCCAGTGCTCATAACTGAGCTCATCTCTCTAGCCCCAAATTAAAAAAAAAAAAAAAAGTTAAAGAAAAGAAAAACAGTTACCAAGCTCAAGCAAGGCACAGCCTTAAGTTAACTCAGAACTCAGTTCCCCTCCCCTGAGGCAGCCTTCAATGCAAACCCCTCTTTCCTTTTACTGGACAGCTTCTGCTAGATGTTTCTAGAACTTTCTATTTTAGGAAGGTCAGCCCTTTCCTATGAATACTCCTAGAGCTTATATATTCATAGTCATTCGAAGTGAAAGTACCCCTCCCACACAG
The DNA here is from genome assembly GCA_009823505.1 of Rhizomys pruinosus. Lineage (NCBI taxonomy): Eukaryota > Metazoa > Chordata > Mammalia > Rodentia > Spalacidae > Rhizomys > Rhizomys pruinosus. The sequence goes on along the minus strand of VZQC01011955.1, from coordinate 1,103,377 downwards.
GGACGCCAGTGTTCCTGGAACAGAATACACAATCTGCAGAGCGTATACAGGCTAGACCTCCATATTACTGTATATACCACAGTTCAGCTAACCACTGGACCCACAGAGTCAGTCCTATGTGGCCCACTATGCTTGTATTAGGCTGGGTCCTTGTGGATGTTATGTTTACATGAGTCATCCTGTCTGGTTTGTTCTAGAGGCAGAGCTGAGGTGAGACTGTTCAGACACTGGTGAGGACAAAGGAAGTGCTCCCGGGAGGACTCAGAAGGGCAGGAAGGGAGATGGAACAGGGATGGAGCCAAGGTGTAGGTCCCACGGGAGTCTCCAGGAGAACCCACAGGAAGTCTGGCCTGCAGTGAGAGGGCCACCCTCCGGGTCTAACTATCAGTGAATCACTGGCTGCCTCAGAGCAGGGAACTGGGGGGTCCCATAGCATCTAGTTTCCTTCCACTGAGAACCCAGGGGACTCTCCATTAAACACGATGCTCTCCTCCAGGTCTTGGCTTAGAAATGGCGAGATCTGGTGGCATACGGACCTGCCAAATTCATCTTCCCACTTCTGAGATCCTTAAATGTTTTCCTTCGTTCCTCCCTTTCATTCCTTCACACTCCCTTTCTGTTGGACTTCGGCTCCCACAGCCCTGGAAGCCCATCTCCCCTCGGAGACCTGGAGGGCAGAGAGGATGGCCTCACACTGGCTTCAAACACAGATAAATGACAGAGTGAAGTCCCTCCCCTGCCTCCCTACCCCGGCCAGGCAGGACCTGGATTCCTTCACAGTCAGAAACACACAAAGGATTTTCTTCTCATCTCTGAGAACATTCTGGGCCTTATAACCAGCAAAACAGTTTATCTTCTTATTCAACTCTAAGATGCTTTCTGCAGCCCTTAAGCTCTGTGGGATTAACCAGCTCTGAAGTTTCCACACAACTGTTCCTCGTTTTGTGGGAGAGCAAGCGGGAGATGTGGCAGCGCTGACGGGAATTAAGGGTGCTGTCTCTGAGGTGCAGTCATCAGGTAACAAAACTAATTACCCCTCCCTCCCTCCCTCCCTCTCTCCCTCCCTCCCTCCCTCCCTCCCTCCCTCCCTTCCTTTCTAACACACATTCCACAACCTATCCATACTCCCTTTGGAAAGTCTCCCATTGTCTGGGAGTTCTGTTACTGCTCAGGAAATTTCTCGATTCTTCCCTACAAGGGAAGTGACTGAAATGGGAGCAACATTTACCAAAGCTGTGACAAAAGGGACTGGAGTTTAGGCCATCTTTGGAAAGAAATCTGAAGGATGTGCAGCAATCATATGATGTACTCTAACTATAATGTAATCTAACTATGATGTAATCTATGATGTAATCTAACTATGGCTACTCTTGGTGGGGGGAGAGACGGGGGAGGGGAGGGGAGGCAAGGGGATGGAGGACACCAGGTCGGAGGCTGTTTGGGCAGAACTGAGTGACTGTTGGTTGAACAGAGGGAGGTGTCAGGAAGGATCATTCTTTTTTTTTTTTCTTTTTTTTTTTGAGACAGGGTCTCCCTGTAGTCCCAGCTGTCCTGGAACTCACTCTGTAGACCAGGCTGGCCTTGAACTCACAAAGATCATTCTTTAATTGAGAACAAGGTACATTCAGTGTGGGGCATGAACTCTGTCCACCACCCTGCTCTGTCCTGGCAGAGACCACAGTTTGGGTAACCTATGTGCTGGGAGCTTCCCAGAAACCCTGGCTCATGACATGTGACCCTTCACTAGGCTCCTCCTACAGAGGATGGGGGACACAGATGCACTGGCAGGTCACAAGTTCTGGGAAACTCCAGGAGGGGCCCTGGGAGCCAGCAGCTGCCATCTCTGCATACATCCTGGCCATATTTAGAGAGAAACAGGCTGGAGAGCAGCATAAATCAAGTTCCCTGGGCTGTGAACCAGGCCAACATCTTGGCACAATCTTAGAGAGAGATGGTTGCCACAGCAAGGCCCCCAACACAGACACACAGATATGCAGGGACTCAGCCTCCTTCCATCCCCAAGACACGGATGGTGTTAGTGTGCCCCTTAGCCCTGTGCCTCTCTACAAAACTCATCTGGGAATTGTCGCTCTGCCCCTGAGTCACCCACGTCCAGTCCTGGTCTTCTGCTACATAGACAACGTGGTAGCATCCTGAGGGGTCCACCCACCCCCTCTCTTCTCCGACCACTCTCCACTCACTACCCATGATGCAACACACAGATCCTTTCATGGGACCCCCATGCTCCAAATCTTTTTTAAAAAATATTTTATTGAGGGCTGGAGAGATGGCCTAGCGGTTAAGAGCGCCGACCGCTCTTGCAGAGGACCCGGGTTCGATCCCCAGCACCCACATGGCGGCAGAGAACCGTCTGAAACTCCAGTTCCAGGAGAACTCCAGCTCCAGGGGAATCCGAGACCCTCTTCTGACCTCCGTGGCATTGCACGACATGGGTGCACAAACTTGCATGCAGACAGTACATTCATACACATACAGAAATAAATAATAATTAAAAAATATATTTTATTTATTTTTCTTTTATATGTACAAGTGTATTGCCTGTATGCACATAGGTGTACCTGTGTCCTGCAATGCCCTTGGAGGTCAGAAGAGGGCCCTCCTACATCAGGAAGATGCCTCACGGACATGGCCATAGGGAACTCTGATGGAGGAAATTCCTCCACCAAGGTTCCCTCTCGCGGGATATGTTCGTTCGGATGATGGGGATGATGGGTTACGTTGAGGAAGGAAGCTACGCAGCACAGGTGGCATTCCTCTTGGGCTCAAGCCCCACGGAGCTCTCCCCTTCATACCATGTAAAGAAACACTCTCGCAGTGGGCCGGTGGGCCCCACAGCCTCTGCCTCTTCCCCCTTCAAGGCCCACAGTCTCAGGATGTCATTTGGCCAGCTCTGATGAGTCCCCGACCCCAGGCTGCAGCCCTGGCTGTCCTCTCCAACTACGATGCTCTCCTCTTGCCCTAGGTCTGCTCAGACACCATTGTCTCTTCACGGTGACCTGGCCTGACCCAACGGGCTCTGCTTCACACCCAAACCCCTCACTGTCGCCAGTGCACCTGCGGCATCTAGCTCAAAGGATTAGCACATTGATTGCTTCTGGTCTTAGCCCCTGTCAGAATGTCAGTCCTGCATCTATTTTGTTTGAAGATGTATAGAAATAGAAATGCTCTAAAAAAGTGTTTGAATGAATGAAAGTCAGCCTGCCCCCAAAGGGCCACCCCCAGCCTCCCTGGAGCTCAATCTTAAGACCCCCATTAATGCCTGTAACAGTGTCGACCAGACTGTCCACGAGGGCCTTGCATGGTCCCAACCACACCTATTCTGGCTCCTTTCCCACTGGCTCATGCGTACCCCACTCTAAGAGGCCGGTACAGCTCCCTGAGGATGGGTACATCTCTTCCCAGGTTCCATATCCACAGGGAGCACTGCCTTCTCCCTGAAGGCTCTGAGCTATGAAAGCTCACATCATTGGCTGTCTTCCGTGGCAGACCCCTGAGTGGGATCGCCCATGCATTTGGCACTGAATGCCTCCCCCTCCTTCAGTCCTCTCCATTCTGCAGTGTTCAGGGTCCCTGAATTGAGTTGGTGGAGGGTAAATTGGCACAAGACCAGGGATGCGTGCCTGGTAGCCGCTCCAGCAAGCACTTTATCCATAGCCTCTTCCTGACATCTGGCTTTCCTTCACCTACCTAATTCGCTCCTCAGAGTCTTCCCCAGGCTCTTGGTTCTCCTGTGCCTTGTGCTGTCTTCTCCCTCTCTCTTTCCCTCCCTACATTCTCACCAGTCATCTCTGTGCACACGCTGCCCAGTGCCCAAACCTCAGGGCTAGCTGAGGCCTTGTCCCTCAGCTTCAGACCCATGGCCTCTTCACGGCCCCGTGACAAACCTGGAGCTTATGATCTCTATTGTCACACTGTTCCTGTCTGATCACACTTGTCACCATAACCTAGGGATCCTTCTCCCTCTCCTACAGGGGCTGGTCTAGAAGGTTCCCAAGCCCCAGTCTCCTGCCTTCCCCTCTTCTCTGAGCTCCGCCTTCAGCTCCTGCCACTCAGCCTGTGTTCTGCGAGGCAGCTCTCCGGCCTTGCATCACTGCTAGAGCTTCTTCCTTGGCCTCGACCACCACAAGTCTTGCTTGGAGACTTGTTTTCTATCTCAGCTTGCTGCCACCGCCTCTGCACAACCTGATCCGGTCAGAAACCTCTCCTCTGGCTGACCCCAGAGACATGGGCACTCTGAGTAGCCTGCCATCTCTGCGTGCTCTGCCTCCCCCTGCACCACCATCACAGGCACCCCAAACCCCATCTGAGATGAGACAGAACCCACGAACCCTCCCTGTGGGGTCCTCCGCTCTTCTCCAATGTGTCACCTTAGCCAGTGGCCAGAGTGTAGTGCCCGGCGTGCTCAGAGCCCTAGGAATATTTGTTGAATAAGTGTTTGTGAGTGATGTGATGCCCTTTGTCTACAAATTCAATCTTCCTCTGATAGGAAGTGCTCACCTAAATCGAAATACAGTGTGTGTGTGTGTGTGTGTGTGTGTGCGCGCGCACACACGCGCGCACGCGCGCGCGCGCGCACCAGAGGTCAGTCTCTGGTGGTGTTCTCCAGGAGCCTAGTCCTTTGAGACAGGATCTCACTGGATCTGGGACTCACCAAGTAGGCTGGGCTGGCTGAGGCTCAGGGATCCACCTTTCTGCACCTTTCCAGCTCTGGATTACAAATATGCCCTAGTACCCCTGCTTTCTATGTGGGCTCTGGAGATTAAATTCAGGCCCTCATGCATATGCAGCAAGCACCTCACTGTTGGAGCCATCCTCAGCCCCTGATACTCTCTCTGTGGAGAAGAGAGAGGTATAGGTTTGTGGCATATGGTCTCATTGAGTCTGACAGGGGACAAGGTCACCCATGTGGTCCTAGTAGAAGGGATCACCTATGGCAGATGTTTTTAGTGTCCTTCTGGGTCATGTTACTTCTCTATGCTGGAAAGTGACACTCCAAGTCCTCAGCTGTGACTAGTGGAAAGTGACTGAGACCTAGTGCTCCCAGCACCCCTGCCAGGCTCACATCTACACGGCTGCCCTGAGCTCCAAGTTCCACTGCAGTCCCTAGCATACCTGACTGCTCCTACCTCAGCCTCACGTCCCCATCGGTGTTTCCTGGAGTCACTTCCCAAATGGTCACTTGTACTTGAATCCTTATGGCAGCACCTCTTTCTGGAGAAACTCCAATGTAGACAGGGTCCCGAGAGGTCCTAGCACGTGGCAGCAGGCTCTGCTGGGTCCCTTCCCACTCCTCTCTCCTGGACAGTCTCCCTCTGCCTTCATCGTCCTGTCACGCAGGCATTCATTTATGCTCCCACTTGGCATGTGTCAACACCAGTGCTGTTGCTGGGCACGAAGATGCATAAACAGTCCCTGTCTCCAGGGATAGAAGCAGACACTTAATAGCTCAGGCTAGTGGCTCTGTCCTAGACTCAAATGGGGCTTCCCAGGTGAATTTTGTAATAATATTAAACACATTGACTGGAGGGGCCCTTGGACCAGATGCTACTTAAGCATCGTCTTGACTGTCCCAACAGCCCTATGAGGAAGCGTGAGGACCGTACAGTACGCAGGTTCCCTGGAGCTACCGTGAGTCACCTGGTTGCAGGTCACTGGCACTAGGGAGCGGAATGCAGGTCCTAGCTTGCAGAATCTACCCAGGGACCAGTCTGAAGGTCAGAGTGGACATGTTTTTTCTTCAAGCCATGCCCCTTCACACTTCTCCCCTCTCAATCAATCACTTTAGGGAATACCAAGTCAGCACCCCCGCTTCCCAGCACCTTGTGTCCATCCCAGCCACCTGTAAAAGCCAGCTGGTAGCTCTTCCTAGCCAGCACTCTCCTTACACGATTCTTCTATTGATGACTTTCTAATTTGCCTTCATTTGTAACTTAACGTGAAGCCAGTGACATAAAAGAAAAGTTTAAAGTTTAAAGCATCCGGGCCACCCAGTAGTGCTCAGAGGGAAGCAGATCTTTTGCATACCCACAGAGAGAGCGGTTTCCGAGGACTGATCATCTGTCTTGATACTAAGCTAGGGAGGCCACGTGTCCTGGGGGTCGAGTGAAATGAGTCACAGCCTCAAAGCACCAATGACTGAGATGCAATTCAAAATGTCGGTTGTGCTTGGGAAAGATCCAGATTTGAGAGATTTGGGTCTAGGTCCCTGATGCCTCACTGATGATGACCTTGAGAAGGTCACTTGATACTTATGAGTGTGAGCCCTCTCAAGGTCAGAAGGACAAGTAAACGTTCTGGTGAGACATTTTGGTGCTGGTTAGCTAGCTTCCTGCTTCTGAGGGGCCAGTGGCAGGCAGTAGCCAAGAACCGCCACTTGTGATGCAAGGGCCCCCTCTGTCCCTTCAGAAGGAGTGTACCCACACGGGGTTGCCATCAGACACACTAATACTTTCTGCCTCAGCACAGAGCTGGCACCTTCAAGATTCTGCAGGGTGCTGTGTGGAACCTGGCACATGGAATTCAAATGCTCCATGAACAAAGGACAAGCTAGTCTCAAGCCTCAAGGAGCATGCATGACCACAAGCATGAAGAAGATGGAGTCTACCTACATCCAGTAGGAATCCTGACAGAGGTCTCAAGTCCATTTTCTCCAGTGACTGCTGAGCAGAACTCAGTGACACAGTTTGCTGACCTCAGTTCAGATAGCCAGTCATGGTGTGGGACCCCAGAAGGAAAAAAAAAAAGAGAAAGGTGTGACCTGATTAAGGAGAAGGACCACGCCACCCAGTGCCTGGACCCCAGCAGGTGGGCTGGAGGAAAGAGCAAAGATAGGTTCAAGTACTCGGGCCCAGTGACGAGAGTGGCTTATGAGGATTCACGCTTCTGTCCTCCTGTTGCTGCAGCTGATGTCTTCAATACTGACAAGACCCTCCAGACCATGATAATTGTGTCAAAGAGAGAAGGGCCCTAAAGGGAGGGTGTGCAGCACAGAGATACTAATGATCAGAAAGCCACAGCCTACCTGGGCTGGGGTGATGGCTGAGTCAGTAAAGTCTAGAACCAAAAGTCAGGTATGGCGGTCCGTGCCTGTAATCCTGGCACTGAGAGGGCAGAGCAAGGTGGGTCCCTGGGGCTTGCTGGCCAACCTGCCTAGCCCAGTGAAGAGACCCTGCCTCTGCAAACAAAGTGGACAGCCTCTGAAGAACCAGAGCTCCATATGCACACTCACACATGTGCATCTGCACACACATGTGCACATTAACACAGAGCTATCCGCAGCAGCTCATGCAAGAACTGACCCATGCTGAGCCTGGGCTCCTGGCTTGGCTCTAGGCCCCTGACTGTCATCGCAACTCTCAGCATTTAGCCACAAGTCTGTTCCCATTTCATGTTTGGAAGTTGACATTGTCCGAGTTAGGTGACTGACTCAAGGTCACAGGATTCCTGCTGGGGCAGCATTCCTGGGGAACCTTGCTGTGGAAGAAGAGTGGATCCAGAAAGGAATTCGAGGTTAAAGGATGCCCTGAAATGCAGGTCTGAGGGTCCAGGAAGCGGGGCAGAGCTCCAGGCAGGTGGAACAGTTTGGCTGACCCTTTGTCAAACTCTACAGCTGAGCCTTGCTGTTTGCTTACCACATGGCCAGGACTAGGTATCACGGAACAATGATATCCCCAAGACTAGAGCAGAGGAGCCAGCATCACTCCCACTTCCATCCTACACAATCTCCTTCCTTTAGGGGCTCACACCCTCCAAGCCCCACGTCAGGTGGGGGACTCACACTGCGTAACATCAGCTTGATTTTTGCCTCAAGAGGACATCAGGGCAGGAGGTGACATCGGGCAGGAGGCAGCAACCTCACCAGGAGATGGGAATGGAGGCTCATAGACTGCCTTGCTCCTCTGCCCAAGAACATCCAAGAACCTCTGCAACAGGCAAATTCATAGAGGCAGGAAGTAGGCTGGTGGTTGCCAGGAGCTGGGATGGATTGGGAGGCACAGAGTTTCTTTCTGGAATGATGTTGGAATAGTCGATAACAGTAACAAAACATTGTGACTATACTAAAGCCCAAAGAACCATATGCATTAATTAAACAATTAGAAATGCAAATTATAAAATGGTGTGTTCTATCTCAACAGAACTTTGTTCAAAAGAGAGTCCTTGGGAAGTGCATGCTAGCCTGGATGGCCACTGATGTGAAAGTGGCTCCTCCCTTTCTGCACAATACTGAGTCCAGATGTCACACTGGGAATTCCCGAAGGGCAGGATCCAGTTTGGTACAAACTTCGAGGATATCCTAGCAATCATGATAGAACCAGGGTCACTGAAGAGGTGCATGCTCTTCTCCATCGCTCTGGTGTGAGAGAGGTGCATCTCAAGCCCAGGTTCCTTCATACCCCACCTGTTCCTCTTTTTAGTATAAGTCTTGTCCTACCCCCTCCCCTCTAGTGCTACCTGAGCGCTTCCCCCTTGAGTCACTATAGTCTATCTGGGCAACTTCAAAACTACCCATAGCGGGGTTGGGCTTATGGCATTTGCAAAGCTAGTGTGACGGGCGCATACAGCTGACCTAGCTCAGCCAATTCCCCTAGAGGCAGGAGCTCTCCAAGGGCAAGGCTGTTGCCCCAGAGCACGACGCAGTACAAACTATTGCTATATATTCAATAAATCAAAGCATCAATAATCTGTGAATTTGTGTTAGTTACTTTTCTTACTGCTGTGATCAAGCACACCTGACAAGAAGCAAGCTAAAGAAGTAATGACATATTGGGGTTCACAGTTTAAGGGTTCAGTCTACCAGGCCAAGGAAGGCTTCACAGTGGGAATGTGACCATTATCCCACAGTCAAGGAGCAGAGAGATGAACGGAGTGCTCAGTTCACTTCCTCCTTTTTATTCAGTCCAGGACCCCACCCCATGGGGTGGTGCTGTCCACATTCAGGGTGAGTCTTCCCTCCTCAGTTAAACCTCTCTGGAAATTCCTTCACAGACATGCCCGGGTGAACGTGTATTGGAATGAGTCACTAGACTCCTAAGTGATTTTAAATCCAGACAAATTGAGAGTAACCATCAGATTAGTAAATTAGAATGCAGGCAAACTTAAATCTTTTCTTATTTTCTAGATGCAAATAAATGGAAGATTGAAACAATTTCAATTATTGAATAGAGAAAAAGAAAGCCAATTCTGGAAAAAAAAAATCACATAAAAAACATTAACCAGCAACCTTGAAGCACTTGCTTGCAGATCTCAGATCCTTGACTCTGAGTGCAGCACCAGGCCTGTGGGGCCCTGGGCTTCAGTAGGGTAGAATGTGAGAGTCAGCCCAGTTTACAGATGGGAGCACAGAGGCTGGCCTGGATAGGAAATGTGCTCAAGCAAGGTCAGTACTGACAATCCTATTGCATGAGTGGCCACTTGCCAGTGAAGCCCGGCCACCACCCTAGGACTTCTTCTCCCATAATCACCTTTAAGATGGAAAAAACAGTGGCCCAGAAAGTGGCCAGGGTGCAGCTGGGAAGAGCCAGGGCCCAGCAGACCTCCAGATGCTGCCCCTTGAAGACCAGACAAATGGCTCAAAGACGAGACTGCAACAGCAACTCTAGAAAAAGACACCAGTCCCAGGAATCTACCTCAGCAACTCCGTGAAGACCAGGAGAGGGGACATTGAGTGGCTTCTTCCCTCTGTTCTCCTCAGAACCTAGCAGCACCCGGCTTCCCTCTGTCCTCCCCAGCTAGATCAGCGCTAGGTCCTCTAGAACAGTCTCTGATAAAACTAAGGTGCTGCGCCTCACCTGCCCCAGCCCAGTCCAGCCTCCACCACCACCATCACAGGCTGGACCATAGTGCCAGGCTGGTCATAGGGCTACAGCCTCTGCTCTTCTTTTCCCCTCACTCCTTTCCCTAGGACCAGACTCTGAAAGGTGGATATGAGTGAGGGCTGACCCTCTAGAAAGCCCTTGCTGCACTTAGATAAAATCCCAGCTTTACCCTGACCTCTGAGGCCCCGTGTGACATGGCGCTGCCTCCCCTGGAACTCAAGGGCCCCCTCCTGTCTTCCCTACAGTGCAGCCAGCAGCCCTAATGGCTCTTCACACTGCCCAGGCACCACCCGACATGAGGACCTAGCACATGCTATTTGCTCTGATGAGAATGCTTTTTCTATCATCATTCCCAGCTGCCTGCTGCCCTTTAGAGGGCTCGTAGCTTCCATGTGAACTCCTGTCCTCCCCTGGGCTCAGGCCACCAAGGCACCCCATTGGATCATAGGGTTCTCACTCCATAACACACATTCCCTCCCATTTTTCTGCACTATTTTTATCTTATTTTCTATCCTACCCCCCTCCTTCTCCAGCACATACACACACGTCCATCATAAATGTCATGATTCCAGGGGTTCCTCTGTCTCATTCACTGCATTACCAGAACCTAGCCCATGCCTGGCACATAGCAGATGCCACACCCAAATATCTGTGAAATCAATTGTAGCTACTGAGGACCGTGGTGTTCCAGGCATGTGTTAAGGAGCTGGGACGTCACTAGGGACCCAGCAGACACTCAGCAATCATGTGTATTTAGGCAAGGATCCACGCACTAGCCAATTAATTACACATTGAGAAGCTAGGATGATTGCTACAAAGAAAAACGAAAAGGCCAAAGCACACATACTTTGCATGTGGCTGCTGAAGAGGAGTCACTGTCACATGTGATCATGGTGCCACATGTCCGCAGTGCCATCACACAGAAGGCAGGGGTAGGAAGAGCGTGAGTGAAAGGCTAGCCTGGGCTACAGAAGTTAAAGCCAGGCTGAGCCTGTCTCTAAAAAACGAGGGCTTGGGACATAGCTCAGGGACAGCACACCTGCCTAGCATGTGCAGGGCCCTGGGCTCCATCTCCAGCCCTGCAGAATCAGTGCCAAAATAAAGCAGAAGACAAACAAAGAAAACAGGAAAGCAAAGCAAATGAGCAGAAAGAAGTATGCACATTCTCTGACTCTCCTCAGGAGGTGAGGGTCTCTTCCCATCCTGATGAGCCAGCTCTGCTCGCTTGATTCTGAGGAACAAAACGCAGCGGGCACCATAGTGTATAACTTTCTCAGCTACATCATCCAAAGAAGTAGAGCTTTTACCTGCCTGGCAACCTTGGAACCTGGCCGCCATGTTGTGAGGAAGCTCAGCCCACATAGTGACGTCCCACGCTCCAGAGGACATGCCCAGCCGATGACTGGACCAGCAGCCAGGACTAACTGACAGATAGGACAGAAGAAGCCTCTGGGGCAGCCCAGTCCCAGGCAGTTCACTACAGCTGCGTGAAAGACACCCAGTAATAACATCCTCCCTGGGTCCAGACAACTCCTGTGAGGGAAGGGACAGTATCTTTTGAGGTAGCTAATTCTGTTCCTATATGAAATCAGAATAGAGATGAGGGTACTATGAGATTTGCATAAATTAAGGTGAATTCCTCAGAGCCAGGTTGGCCCTTACCAGATGGGCAGCTGGGAACAAGTACCTTGCCTTCTGTGAACCTCAGGACAATTCAGAGTGAAGGTGATGCCTCCCATTGCAAAGGAGTGTTTGAAGTTTAGCAGAGCTCCTGCCTGCTAAGGGGACAGATGTTGGCTTCTTCAAGCATTCTAGGTGGAGGAAAAGAAATAAAAAAGCTTTCTAGCTGAGCATGGTGGGCCACGCCTGTAATCTCAACCCTCGGAAGAAGAGGAGGGTCATGAGTTCAAGGGCATCCAGGCAACATTGGGAGACCCTGCCTCAAAGATAAAGCATTCTGGAACTTCCATAGCACAGCTGATGTCGTTCTCTGTTAAAATGTGGTCCTTGTTGCATAGGAGGGGACCCAGGTGACCCCATTCCCAGCCCCAAGACCGCTTTGTGGCCTTTGGGGAGTCACTTAACCTCTCTTCTGATTTTTCCAGGAATAAAATGAATGCAAAAAGAAAATCTATCTCAGTCTTTGAAGTCCTGAGGCAGGCTCTGTGGACGCAGCGGCTCACGCCTCTGCTCTGGCAGAGCTATTTCTGGCCTGTCCTCCTTGAAGCCGGTCTCACAGAAGGGGGTGTGTGCGCCTTTCCTTAAGGGCCGGTACACAGCTCTTACTGTGGCCTCGGTGATCTGAGTCGCAGGCTATGGCTGTCATTTACAGAGCAAGCCCAGGTGCCCACTTCTAGCTGCTGCGGTGGCCTTTGCCTGGGTGCTCTTGCGCCACACCTAGAAACACCTTCACCCAGGAGCCTCCACTTGACCCAGTGTCCCAGAAGGGACGTGAGTGGAAGTCTCAGAACCCCTTTTCTTTGTTGCTGAAGACTCAGCAGCATCTACCTAGATATCTGTTTTCTCTCAGCAGATGCCAGAATCCTATTTCGGTAACTACCATTCTGACGGCTAGTGGCCTGTGATTGCTACCTCTGTCATCCTCAGTAAGTTTTTTTTGTTTGTTTGTTTTGTTTTGTCTTTTTGAGACAAGGTCTCCCTGTAGCCCCAGCTGTCCTGGAACTCACTCCATAGACCAGGCTGGCCTTGAACTCACAAAGATTCGCCTGCCTCTGCCTCCCAAGTGCTAGGATTAAAAGCCGAGCACGCCCGGCTCCTAAGTTTTTTTTAACATAGGGTCTCGTAATCCAGGCTGGCCCTGAACATGTTATGAAGTTGGGGTGACTTTGAACTTCTGATCTTCCTGCTTTTGCCTCCTGAGTGCTGGGATTACAGATGTGAGCCATAACACTTAGTTTAACTTTAGTATTTTACGATTTTTAAAATTATATTTATTTGTACATGTGTGTATACATGTGTGTGCATGTGGGCATGCATTGAAGTGTGTGCATGCCCACATGTGCATGCATGCCACAGTGCTTGTGTAGAGATCAGAGGACAACTTGCAGGAGCCAGTCCTCTTCTTCCACCTTGCTGGTCCTAAGGATCAAACTCAGGGCATCATCAGGCTTGGAAGCAAGTGTCCTTACCTGCTGAGCCACCTCGCCCACCCTAACCTTAGTAGAGCTTATTAGCTGCCACTTACTGAGTGGTACTTGGTTCCAGGCTCTCCACTGGGTTTACTTTACATAGAGTCTGTGTGACCCATACGTGGCCTACACATGGCTGGTATGGTATTTGTTTACATACTCAGAAGATGAGGCTTCCAGCAGCCCGGAATTGCTTACCCAAGTCACACAGCATATGAACAAATGTCTAGAGGGCAGAAAAGCAGGCTCCGAGTCACAGCTCGGTGATACCACCTTTGAGGTGACACAGTTCTGGCCAGTGTGACTGGCAGAATCTCCAGTTTTCCCAAGAGCTTCTCCCCAGGTGGAGACCCTCACAGTGATACAGCATGCTGGCGTCACAGGGCCTTGTCACAGGGCTGAGAGGGCCATCTGCCTCCAAAGCCCACGTGTTATTCCCTAGGATTCTGGTTCTCAAAATGCCCCTGTGACCAACAGCAACTGGCCTCATCTGACAGTGGGTGAAAAATACAGGTTGTTAGCACCCCACCCACCTGCCTCCTGAATGAGGGATCCTGGGAATGAGAAATCTTCCTAAACCAGACCTCCTCAGGGTCCTGATACAACTGTGTCTGAGAGCCCTGCCTTAGGCTCTGCCCATGGCCACAGCTTGCAAACAGACTGCAAGTATGCAGCGACAGGTACCTTCAGGGGCTAAGTGTGAGGGACATGGGCAGAGCACGGAAAACCAACTGGAAACAAGTGAACACGCTGACCAAGAGTCTTCTGTGTCGCGGCAGGGTGGTGACCCCAGCATGTAGGGGGTGGAGTGGAGGACCTTGAATTTGAGGCCGCTCTGGGCTGTATAGTAAGAGTCTGTCTCAACAAATTAACTAACTCACTCACAGATTAATCTTCTGTATCACAGGAACTATTTCCCAGGATCAGGACACAGAGGGCTGATGGGATAGTGGCACAGAGCTAAGCCTTACATGCAATGAATTCCAGATCCAGTTTGGGAAACTCTTGCAAGTTTCATGATAAAATAAGCAAAACATCCTCTAAATAAACACAACGAAAAAAAAAAACGTTAAAAACTGTCTTGTCTTTGCCAGAAGGGAGCAGTTTCCCCAGCGTAGGAAAAACAGGGGAAACCCAGAGAGCTCTGGGCAAACTGGAATAAGCTGGTCATCCTGGGAAATGCAGCAGAGTACTTTTTGTTTGATGAAGGAGGTCTGCCTGGTCACACAGAAGTCACATAATGCTTCCTGCAAAGGTTTCTGCATTATTTCTGGAGGCGGGGAGCGATTTCATAGGTCTGTGCCATGCTTACAACCCTTAAGCCTAATCCTTGGTCTTCTGGGCCAGTGTTTCCTGGCTTCCCTCCGCGCCTACCTTCTAGAGTTATCCCTCTCTTTCTCCTTCCCTCCCACCTGTCTGGTAGATGGAGACATGATCACGAACATTCTACAGGCTGAAACTGGAATGATGCATGTACAGTAAGGAATCCCCATTAGAGACCTTATTAACAGGCAGTTGTAAGCCAGGAACTTTGCAAGGCAGATTTCAAGGCTGAGGCTATTTCCACCTAAGGAAAACTGGTTTCTTGAGTTGAATGACCAGGGGACCCCTTAGGGGGTCGATGCCATTGCTTTAGTCCCTAAGCTCAGCTGGATTTCTTGGGCTGCTTCTAACCAGAACCACTTCCTCAGGATGAGCCGAGCCATGGTCATCTGGCCAGGAGTCAGAAGTACTTCTCCCATTTGAGACTCCTCAGGCCACCTGTGCATGCGTGCATGTGTGCATGGGTGTGTATGTGAGTGTGTGTGTGTGTGTGTGTGTGTGTGTGCATGCTCGCGCATGTTGGAGCTCACCAGGGGAACAGGTAAATCCACAGCCAGATTTTAAAAAGAATCTGAAGCTTGAATTAATCACGACTGGTCCAAGGACAGACACATGACCCAAATTGTCCAAGGAGAGTCTCAGGATTCTTATCAAAGGAGAAAAGCTTGTTTTGTAGAGGGGTTGACTACAAGGTTGGAGGGATACTAGAGCCTGGAGTCACAGGGACTGGGTCCACAGAGAGAGACAGAGACAGAAAGGCAGAGAGATTCCCAAACCAACACGTTTGAACCCATGGACCCAGGAGATCTGCTACTGGAGTATTCTGACGTATGAGCTGAAAGCTGACATCTCCCCTCCTTGACTTTTCTGCTGCTTCTGCCACTTGTAGAGAGGGAGGAGGATGAATAAGAACAGAGTATGCACGAGAATCCCACAATAAGAAGGGGGATGGTCACCAGTTGCCTTACTTTGCTGTGGACCCCGTGTGCTACATTACTGACCCACCAGCCAAGATGTGCCCTCTGATGTGATAGTGATTTTGCTACGAGGAGTAACCAAACACTTTCTGATTGGAATTGAGATCTGTTCCACTGGAGGGAAATCATGTTTGGTACTGCAAACCTGGTCAAAAGCCAGGAGGAGGTCATGGTGGGGACGCGACTGCTATTGTTTTGCTAGATGGACAAGATGTATCTGAACAGTTGCTTTCTCAATATTTATGTCTATGCCATAGATCAGTGCTGCTGTCAGCTCTGGTCAGAGCAGCTTCTTTTTGCCATGGGAAGCGATTATTGCATTGTCATCACTGGCCAGAGTGCAGAGAATAATTGTTGAACACTCAGCTCTAAATTAAATATTATCGCCTCCTCCAGAGCTCAGAGAACACTGAAGAGGACAGGGTGGGAAGGATGTAAGAGCGAGAGAGGAAGAGGTGGAACATCCTAGAAAGCTGTCTTCTGAGCCTGGCATGGGCTGTGATACTCTTGAGCTCTAGACAGCTCTGATGTCCTATGTTAGATCTGCACAAACCGAGGCTGTCAACATCTGTCAAGGAGTGATGAGAGGCTCATGAAGGCTCACTCCTCCCTAAAGATTTATAGGCAGCCAATGGTTATTAGGGGAGGAAGAGTCATGTTTCTTCATTGGGGTTAGCCATGGGTAAGTTGCCCATAGTCCTGTAAATCACCTCTCACTCACTACTCCAGTGAGTAATGCTGATTAAAAACCCATTAGGTCACAAGAAAGGAGAAGGTGGACTGATTGGGAAGTGTAAGAGGGATCACAGAGAGTGCGAGAGAAGAGAGGACAATGGGATACAAATATGATCAAAACACATTATCTACATGTATGACAATGAGATAAGGAAACCTATTACTATGCACAGTTAATATCTGCTAATAAAAATCTTCAAGAAAGTTATTGTCAGTTAAGGTTAAGAAAATCCATTACACTGCATAGTAACTCAAAAGTTTGATTTTAAAAAGAACAAAACAGGGGGCTGGAAAGATGGCTCCATGGTTAAGTGCACTGGGTGCTCTTGCAGAGGACCCAGGTTCAAGTCCCAGCACCACAACCCTCCGTAACTCCAGTTTCAGGGGATCTGACATCATCTTTTGGCCTCTTCAGATATTGCATGACAGGGATGCATTTACATACATGCAGGTAAACTAAGCATATGTGTAAAAATAAATAAAGGAAGAAAAGGAAGTAATCTTTTTGTTTTGTTCTGTCTGAAACAGGGTCTCTGTAGGCCCAGCTGGCATGGAACTTGTATGTAGACCAGGATGGCCTCAGTCTCACAGAGATCCACCTGCCTCTGCCTCCTGAGTATTGAAAAAAAAAAAAAAAGGAAGACCTTGGAACTTACAACTGGAGCCCTGCATCAACCACACTACTGGGCTCTCATTCAGAAGCACCTCCCCGCCTGCAGCTCAGCTTCCTCATCTCTACCACATGGCGCTCTCTCTGCCTGGCTTCATGTGCTCTGAGAATTGAATAATCTCCAGAACCCTCCCGTCTGTTGGATCAACCCTAACACACATACCATATTATAAAGAAAAGTTGATCTCTCTGAACCAGAGGATGTGATATGCTATTCACCTGCTTAACATCTTTCTTGGTTCCTCAAGGCCCAGGGTGGTTTACTAAAACATGGGCCCCTGTCCCTGAAGTACAAAGGACCTTAGTACACATGGACCTGGTGCTCAAGCACACTGAAGCTGTGACAGGTTAGATCTTTACTGTCCCCCCAAAGGCCATATATTGAAGGCTTGGTCCTGGTCTGTGGGAGGAGGTGAGACCTTTGGGAGGTGGGGGCCTAGTGGAGGTAAGTTAGGTCATTGGAGCCCTTGAAGGGGACACTGCGGCTTCTTATGTTCACTTTGCCTCCTAGCTGCCCAACTGTAACAGACCTCCCTCACCATGTACTTTTAGCATGACAGGACAGGCCTCCTCCGTGATGTGCTCCCACCAGGACAGGCCTCTTCTTTTTTTTTGTTTTTAATTTTATTTATTTTTGTATGTGTATGAATGTACTTTCTGCATTTAGGTTTGTGTACCCGTGTCGTGCAATGCCGCGGAGGTCAGAAGAGGGTGTCGGATTCCCCTGGAACTGGAGTTCTCCTGGAATTGGAGTTACAGATTGTTCTCAGCCGCCATGTGGGTGCTGGAGATCGAACCCAGGTCCTCTGTAAGAGCGATCGGCGCTCTTAACCACTAGGCCATAGGACAGGCCTCCTCCTCCACCAGGTGCTCCCACCAGGAGAGGCCGCCTCCACCAGGTGCTCCTACCATGATGTTCTGTGTGCTGACGCATGTCCAAAGGACATGCGCCAAGTAGGTAAGCTCTGAAGCTGAGTCATGACCAACGTTTTACCTTTCTAAGCTGATTATCTCAGGCATTTTGTTACAATGACAGGAAGGCAGCAGAGCCTTCAACAAAACCATGGGGTTTTTTTATTTTCTTACAAACTTTCTTACTGCCTATTGAAAAGGAATCGGCCCAGAGCTGCTGTGACTTTCGCACTTGCTTATCGCTTGTTTCTTTCCTGTTCATTGAGAAGAGAAGGGGTCAAGTTTAGAATCTTCTAGAGAAGGCTGGCATTTTAAAATACTAGCTTGTTTCACTGCAGTGGTTTTTGTACTTTCGTGAGGCTTCTCAAACTTAGACATTCGGACTCACAAGCCACCATCAAGCTCTTTCCTTTATAAACTACCCAGCCTCAGGTATTATAGCAACAGAAAATGGACAACCTTGCACCCCAAAGGATCGTGACTCCTATGGGTCTCAGAACCACACCGCCAAGCCTTCATCTATGCTGTACCCTCTGCTTGAATGTCTTACCATAATCTCTTTACCAACCCCAAATAATCCCATTTATTTTACAGATGACCCAGGTTCACATTACTATTTATCGGCACCATCCTGTTGTAACTACTCAGGAATTTCCAGTGTCCCTGACAGACAATTTATGTTCTCACAGGCCACCCTATGGGTTGCTGATATGAGGGCTTTGTGAAGTCAAGTTATCACAGAAGACCGAGATAATCCTTTTCCTTGTGTCTGCCACAGGTGTTTGGTAAGCACAAGAGGAATTGAAGGGATGCTGGCTGAGGTATGTACATCTATGAGATCTAACTCACAGGTCTGGGACCCAGAGAGTGGGCAGAAAGGACATCTTAGGAAGGGAAGGGCGCCGTCTCTAGGGG
Organism: Rhizomys pruinosus; assembly: GCA_009823505.1. NCBI lineage: Eukaryota > Metazoa > Chordata > Mammalia > Rodentia > Spalacidae > Rhizomys > Rhizomys pruinosus. The sequence continues at coordinate 1,084,860 of VZQC01011955.1, read as the reverse complement.
CAGGGGACTGAGGTCAGCCATCAACACAGGCCTTAGGGATTCCCACAGGGAAAGCAGGCCAGCCAGCACCCTGGGATAGAAGGAGGCTGGAGAGGCCTGGGCAGAGGGTCTGGCAGGCTTAGGTTCTCAACCTGAACCTTCATCTGAATGACCCCAGACAACTGCTAAGCCCCACCCCAAAGGCAATGACCCAAGTGGGTTTGCAATGGACTGGAGAGGCTGTAAACATGTCACTTGAGGGCGACGTTCCTAGAATCATAGGATCAAAGGGTTGCAGATACAAAGGAGAACATCCACACAAATTGCAAAGATGATCCAAACTGCATTGCTGATTGGGTACCAAAATTCTGGACACACAGCCTGGCAGAGAACAAGCTGCACCAAGGTTATTTAAAACACACCCCACATAATTCAATGGAGATGTGTTTAATGAGGTTGATCAAGACATGATCATGGGCATGCTCCAGGATGAATCTGGAGCGACCCATCCACAGCACTGAATCTCCATTAGCGACCCTATCTACCAGCAGTTCTGAGCAGGGAATTTAACTAAGCAGAGGTCAGGGCTGAGGCCACCTCTGGCTACAGAAATGCTCCTTTGTTTGAGTGACCAGGCAGTCAAACTGTTCAGAGACAGTCACTCAGGGAGGAGGAGAGCTGAAGATGCTTCAGCAGGCTAGGTACAAATAGCCAGAAGGCAAGGGTAGATCTTTGTTCCCAGAGCTTTGGCTTGAGCTCTACCCTAACTACCTTCTTCAACAAGAATCAGAATTGAAAATTAAAACTGTATGGGTGGGGTACTTAAGACAGTACCCAGCAGCTGCCCCCTTTAAAGATCCAGCCTTCGGAACATTCCAGGCTGGGTCACTCATCAAAAGGAGATTGACTTTTATCCGATTAACCGATGGGGAGGCTTCCTTCTCCATCTCGCAGGAGCATTCTGGGGGAACGGCGTTCTGCAGACTGCAGGGGAAAGTTGGACCTTGGCTTCCCTCCCGCTCGGCCAGTGGAAAATTACAAAGGAGGCAGAGCTGTCCTCCGTCTTGATCTGCTTTTCCTGGATCCAGGAAAACACACAGAATAACCCGGAAAACAACAACAACAACAACAACAACAACAACACGAAGGAGCTTTCACTTACCTGGGGCGGAGAGGAGTCTGGGAGGTGGTGGGGGCGGGGGTGGCGGGGGCAATGGGGGTGGGGGCCGGCACTGGCAGATGTGTTGGCAGCTGTCGGTCACCTTGGAGCAAGACTTCTGGGGCTCACCATGCGTCACCTGCAGATATGGACATAGCCAGGAGATGTAGGGGGGCGTCAGGCAGCTAGAAGCTGGATTGAGCCTATCCAGGCCCCTGAAGGCAGGCAGAATCGACAGGAGTCATCCGGCTTACACACAGAGTGGCAACCCTCTCCACCATCTAAACCCCGCAGCCATTTCTTCCATCTTCCAAGCGCTCGCGGATCTAGTCACAGCTCGTCTGCCTTATCTGTGTCTGTCTGGGGTAAGGCCCCTGATCTTGGAGAGGAAGCCTACCTGGGCCTTTGTCTGCATCTCAGATGAGCAAGGGACAGAGCAACCTCCTGATGCTTTCCATGTGGCATCTGAGTGGCTTGGGAGGCACACAGCTACCAAACCACCTCAACCGCCCAGTCACCCCCCTGCATGGGGAAACCCCTGACCACCTCAGTGTATGGCCACCACTCAGAAGCATCTCACCTCCCTGGCCTGGTGGGATCTCCTTCTTGGAGGCTCCCTGGTACCAGGTCCTACTCTCACTACTTGGTTTCTGGATGGTTTTGGCATGAAGTGTAAGCCTTATGAGGACAGGGCCATGCCTTGGGTTCCCTCTCACTATAAAACTAACACCCAGGGGAAGTCCTGGCATTTACAGAACTGGCGTATGAATGAACAAAGCTCAAAGACCAGACCTCATGTCTCTTGGGTCCTGCTCAAAGTCTTCCCCATCATAGCTGTGCCCTGGAACCCCCTACATAGCTTCAACACATTCCTGCCTGAGCCTTACCCATGACCAATGAAGTGAATATTTTTCAGGGGAGCTAGGTTATTTTGCTTCAGCTACCCAATTAAACACAGGAAGAGCCAGCACGAGAACCACTGGTTAGACAGTAGCCAGGGTCCCTCCCCATGAAGACGATGGTAAAGCCGGGAGTCCAGAGCTGGCTTCAAGACAGGAAAGGGTTGGTGGCAACTCCTTGCCTCAGTACAGGACATAGTTAATTCCCCTGGCTGTCATCTGGGCAAGTAGAAACTTGGACCCCCAGTGCCATTGCGGGTGGGAACGCTGGAGTTCCGTTACTGTGAGGGAAAGGTCCCAGAGCTGAGCACCCACCACTGCACTTGGCAGGGCTTAAGTAGTGGCCATGAGGGTGGCCTTGAGAGGTTGGACCAATTTACAGCTCCAAATTAGTATCTAAGAGGCCAGCAGGCTTCTAAGCTTCTAAAGGACTGAAGATGGAGTTTCAGACCATGGGAAAGGCGCTGAGCTCAGATACTGAGCTTCCTCCATTCCTGAGTCAGAGGTAAACAGGGCAAGCCCTTCACTATGTGTCTGAGCCCCCTCATGATGCCTGACCCCATCTCTAGATCATCATGTCTAAAACTCTGAACTTGCTGAAAAGCCTTGTGCTTCCAAGGACCCGCCTCTGAACCCTCTTCCTACCACACTCCACCAAGTGCCCGAACTTCAAGCCACGCCCAGCCAAAGCAATTACTTTCTGGGTCTCCATGGTGTCCTCGACAAAGGGGAGCTCAAGAGAAACACATTTATTTAACCTAGCCTGACCCAATGACGCACCTTTGTGAGCGGATGTAAGGGTGCAGATGTACAAATGTTTAATGTGATGAAATGACAGACAAGAAAACTAGGACTAAGTTTCAAGACTGAAAGGAGTTCACTTCACCTAAAAATTGACGGATCCCAGTGTATCACAGGAAGGCTCCCCTGAGACCTGGGTGACCCCAACTGCTCAAGCATCTGTCCTCACGGAAGGGCCAAGTCTGAGCAGGCTCTTCCTGCTGAGGCCTCTTGCTGGGACCCTGCTGGAGTTTCCTGACAGTTTGGTTCTGCAAAAGCCTATGGCTGCTGTTTCCCTCCATCGACAGCTCATTATTTGGACTCTTTATTCACCAGCTTCTCTCCACTTTTCACAGCCCTTTCTTAGACAGTCATCTGGGCCACCCTGCCCATTGCCACTTCTTTACTTTGCAAACATTTCCCTCTGGGGCAATTTCCCTGTTGTTTTATACTTCTACACTAAGTTGTGAATGACTTGGATCAGGGTACTGTGGGTTACATTAGCCCTACTGGGGACATGAGGATGACAGAGGTAGGAGGCTTATTAGCCACACAACAGATGGGACAAAGGTTCAACCACCCTAAGTAATGTACCCAGACTCCAACCCAACATCGTCCAGAACACAATGATCACCTGGTGCTTGTATACTTTTCCATTGCTGTGACAAAACACTTGACAGAATCATTTTAAGGAAGGAAGGAAGGAAGGATTTATGGCTCATAGTATCAGAGTACAGTGCATCATGGGGAGAAGATATGACAGCAGGAGCATGACCTAGATGGTCATATTTTGTCCATAGTCAGGGAGCAGAGGGAGATGAATGCAGACAGTGGAGGTCTGGCTCATGAGGTTTCAGAGGGGAACAAGGAGTTTAACAGGAAATCATAAGGTATTCTGGCAAAGAATCTGGCTGCATTTTTCCCATGTCCTGAGAACTTGAGTAAGGCTCGATCCAAAAGCCATTGCTCAAAACAAGATAACATTTTCCAGGTGACTCGTGCACCTGCCGTCATGCCTTCTCCACTGTCCATCAAACTGTGAGTATAAGTAAACATCTTCTACTTTAAAGCTTTTGTCATGCATCTTGTGACACTGATGGACAAAGTAACTAATACATTGCTCAATGAGAAGCCATGAGGGGAGGGTGTCTGTCTACCAGTATTACCAGACTCCCGGTCCACCTGGGAATTCTGCTGGCTGCTGCTGGTGATGTTGGCCAGTAGAGACGAAGCTTCAGGTGTAGGCAGCTTTTCTCTGGCTTCATTGGTATCTTTGGAAACTCCACAAGAAGAAGGAACTTGCCCCCAGATGTCACCTGCTCTTAGCTTGACTCAGTACAGATCAGAATACCACAGAGATGGATGGTTTCTCTGAAGCCCCACAGAAGGGAAATGGTATAATTGCCTGCTGAAAACCTTTTTCTGGGTGGTGCCATCACCTGCCTCCCAGCCCTGGTTTGCAGCCATTTTCTGTAGCCAGAATGCTCTAAAGGCTGTGGCTGCAGAAAGTGGGCACAGGTTGGCCTGCAGCCACCTGGATTTGGTACCTGCCACTTGATGCAGTGCTTCATGGCTGGCGAGGCTGAGTATCAGTAACCCCAGCTCCAGCCACCTCCTGGCCAATCTGTGTAGCTCTCACATCTGGTGGATAGTGCCTCCTAAACAGGTTCAGGATTCGCCTGTCTTTCTCCATCCCCTTTGTTACTGCCCTACGCAGGCCATCGTGTCCCCGGGGGTACCTGCCTCTCACCTAGGACTGCTGGGGAAAATATGGGCTGTCCTGTTAAATTCAAGTTCAGATAAACATCAAGCAACACCACAGGAGAAGCAGATCCTCAATGCTGAATGAAATATACTCATGCTAAAAAGTGACCTGTGGCTTATTTGAACTGCAAACCGAACTGAACACCTCGCGCTCGCTCAGTACGGCAACCCTGCCCTCGCCAGCCTCTTTACCTTTGCTTTCCCCTCAGAATCTGTCCTTCCCCAACTGAGGTTCCAAGGTGACAGCCTGAGATGGTATCATCTCTGACTTCAAACTCTCTAGAGTCCCCAGGGGTCCCAGGATCAAATTCCAATTGCAAGACACCATGTCAGGGGCTTGCCTTCCGCTTTACTTCCAGTCTTCCCAAGCCTCATCCTTGCCTGGGGTTTCAGCTGTTCCCTCTGCAGGCTGCTTCACCCCCTGTGCACCTGACACCCTTCCTCACATCTCAGGGGCACATCTGAGACATTTTGGGGGCTCTTGCTCCAAGCCCAACCTATTTCTCACCCAAGCTCTCTTATCTGTGACTCGTTCAACAACCTTACCAGCATCATGAGGTCAGAGACCACTAAACCACTTTCACTTGACACATAGCCTGCCACCCAATAAATGCCACTGCTGGGAAATCCAAGCCACAGGAACTGAATGTAGAAGGATCTCCGCAGGCTCTGGGATAGCTTTGTGCCAAGACACAGACCCATAAGTCTGGGTCCAAACCTGTCTCCCTGGCACTTGCTTTAGCTGGGCAACCACAGGAATGATGGCTTCTGGAGACAGGCCAGCACCACAGTAACTTGATGAGACACACTCCTGTCACACCCAATAAATCTGCAAGCCTGTCATCCTTTTCCCTTAGGAAGAAAAAAAAAAAAAAAAAAAAAGAATCAACTGAAGTGAACTTAGAAGAACCCTAAATCACAAAAGCACAAAACCTCAATTTCAAACACACTGAGTAAAAGGCAAAAGGCTAAAAAAAAAATGCCCCCATCAATGCTTAGGCAATTTAAATGTCATGGGACTTAAGAAACTTGGTGTTTTATCATCAAGCCACAGTCATCGGCTTCTGCTGATTTCAAGAGAGGACCTTGAGGGACCCCTGGTTTCTTGCCTGATCAATGGGTCCATTAATCATGACAGTTGCCTCAGGCCCATCCCCCCAAATGTTTACCTCTCTGGAGGATTCTTAGGCAAAAAGCGCAGACAGCTCTTGGTTCTTCCTCTATGTTCGAGAAACTCCTGAGACCTAACAGATTTATTCTCTCCATTTAAAGAGAAACACATGGCCTGGTGCACTTCCATCTTCCTCCTCCGTCCAGTGCTGCCTTGAATCCAGCCCTTCTGCTTAAAAAACCAGACCCATTCATTCCCAAGCCCCCTTCTTTGGTTCCTCTGTCCTTACCCTTTGTGGATTAATTTTTCCAGAGCCTCAAGCCAAGATCTTACCCATTCTGTTTATCTGGAGGATTCTTTTCTAATTGATTTTCATGAAAATTGATTTGTATTGAGTTTGAGAATCTGAAACACACACCCAAAATTGCTTATGTAAATACTGCCTGGCTAAAGGACACTGGACAACAGAGCTGTTTTTACAAAATTAGTTCGGGGCGCGGGGGGGGGGGGGGCTCTTCTTAGATCCTGCTAATCTACAAGGCAGAATTCTAGACTCCAATGTTGCCAGTTTCTTTTCCATCCTAGCTGAAAGATCTGTGGGAAGAGAGAGAACTAACCAAGTAAAGGCAGAGACTAGTGAAGTCTGCCTTGGAGTCTCAGCTACAAGTTCAACAAGGAAGCTAGTCCCCAACCACTCAAGTGTTTACAAGTGACAACCCGACTACTAAGCACACACAGCCAAGTTTAAACAAAGCTGTTAATTCCAAGAGCAAAGCAACTGTGAGCTAGAGGCAGGCCACAGCAGAGAGGAGAGGCTGGGGCCTGTGCTGGGGGTGCGGCATCTTTAGGGGTTGGTTGGTGGTGGAGGTGGGGGCTGCTGACTAGTGGAGCCAGTTCCCAACAGGCTCCCGTCTTCATAGACCACAGCAGACAGGCAAGCAGTCCCACCCACCTTGTCTTTGGACTGACTGTTAACCCAACTCAGGGCAACTGTCTTTTTAGTCTTCAACCTTCCAAGTGCCACTAGAAGAACACAAAGCCTCAACTACGTTTTTGTGGCTCCTGAATACAGCAAATGGTAAAACTGACAGTTCGGAACTGCAGTCCTGATAAGCTGATAGCAAGCAGGTCACACCAGCAGGAACAGCTACCAACTGTACTCACTGTGGTCCAGACAACATGCTAAGCAAACAAGCATAGAACTATAGCACAGTCAGGAAGGGAGATGAAGAACCAGACAGGTTAAGTATATTGCCCAATTGCCCAACTGGTGAAGGGTAGATCTTGGCATGGACATGCTGGACAGAACTAGGAATTATGCCATCCAACTCTTTCTACCTTGAGAATAACTTGAGTTGGATGCCTAGCCCTGGAGTTTGAAGAGCCCAGAGCGAATGATTCATCCTCAGGCAATCCTGACAGATGTTCTGCATGAATGGTTTCCACGGCACAAAGCAGCCACCTCCCCAGTAGATACTTAAGAAACAGCCCCTCCCGGGTTGAAGACAGCTTAGGAAGGCTAATTGGAAGTTAAAAAAAAAAAAAGTGGGGTCTGGTGGGAAACAGAGGCATGGTTGTGGGATCATTTTTCTTTTTTGTTTCTTTTCCCAGGTTTTTCAGTGGGGTTCTGGCGAAGACTGCCTACCCCTCAGCACCTGTCCATGCCCAAGCCTGGTACTGCAGACCTTAAACCACAACCGGGGACTCGCTTTCTCTTAAAGCTTCTTATCTTTGGGGGGTTAGGGCATGCTGGACCAGGTTTTCTTTTCCCCAACTCTCCCCAGGATCAGTGTGTGTGTGTGTGTGTGTGTGTGTGTGTGTGCTCTGTAGTGACACCTCTGGCTTCCCTACTTCCCCAGGAGGCCTCCGGCCAGGGCAGCCTGCTTCTCTGCTCACCTGCACGAAGCCCCAAAGCGGGTGAAGAGCGCAGTGTAGGAGTAGGGAAGGCCAGCTGCAGCCACGGCGCAGGACCAGGTCCCGGAGTAGCATCTCGGCCCGCGGCGCCCGCTGGTGGGGCGAACTGTCGGGGGGGAAAGGCCAGGGTCAGGTGGACACCGCGCCTGCCCCACGCGGCCGCGCATCAGTCCACGTATCAACCCCTGGACAAGCGCGCCTCGCGCTGGGGCACCTTCATAAACTAAGCCTGCATCTTCATTCCGGCTTCCGCCACTTGCTGACTCTCCAGCGCATCCCAGAACTCATACCCCATCCTGGCGCACACCCCCAGCAACACTTCATGCACACCTTGGTCCAATACACGCCTTCAGGAACATCCAAACACACTTACTGAACCTCATGCAGCCCCAGAACCGGATATGCACAACTCTAACAGCCAAGACACTTCAAACCCGGTGGAAAGCACTCACTCGGAGCGCTCTCCCGACCCCCTTGAACCTCCAGCCTGCACACTCCTCCACTCTGAGTGCAAGGCACCACCAATACTCGCCGCGTGCACTCTCTGCTCGGATGGCCTCACTGCGCACTCTGCAACATAGGCACCTCGGTGCGCGCCCTCATTTGCCGCCCAAGCCCCGTCTCCATCTCCACACGCCTCCATCTCCGCCCACAGCCCTCGGATGCCTCCCGCCACCTTGCCTGAGAAGAGAGGTCAGCGCTTCCCCAACAGCAGCTCTGTTTCCGAGCCGCCGGACGGCCCCCTTTTAAAGCCGGCCGCCTCCCCAGTCCCCCGCCCTCTAGGCGGGGCCTCCTTGCTCACCCTGGCGGCTGCGCGGGCGCCCGGGGGCTTCACATGCCGAGGAGGAGCTCCGGGCACTGGAGCAAAAGTTTGCGCGCCGCTTGGGCCTCCGGGGCTGCTGAGCTGGGGACCCGGGCGCGGCGCACTCGCACCGGGCTCTGGGAGCGGTGGCTCCGGGTTGCGCCTGGCCTCGCGCGGGGCGGGAGACGCGGCAACCCCCGAGCCCCAGGCCGGGGTTGGGCTGGTCGGGCGGAGGGCGGGGAAAGTGTCCGCCGGGAGCCGGCCGCGGAGCCCTCCTCCGAGCCCCACCGCCGGTCCCTGCGCCGCCCGGTCCCCGCCCTTCTCGGTGGCGCCGCGCGGCTGCCCCGGGCTCAGAGTGCCGCGAGCCTGCGGGAGGCAGCGGGAGGGAGGCGCCAGCCCTGAGCCCCGATCCGGCAGCGGGGCGGAGGGCGGAGGCGAAATAAATAATGCACGAAAAAGGAAAACAGACGTGAGTGAAGCCAGAGCCTCGCCCGCCTCCCGCCCGGGCTGCGCTCTCGCCCGCGCTCCCCGCCGCCGCCAGCGCCGCTGCAGTGATTCCTCGTCTCCATCTAGCGAGGCTATTGTGTATTGGGCGTTTAATTATTTATTCACCAGGGAGGCCGAGGACTCCCAGTGACAGGGGATCCTGCTCCAGGCTTGCTCCTGCCTCAAGTTCATCTCCAAAGGTGGTGGTAACTGCTGACTAGTGGGGGCCTGCGTCTGCGCTCTATCCTCGGGGCACCCCTTTTCTTGCAGGCTCTTCGGGTGCCAGGCTGGGAGGGTGTAGGCTGACTCTCTGAGGTCATGTGCCTTCACACCCCCCACCCCCCCGTGACAGTCCCAGCTCACAGAACTCTCCTCCATCACTGTGCTGAGTCTTAGAGGGAGTTGCGACGCCCTGGGAGAGAATATTTCCCCCATGGCCTTTTCTCCATTAACCACAAACTCCTGTTTGAGGGAAATCAACAAGTCGGTCCTTCTGGAAGAAGTCGGATTGTTGTTGTTGTTGTTATTCAAACAAGGGGCTTCTACCTCACCAACAGTGTCAGGGGCTCATCCAGTGTAAGTGCTTTGATGCTTGTGGGAGGTGGGGGTGTAACAGTTCCAGGCAAGGTCCCCGGGATCCCAGGATCCGGGCAAACCTGTTTTGGATTTGGATGAGAGAATCAAAATGGCTTTAGGGCATTGGATAGAGGGTAAGCAGGCCACAGCACTGGTGAAGAAACAGTTTCCTAGTCCCTTTTCAGTGTCCAAGGGCACCCCCAGCCACTTCAGGCAAACCCATAGGCAAGAAGTATAAACGCCTCTGCAAAACAAGTTTCAGACCAGTCTTCCAGCAGCTTCCTTTCCGATGGAGCAGGGCAGCAAGGCTCTTCTCTGTGCTGTGCGTGCTCTACAGATCCACAGATCCACACTTCCACCTCTCAGATCCTGGAGAGCACATATGAATGGGGCCTTCATCCCTCCCTCCAAAAACCTGGGGGAGCCATATTAACCACATCCATCCCAAGTCCTGTGATATTCCTCTGTGCTGAGACAGAGGGCTCCAATTAAGAAGACAGAGGGCTGGAGAGGTGGCTTAGTGGTTAAGAGCACTGGCTGCTCTTGAAGAGGACTGGGGTTCAATTCCCAGCACCCACATGGCAGCTAACAACCTTTTTTTAAAATTTATATATATTTATATATATATATATTTTTATCAAATCTAGAACCATGTCCCCCCTACCCCTTCACAGCTCATGCATTCTGCCAAACATGCTTTTCATCTCTTTCTCAGTCTTTCTCAATATTCTCCATGTGGAAGTTGACTGTTATGAGCAGAAGTTCACTGTTTCAGTCAGTTCTTTGATGCAGTCCTTTCTGTTGTTGTTGTTGTTGTCTAACAACCTTCTATAACTCCAGTTCCAGGGGATCCAATGCCCTCTTCTGATATCTGAGGACACTGCAGGACTCAGGTGCACTCACATGCAGGCAATACACACATACACATAAAATTTTTAAAAATCCATGGTTTGGGGGCTGGAGAGATGGCCTAGCAGTTAAGAGCACCAATTGCTCTTGCAGAGGACCTGGGTTTGATCCCCAGCACCCACATGGCGGCTAAGAACTGTCTGTAACTCCAATTCCAGGAGAACTCCAGTTCCAGGGGAATCCAAGACCCTCTTCTGACCTCCGCGGCATTGCACGACACTGGTGCACAGACCTGCATGCAGACAGTACATTCATACACATACAGAAATAAATAAAATTAAAAAAAATAAAATAAAAATAAAAGAGACATTTTAGAAAAAAAATCCATGATTTGGGGGCTGGAAAGATGGTTCAGTGGTTAGGAGCACTGGCTGCTCTTGCAGAGGACCCAGGTTCAGATCCAAGCATCCACATGGTGGCTAACAACTGTCTGTAATGTGTTTAACTCCAGTTCCATCAAATCCGGCACCCTCTTCTAGCCTCCCAGTATATGTGATATCCCTGGTGCATTTACATACACGTAGGCAAAACACTCATACACATAAAGATAAATAAGTGAATAAATCAGTTTTTAGAAGGAGATAGAGGATTGAAGGCTGAATGAAAGTCAATCAGAGCCAAGTGGTCTGGGGCTGGACAAACAGGCCAAACATTTTGGAAACTGCTTGGGCAAAAAGAATGAAGACATTTGTTCATTCATTCTTTCATTCCTTCATTCATTCCATATAGTATCCATGAGGATTTCCTATGGCCCAACAGAGCACTGGATCCCAGGTACAGTAGAACAGTTACAAATCACGGCCCTTATAGTCAAGAAGGGATAGGAAGAAAATGATGGAGTAGGGCTTCCCAGGCGATTCAGGACAGTCTGTAGAAAGGGAATGAAACACAAACCTGAGGCCTGTTATCAACCAAATGATACAAGTGTTTTAGTGCCTTTCTGGCTTAAGACAGGGTATTTTGCTCAGTAGGGGATTCCCATCTTTAGCTAAGACAGAAGTGCCTGGTATTTATACCTGAAGGTCTTTGCCACTTGAATATGTTATTTACATCAGATTGTTAATTCAGTTCTCACAGATGTAAAGGGAATTGGCCCATTTGGGAAGTTCAGACATGTTTTAATGTAGCTAGAACCACATAGCCACTCCCCTGAGATTCATAAGTACTAACTTCCAATTAGAAGTTCAAGACTATTTGGGTTGGGTATGTGCTTCAGTTGTTAATGTGCTTGCCTAGCATGTCGGAAGCCCTGGGTTCAAGTCCCATCACAACATAAACTCAATCATGGTGGTGCATGCCTGTAATCCCAGCATGCAGATGGCAAAGGTGGAGGCAGGAAGATCACTTGACTATATGGTGAACTGGAAGCCAGCCTGGGCTGCATGAGACCCTGTTTTAAAATTTAAAATTGTACTGCCTGTGCACGTTTATATTCTGGCGTTCCATGTTCCTCTCCTGGACTTAACCTAGGTAACTCTTTGAGACTCACCGGCCCCCATTTTCTAGCCGTATAACACTAGGAAGTGCCACCACCTCCCTTAGGATGAAGACTGAGCCCTGTCATAGGCCTCTCATGACAGGGCAGGACCTTCCTTCAGCCTTTTCTGAATTCCCATGGAAAAGAATCACCTGGTAACTCTGGTGGGAAACACAAAAATTTTTTGCCTTGGGGAAAAACATGAACCAATGAAAAACAGCAGACGAAGGGAACCCAGCCTGTGGAATCATCTACTGGGTCCATTTGAGCCGTACAGCAGACGAAGGGAACCCAGCCTGTGGAATCGTCTACTGGGTCCATTTGAGCCGTCAGATGTCCAGGTGGTGTGACAGAGCAATGGCAATGTCTTCTGGACTGCGGCCTCCTGGACAACGCCCAGCCTTGCCCTTGTCTCTCCCCTCCCCACGTTCCTTGTTCATTTTGCTCGAGGAGTTTATTCCTCAATAATGCTTTAGCAGGGGAATGGACATCTAAAAGGTGATTTATTAGATTGGCCTATGGGATCAGAGTCTGAATAGCTCTACAGTGTCACTCTGTGGGCTCAAGAGCCCAGGCAACTTCTAAGTCTGAGACGCTGGGAGCCACGGAACAGGCAGAACTAACAACATAGCCGGAAATCTGGAAACCTAGAGAGTCATGGATGCAAGTCCACATTCAAAGATTAAAGAATCCCGGATGTGATGTCTGCAAGTGGTGGTAACTGCAAAAGAACGCACCTGCTCAAAGGAGTGTAGCCTGGTGCTAGCTTGCCTGGCCCCCTTCTGCCTTTTCTCCATTCAGGCCCACAGCCTCTTGGATGGTGCTTCTTACTTTAGGGCAGGTTTTCTCCACTCAGCTCTCTGACCCACACATCTATTGTCTCTGGAGAAACTCTTAGGCCCACCCAAAAGTATGCTCTGCCCCTTCTTTTTTTTTTTTTTATGTGTATGAATGTACTGTCTGCATGCAGGTCTGTGCACCCGTGTCGTGCAATGCTGTGGAGGTCAGAAGAGGGTCTCGGATTCCCCTGGAACTGGAGTTCTCCTGGAATTGGAGTTACAGACGGTTCTCAGCCGCCATGTGGGTGCTGGGGATCGAACCCCGGTCTTCTGCAAGAGCATCGGTGCTCTTAACCACTAGGCTGTCTCTCCAGCCCCGCTCTGCCCCTTCTTTATGCATCTCAGTTTAGTCACAGTAACAGCCAAGATCAGCCGGCATAAAGTAATCCCTGTTTCTTGGTCAAGTATCAGGGACAGTTGGTACCACACATAGTACTATCAGGGAGACCCTCTGGGTGGCATGCCAGGCCTGGATTTCCCATCAATTTGCTGATGGTAAAGGGCCATTCCTGGAAGACAATAACACGACAACTTCTAAAGCTTCATCTGCAGCTGACTAGCTGAAGCGTGGGTAGAAAGCAAGGTTTTATGGGATCAAGAGCTGCTGAGCTTACTCAGAGTAACAGAAACATAATTGCAAGGATTGTGGAGTTGGTCAGGTGGCTTTTTCTGGCATCACTGAAAGTCTTGTAAAAATAATATGATAGGCTTAGCAAAGCTATTGCCCACGTAAGCCCTGCTTTGTGAAGGCTTGAAGAACACTCTCCATATCCACAAGACAGATAAGACTGAAAATTAATCCCAGGACCTGATTAGAAGGGGAGCAGACTGAAAAGGAGGCTCAGTGCTTGGTTATATAGGAATCTATGTCTGAGGAACGCTCCAGCAGGGAATGGGTTGTATCCGGTATAGAGACATTTAGGTAAACAAACCTGAAATTTTTTGACCTCCAAAGCCCCTCCCTAAATCCTCTGACAGTGGAAGCCATTCTTTCCCCCTTGTAGACAGAATCTCTCCTTGCCCTGGGCTCCACATCATTGAAGCCGGCATTTTGCAAGATGATCCTTGTTCCCCAAGCCATCGACTACGATGACAAATAGGGTGACCTGTCAGAACTTTGGGAGCACAATAAAAAGGACAGGATGAGTGGCTTAGAGAAGTGAAAATGTTAGCATCATAAGACCCAAGAATCTGCCATTTACTATGTCCCCCAAGATGGCCTGGGGAACATTTGCTTTCCTGAGATATAAGGTCACCTTCTGAAGGCTGGCTTCAAAGATGAAAGATAGAACTTAATTCCCTTGAATCAGTAGAAGTCAGTGTGATGGCAAAGGCTAGGTAGCAGACTAAGTCACTAGAAACAATGTGGGCATAATTGCCATAAGAGGCATCAAGACTAGCCTGACCATGAGTTTGCCTTGAGCTATAGGAATCCATATAGAAGTTGGGCAATACTGATGGAACTCTAGCAAGAACGTTGCTTGATGTACAAACATTTGTGTGTGTTTTCATGTATGTGTGCATGTGCAGGTGTGTGCACATGCCTGTGGAGTTCAGAAGACCATCTTGGGTGCCTTCCATCTTGTATTTTAGACAGAATCTCTCAATGGCCTGGATTTTCAAGTAGGTTATGCAGGGTGCCCAGAAAGCTCCAGGGATCTATCTGTCTCTACCTCCTACCTCACCAGCTATGGGGTTCCAAGGCTACACCACCACACCTGCCTCTTTGCATTGGGATCTGTATTGGTTACTTTTCTGTTGCTGTGATAAAAACACTGACTAAAGCAACTTACAGGAAGAAAGGTTTATTTGAGCTTACGATTCCAGGTCCCAGGGGGATTCAGGTCTGTCATGGTGGGGAGACATGGTAAGGTGGCTGGAAGCTAAGCGCTCACATCTTCAAGCAGGCACAGGAAGCAGAGAGTGAATGTAAGTCCTGCAAGGCTTAAGAATTCGCTAGGCTCCTGCCAGGGATGTGCTTCCTTCTAAGACTCCAGAAAAAGCACCACACACTGGGGACAAAATGTCCAAATACTTGGAGCCTATGGAGGCCATTCTCATTCAAACCACCACAGGATCTAAGTCAGGTCCTTACACTTGTGAAACAAGCAGTTTACTGACTGAACCACCTTAGATAATATGAGATACTCTAATGGAACAGTCTGTTCAGAATCCAGAGGGAATGCTGGGCTTTTGCCCATCTGGGTTTGGGCAAAGAGCTCAGTCAGTTACACGTCTGCTACAACAGGGTGAGGACCTGAGCTCAATCCTCAGCACTCCTGCAAGAAAACATGTGGTGGTGTGCACTTGTGCTGGGGCAGCAGAGACAGGAGGATTCCCAGAATTCACTGGCCAGCCAGCCTAGCTGAACTAATGAATCTCAGATCAGAGTTGGGGGGAAGTCTCAAAACACAAGGTGGAAGGAACATCACTCAAGATTGGCCTGTAGCCTCCACATATGCATGTAAACCCTCATATGTGTGGACCTGTACACACACACACACACACACACACACACACACACACACACACAAAGAAAGAAAGAACAAGAAGGACCATACAGTGGGCATCAGGAATAACAGCCATTCAAGGATGTTAGGTGAGGGATATTTAGAGCCCATCTTTGAGTAGCTTCAGAAGCAACAAGGTAAACTGGCCCAGATGTTCATGTCAAAACATCTGTTGGGGGACTTCCTCAATTTATACCTTTGGTCTCAAGCAGGAGTTCCAGATGAAAATCCAACAGAGGAGGAAGGAACCAGAGGCTCAACTATATACAGACTGACACAACACACCGGTGTTGGTTGAGAACAGACTGTGGTTACACTCCATCTCTGCTCAAGGGCAGGAGGGTAAATGACCGGGCTAATGCCTCAAGGATGTGTAAAGCATGAAGCAGATAAACTGGTAACATAAGAGACCTGTGAGCAGAGACACATGGGGGGACAGCAAGGCCAGGGCTCTTTCTGCCTTAACGTTATGCTCACCTGAGGACACCCACTGTCAAGACAGCTGGTGGCAATCAGCAGAGCAGGACAGCCTGGCTGCACTTGTTGGTCACCCTGTGCTTCCCTGGACAATGAGACGGTCCATAGAAGACTAAGCTATGGCATCAGCTTAGAGACAAGAGCCTCTGGGATTGGAGCACTATTCTTCTGTGATAGGAGCCAATAGACACATTTTCCATAATAACCGGAAGGGACGAGTCTAGGAACCAAGCAGAGGAAGCAGGCCTCTCTGTCCAGCTGCTGGTGAGTCGCCTGCAGAAACTGGGTGTCTTGTGTCCAGAGTCTCGGATTTCAGAGTTAACAGTCCTGGTTTCTAGAGGGTGAACTATCTTTAGTGAGCACAGCAAGGGTCCCACTAAACTGGATACTGTGGCCTTGAGGTGACTCCTTGGGAGCCTCATACCAATGGATCAGCAGTGAAAGGCGTTTCTATTCTGGTGGAGGGTAGGAGCTAGGATTATCCCACAGGACTGTTGTCTTTATAAGAAAAGGATTTTTACCCCCATCCCCCAAACAAAGGTCACTTTGAGGATGCTGCCGACCTCACCAGGAACTGACTCTACCAAAGTCTGCTGTGGAATTTCCAGGCTCCAGAACTGTGAGAAAAATCAGTCCCTATCATTCAAGCCACCCAACCTGTGGTATTTCACTATGTCACCTGGTCGAACAACTGCAGCTCCCAGAGACCTTCAGGTTCAGAACCCCAGACCACTTGAGGAGCTGCCATGGATGTCTGGAATGAGAGATTGTGTGTGTGTGTGTGTGTGTGTGTGTGTGTGTCTGTCTGTCTGTCTGTCTGTCTGTCTGTGTCTGTGCATGAGTGTGGTGGGGGAAGATAATGAATGTCAATCATGGCCGTAGGCCAGCTGTAGAACCAAAACCCAAGTGCTCCTCAACTGACGAGTGGATAGAGAAAAAGTGGTACATCTACACAATGGAGTTCTATGCAGCAGTAAAGAAAGATGACATCATGAGCTTTACAGGAAAATGGCTGGAGCTAGAAGATATCATGCTGAGTGAAGTAACACAGTCCCAGAAAAACAAACGACGAATGGTATCCCTCATCTGTGGCTGCTAACACCACCTAATTGTATGGCAAACTGAGCAATGTCAATGTGATCTGAAAATAACTGTGCTCTTATATTGTAGAATCCCTTAAAAAATAAAGAAAAAAAAAGAAATGGATAAAAAAAAGTGCAGCTCCAGATTATTTTACTAATCCTTCCTGTCTCTTTTAGGAAGTTGTAACTGACCACATCAAAAACTGGACTTATGGGCTGGAGAGATGGCCTAGTGGTTAAGAGTGCCGACTGCTCTTGCAGAGGCCCCGGGTTTGATTCCCCAGCACCCACATGGCTGCTGAGAACCGTCTTTAGCTCCAGTTCCAGGGGAATTCGACGCCTTCTGACCTCCACAGCATTGCACGACACGGGTGCACAAACCTACATGCAGACAGTACACTCATGCACATAATAAATAAATTAAAAAAAAACTGGACTTTTTCTTTCACTGTTGCGTCGATGCTATTTTGTTCTTGAGTTGGATGTAAACAGACAAAGACAAGAGCTCATCTGTCTCAGTCCTTATCCTGTCAGAATACCTGAACCCAGGGAATTTCCGCAGCAGAGGCTGATCTTCACTCAGGGCTCTGGAAGCATGATGGCATTCTCAGTTTCTGATCCAGGCCCCTTGCAGAAAGGGAAGTAGGTCCATGCGAGAGACGTCACATGTCAAGAAAGGTGGCCTCAGAAAGCAGAGAAAATGAACCTGCTTCTATAGGATACCACCACTCACAGCGGCCTCATGAGCACCTTATAGGGCAGAGACCCCGACCTAATTACCTCTTAACAGTCTCACCACCTCTTGACACTTCCACATGGAGGAGGTGTGCCTCGCCATGAGCTTTGGTAGGGACAACCACATTCAAACCCCAACAAATTCAGACTACATCAGAGCCTGTTTCTAACCTCCCTGGCTCCACTTTCTTCTCCTGCTGCTCAATGGAGAGAGCCGAAGTTCCCACCCTGCCCATCTCCCAATGCCTCCAGCTAGCCCAGCCTCCCGGAAAAGATCAGCTGACCTTGAACATGACCTCCCCTGTGCTCACCATTGGAGTGACAATTGCAATGGTGTCTAAGCCCAGAGGACTGGAATCACCAAGACTCTGTCATCTTCTACCAACCTCACCTTGGGGAATGGGAAGCTGGGTTCCCTTCCAGCTCTCCACATTGGCTGAGGAATACATCTGAAGGTGTGTCCCTATGGGATGGACTTTGATCAATGGCAGGGTCCTGGGGGATCTGTGGATGATTTATCTCCCTCTTTCCATCGTGCCTCCATATGGCTTAGTCCAATATGTCTTGTGTGGCTGAACAGCTGGCCGTGCTCCCTTGGCAAAACTGCAGCTGGCTCAGCATCACCTCTGAGTTGTTCTCCTTTTCTGCCTCTCTTGCTCCTTTGCCTTCTCCTGGGATCACACACCCACTGTGTTATTGTAAGAAATCTTGCTTCTGATCTCTTTGTTCAGGGCATCCCCATTTAGAAGGGTCTTGAGAGCTTTTATGGACCTGAGAGGTTATGGCTGTGTACATCACATAAAGGACAGCACAGCAACCAGGGTATTTGGAAGTCATGAGATTTGCAGAGTGCAGTAAAGGATCTCTGTAAGAATACAGATGGACAGCTGGGGCTACAGGGAGACCCTGTCTCAAAAAGACAAAAAAAAAGAATACACATGGTTTTTCTCGAGTCTTCACCAGGCATTGTAGCATCTACCAAAAATTATAACTTCTAGACCAACCTGGGCAAGATGGTGATCAAAAATAAACAAAAAGCAAACATGGACTCTCGGGTTAGACTACTTGATTCTCATGAGCTGTGCATTCTTTGAAGAATTTCCTAAACTTTAAAACCCGATTCCTTTCCCCATCATGGACAATAATAGCATTTAGATATAATGAGATCAGAGTCGTTGGAAGAATCAGCAGAGATAATTCATCCAGCCTAGAACATAGCAACTGGCCAAGAGGAAAAAAAAACATTCTGTAATTATTTTGAAGGATTGAGGAGCAAATGTGTTACTCTTTTACAAGATCGCTAATTGGTATTAGGGATATTCTCAAGTAAAACACAAAGAAAACAATTGAAACCCTGTTGACTTGCAAAGCATCGCTCATTATTGAACTTGGAAATGACTCAGGCTAATTTCATTTTCAAATGCTGCAAATAAACATGGTTATTTTAAAAGACACTGATATTATTCCAGTTGTTCATATCTCCATTTCAATTAGCCAGGAGACCATCACGACACATTTCACTGTTCAGAAAGGATATTTTCTGGGTTAACCAGATCTGAGGGAGGGGAGCCCCACATTTTTCTTAGGCTTTATCAGAAACATCAGTGGTCCTTCCAAGCTTGTCCCATCCTCCACCAATAACCTTAGAGCTAAGCAGCCATCCGTCCATGGCAGGTCTGCTCCACCTCAAAATTAGACATCATTCTTTTCCTAACAACAGCTCTGGTTTAAATTTTTGAGGCCAGATATTCATACATGGAAGTGTGTGTGTGGGGGGGGGGGGTGGCAAGTTTCAGGACAAAGCTTACATTTTTAGCTTTAATTTAAAACTGTCTAATCACACACACACACACACACACACAAAAATGGGGGGGATTTTTTTTTGTAATGACAGTGCTGGAACTCAAACCAGGCCATCAAAGCTGCTAGTTAAATGCTCTACCAATTCTTTCTTAAACCCTAAGCATAGGCTGAGATTTTTGACAACATTTGCAGGTCTAGGCATGGGTGGTAGTCTCTTTGGCCCAGCGTCATTTTCCTACATCAAAAGAGAGCCCAAACAGAAGGGATCCGAGGGAACATTAGGTTGGAGTCATTCGACTGACCAATCTGTTGGCCAGTGCAGTCGAGTCCAAATGCCAGCCCAGCTCTGCTGAGAGCCAGCTCCATCCTCTGGATTCTGCTGAGTACCTGAATGTGCAGGGTCAGTTAGAAAGCATCAGGGAGAGAGTCGTGTTCTCTGAGGTCTCATATTCTCATAGGGAGAAGAGAAACATGCATAACTCTAAAATGCAAATGGGAAATATACATAGCTCTAAACTGCTCTTCCCTGCCTAGAATGGCCCCACAAGGCACTCTAACACATCCTCCTAGAGCACCCCTCAAGGCCCCTTCCCAAACACTGCTTGCTTCTATTCCGAGACTCTGCAGCTCCCAGCACACACCCATTTTGAACCCCTCCCTGCCCTCGCTCATGCCTTCCTCTCCCTAGAATCCTTTCTCTTCTGGAAACTTAGATAACTTCTGTACAGGTCTCCTGGCTCCCTTCTCTCAGTCTCAGACAAAGCTTGGTGCCCATCATAACCTAATCAGAAAAGAATGGAGTGGTTTTTAGTGTGGCTTCATCCTCAATGTGGTGATGATAAGCGATGGTGGAACCTTAAAGACACAGGATCTGGTGCACCTGGCGCACGGTGGTTAGTTAGGTATTTTCAGGCACTGCTTTCTGAAGGGTTAGGGGATTTCTTATGAGACTTTGGATTAGTTCTTATGAAAATGAGTTATCTGGAAATAAGTCTGTTTGCCATTACTTTGACTTCCCATGTTACTATGTGATTGCTTTCCTACATGATTCTATCGTGACATCTGTGATGAGCCCCCACCACTTTTAATTTTAAAACGTTCAACCTCTAAAGCTACAATCTAAATAAACTTTTCTTTTCCAAAGTGTTCAGCCTCAGATACTGTCTTGTAGCAACAGAAACAGACTAATACAGATTGTAATGTTTACTTAGGAAGTTTGGAGGAAGAACTTTGATCTTGGTGTTACTTGAATCTAGGCCAAAGCTAGAAATTTCTTAGCTTCTCTGAGCCTCAGCTCTGCTGACTCAAAAATGAAGGAGAAACGTGCCCTGCTTGGCTGCAGTGAGGAACATCAGAAATAATGCCAGTTGAGTCGCTAGCCCAGGACCTCCACAGAGCAGCCCCATACAAAATCCCACAGCTTTGTAACTGCAAGTCTGTCTCCCCGACTGGCTGAGAGGCCGCTATTCATCTTTGACATCAGGTACCTAGCAGTATATTCCAGTCCCTCTATATAGCAGGCTCTTGCTATATATCAGAGAGTGACTCACAAGGCATTGTTAAATGAACCGACCCAGTACCTGGGCCTATGGACCAGGGTCCCTTGACCTCACCACTCTCAGCCTGTGTCCCAGTGACTCCCCTCAGCCCCCTTGGGCCTGCTTGGCCATTCCTTCTGTCTAGAAAATTCTTCCTCAGACTCACCAGAGCCCACTCCACCTTCTCTGTCCTCATGTGTTACTTTGCCAAAAAGACCCACTGACTTCTATGGACTGAACATTTCAAGCCATCCAGGTTCACACACTGGGAACTTGATCCGATAGTGCTGGAGCTCAGGTCTAGCAAGAGGTGTTTAGCTCATGATGGCCCACGATGGGACATCAATAGAAAAGGCTTGCTGCCCTGGGGCTTGCACACTTCTACTCTGCCCCCATGTGAAAAATGATGCTCCTGCGGGCACATGCTACAAGGTCCCCTCTTAGAAATGGAGACAGGGCTCTCAGAAGACACGGTATCTTTGGTCTTAGACTTCTAAACCTCCAAACTGTGATGAATGAAGTTTTGTTCTTTGTGAATCAAACAGCCTCAGCTCTTCTGCTTGAGCAGAAGCAAACACCAAGATGCCAGACCTCAGCTGCCCCACCCCATTTACCTCCAAGACTCTTACAGTTCTTTTTAATTTCCCCTTAGACTTTTTTTTATTTTGTACTTTTTATTTATGTGTGTATGCCGGGACATGTAAATCATGGTGTGCATACGGAGGTCAGAGAACAACTTGTAGGAATCAGCTCTCTCCTTCCATTACACAGGTCCTGGGGATCAACCTCGGTCCTCAGGCTTGGTGGCAAGTGCTTCTACCCACTCTCAGCCCTCCCTATATTTATCACTTTCTAATACATACATTATTATTATTTTATTTGGTCTTTTTAGAGACAGGGTTTCCCTGTAGCCCCAGCTATCCTTGAACTCACTCTGTAGACCAGGTTTGAACTGGCCTTGAACTCACAGAGATCCACCTGCCTCTGCCCAGCCTCTCACATATCATTTTAATCATTGCTTTTGTTTGTTATTTGTCTCCCTCACTCTCTAGTGAGCTCCGTAATGGGCACAGATTAGGCTTCGTTTTTTTTTTTTTTTTTTTTTACTGTCTGGAGAATTCACTGCATCCTGCATCTCCCCAGCCCACAGGTTTCCCTGGAACTGACCTGTGACTCCTTTGTGTTTTGGGGTCTCTTGACTCCCTAGGTTTCTGCTACAGCATCTTTCTGCTTCTCTGCTGCGGGGCCCTGCCCCGCACGGCAGGCAACCAGATGGAAGGGGAAAGACAGGTGCGCAGTCTGCCCCACCTTGCAGCCTCCCATGTCCCCGAGACACTCACACAGACAGGGAGTCAGTCTGAGTGGATCTCATTTATTGCAAGCACTACAGCAGCTTATAAAGGCAAAGACCACAAAGGAACAGCCAATCATCTTAAAGGTCAAATAGCTAGAGCCAATTGGAAAAGTTTCAAAACAACCCTGGCCACTCCTACCTTACTTCCTTTAGCCCCATCTTGTTTACTTAGGACCAGCCGATAAGGGCCCCTCAGTTGTAAACAAGCCTTACATCATTTAACGTGTTGTTGCCTCTCATGCCCCTTCACTCTTCCTGAAGATCCAGTGAGCCCCATTAGCAGCCCAAACCAGGGCAGTGTTGGTAGCACCCAGACAGTAGAGCCACTTGTACATCAGGTCAGGCTGCTGTGCACATGCCGGGCCTGTCTGTTTAGGACTGCAGGTTTTGAGCTATTTTCCACACTTTAGGGACCCCAGTGGAGTGAGGCCTGGTCTCCACCATAGTACCTGGCTCCTTAACACCACTTCTGTTGGCTTCTCCCCCTGGGCTGCCCACTCTCCACATCCCATCCCTCCTGCTTCTAGGCTCACTTTCTGCTTCCAACACTTTGCTTTGAGAGAACTTAAACTAAGAGACCAACTGCAGTATTCCCAATCTGGAGTGGTACTGGATTCACCATGGCCCAGCCCGTGTTTGCTGAGTGAATGAATAGAAAGAGAAACAATTTGCAAAGTCCGGAATCCTTCGTCTTGTTTTATGATTAAATGTTTGGGTGACTTTTCCTCTGAGGGGGTTCTTGTTAAATTCAACAGCTGCTTGTTTACAGTGGGATTTTCAGGGAATGGCTTTTGCCTGGAAACCTGTCTGGCTCTGGGCTTTGTAGATCTTTCAGGGAAGGAAGGCTTTGCCATTTACTTTAGTCAGAAATGTCAGAAGCATCATCCAGTAGCTCAGAAACTACCGCTCACCCCAGTGCCGGTGGGCGGAGCACAGAGTCGATCATGATGACTTCCAGAGAGCATGGCTTTCTCAGGGTCTGATGCAGAAGGATCAGTCTGGGCTGATGGTCCCTGAAATATTGTTGCCATCTCCTTCGCTTGTTCAGGGCTTCCTAAATGCATGTGTGGAATGGATTCTGTATCAAACCTTGACTGGGAATGGCCTGACATGGACACAGGGTCCCTGCCCTTGCTCCAAGACCTTAAGTTGGGTGGGGAAGAAGGCAAGAAAGGCAACAGTCACAGCATGGTGTGGACTCAGGTGACCACAGGCTGCAAAGCGCAGAAAGAGCCTGGAACTCTCTGAGTCTTAGACATCCTGCCTAGGATGGCCCGCAGTGGCTTCCTTCTACAACCTGTCCCCACATCTGCCTGTCGCCCATGCTCATCTCTTACCCAGAAGGCTTTGCGTGCTGCTTCCCATCAGAGTCCTCAGACTCCTTCAGACCCTATCCCCAGGCAGCACCCATCCCCAGGCCTATCCTCTGGGCACTGTCCATGGCTGGTCTAGAGACTTGCCCAGCTGCCCTTTGCCTTCTATGAGGTTGGGAAGGGTGGTGACACAGAAGGGAGCATGGACTCTGGCATCAAACAGCTCAGAGTCCCAGGACTGGTATGGTTTGAAACCTGCACTTACTGTTCTTTCCAGAGGACCATAGTTCAGTTACTAGCACCTATATTAGTTAGTTCACAACTGCCTATAACTCCAGTTCCAAGAGGATCTGACACCTCTTCCCTCCCTGAGCACCTGTACCCACCTGCACATACACACACACACACACACACACACACACACAGTTAAAAGTAAAAAAAAAAAAATCTTTAAATTCTCCAGGCCTGTTTCCTCATCTATAAAATGAAAATCAAGGGCTGAGGAAATGACTCAGTGGTTAAGAGCAGTTGCTGCTCTTCCAGGGATCTGATGCCCTCTTCTGGCCTCCAGGGCACCTGCACACATGTAGCATGCACATCCACAGAAACACTAACATACATACAAATAAATAATAAAATGAGAATCAAAAATATTACTTGTTTTGCCTCAGAGAGTCACAAGAGAACATAAATGAGAAGTTTTGTAAGTTTTAAAATTATATATATATATATATATGGTATTTTTTGAGACAGTGTCTCCCTTTAGTCTCAGCTGGCCTTGTAGACCAGGCTGACCTTGAATTCAAAGAGATCCGCCTGCCTCTGCCTCCCAAGTGCTAGGATTAAAGGCATGTGCCACCACACCTGGCTTTATTTACTTATTTATTTATTTTGGTAATTTTTGAGTCTTAAAATGCTATATGTACCAGGCATGATCAGCACATTTGGAAGGGGTTTAGGCATGGCTGAATTTTATTCTCTCACTGTAAAAAGGAAATTGGGGTAAGGTATCAAAGTGCTCCACAGAGCGCAGTTTGTGTTTTATCTCATTTGAAGGGCTGCCATCTTTAGCACATAGGGTTCTTCTTACCTTGTGGTCCAAGATAGCAACTTAAACAGCATCTGTCACATTCACAGTCCAACCAATTGGAAGAAGGAAGAGAGAATAAAAGATGCATTCTTCCTTCCAAAGTCCCAAATGACTCTTCTGCTTTGTCCTGTTGCCATGGACAAAACATATGACCATGCCAAGGTACAAGGGAGGCTGGAAAAGACATTTCTTAGGAGACCTTAAAACCAGTGAGTTTGTTACCAATGTGTAAGAGAGAACTGGATGTTTTTTAAATGTTTCTTTATGGGCTGGAGAGATGGCTCAGCAGTTAAGAACACTAACTGCACTTGTGGAGGACCTGGGTTCAAGCCCCAGCACCCACATGATGGCTAAAGACCATCCATAATTCTAGTTCCAGGGAATCAGATGTCCTCTTCTGACCTCTGCGAGCATTGCACGACAACATGGGTACACTTATACACATGCAGGTAATACATTCATACACATAAAATAAATAAATAAAATATTTTAAATTTTTTTTTGTCTTTTTTGAGACAGGGTCTCCCTTTAGTCCTAGCTGGCCTGGAACTCACTTTGTAGACCAGGCTGGCCTTGAACTAACAGAGATCCGCCTGCCTCTGCCTCCTGAGTGCTGGGATTAAAGGCATGCGCCACCACGTCAGGTAAATTTTTTATATTTATATGTATGAGTGTTCTCCCTGCATGTATTTACATGCACCAGTGTCATGCAATGCCTGTTCAGGCCAGAGGAGGCATCAGATTCTTCAGGACTGGAGTTATAGACACTTGTTAGCTGCCATGTGTGTGCAAGAGCAGTCAGTGATCTTAAACACTAAGCCAGTTCTCCTGCCTGAGAAGTGGATATTGAGGAACTAGCCAATGGCTGGAAATCTCTGTCAGAGCTTCTGATGACTTGTAGAGTTCCATAGGTTATGTTTCATAAAGTACAGGGACACTAACTCACAAGACAATGCTGTGGTGTGGAGAAGTACCTCGTGAAGCTTGGTCCCAGCCCTAGGCACTAGTAGGAAGCCGTATGAAGGGAGGCCTTCTGGCACGTCTTCTGAGTTCATGGTCTTGAAGGGACCCTGGGACCCCAGCCTCTTCCACTTCCTCTCTTACACCCCACCACGAGGGAAGGGGTTTTGCCTCACATTCCTGTCATGATGTACCATCTCGCACAGACAATCAGTCTAGAAGACTTTGAGCCCAAGAGAACCTTCCCTCTTTATGAGCTGGCTGTCCTGGGTACTTGTCACAGTATCCGAAAGCTGACTGATATAGCAACCCCAGAGGCAGTGTGGTAGGAAGGAGGCTCAAACTTGTCTCAAACTTGCCCTTTTTAAAGTCGTCCTCCAGGGGCTGGAGAGATGGCCTAGTGGTTAAGAGCACCGACTGCTCTTACAGAGGACCCGGGTTCGATCCCCAGCACCCCCATGGCGGCTGAGAACCGTCTGAAGCTCCAATTCCAGGAGAACTCCAGCTCCAGGGGAATCCGAGACCCTCTTCTGACCTCCGCGGCGTTGCACGACACGGGTGCACAAACTTGCATGCAGACAGTACATTCATACACATACAGAAATAAATAAAATTAATAAAAAAAAATTTAAAGTCGTCCTCCAAACAGAAAGAGACACTGAGCTCCTTTGGGGAGCCTTAAAGAGCTTCTTCTCTTGATCTATCATGAGCAGCAAGGACAGACAGCCTCCTGGGGAGCTCAGGACAGAGAGGCAGTGGGCTGAGGCAGCAGCTGTCTCATGGATCGTTGGAGAGAAGCCCAGCTCCATATTCACTACCTGACAAGGACACAGAGCCCTGACAGCATGGGAGCAAGGACTCTGAAGAAGCAACCATGCCACACAGATGCCCTGGGAGCGGACAACCTGGGACACACAGGACATTTGCAATACCAAAGCCTTCTGTGGCTTCTGCAGCTTCTCTCTGGGCAGAGTGGGAGACTGGCCCCGCCCCCTTGGGGCCTCCCATGGCGGCCGCAGTTCCAACCTAAACTTAGTGAAGTTTAGGAAAGCACTGGAATGTATCATTCTTTGCAGGAATTTTTCTTTCTCCATCATTGAGTGCCGTCCAGCAATTAAAGACACTGGTGCACAGGGCAACAATGGCCACACTTGCTGCTCACCAGCTGCCAGGCTTGGCAGCTGTGTACAGTATCAACTATTACAGCCCTGTGTGTGCCCTACTAGGGTCTAGATATGGTTTGTCCCCCAGAGGTTCATCTGCTGGAAACTTGGTCCTTAGTGTGATGGTGTGGAAGGGGGCCTTTAACGGTGGGGCCTAGTGGAAGGTGACTGGCTCCTGAGGACCCCACCTTCAGGAATGGGTTTCTGTGGTCCCAGGTGGGCTGGGTTCTGGAGGAGAGAGCGAGCCTCAGCAGAGCAGGCTGTGACAAAGCCAGGTGAGCACACTGACTGACTTCCTCTCCTCCGCTCTTTCCCTTTCTACTTCTCCATCATGTTGTGTAAAACACAGACACGGCCTTCCTTGCCAGATGCAGACTCTGTGCTGCTGGACTTCCCAGACACAAGGACGGTAAGTCAAATAACCTCTATACATTCCCACCACCTGGCGTCTTTTATTTATTTATTTATTTATTTATTTATTTATTATTTTTATTTTATGTATACGAATGTATTGCCTGCATATGTGCAAGTGCACCCATGTCATGCAGTGCCTGCAGAGATGAGAAGAGGGAATCAGATTCCCTGGAACTGGAGTTATGGATGGTTGTTAGGTACCATGTGGGTGCTGGGATTCGAACCCAGGTCCACTGCAAGTGTAGTGATCTTAACCGTTGAACCATCTCTCTAGCCCCACCTGGTGTCTTATTATAGCAGCAAGGAACAGACTCATCAGCCCCTCACCATATCCACCTGCTGTACCACATAACCCAGAACCACCTTCGCTCCAACACCAAGCCTCTGCCCATGCTTTGGACTAACCAGACCTGGGGGTGTGAGGTAAGCAGATGTGGATGCTGCATGGCTGCACTTGCTTGCTTTTGTTTCTCTGCCCATGTCCAGAAGAAGAACCTGTCCAGGCCAGCCTGCTGGAGGGAAAAGGGCCCACGGAATCAAGTGAGTTACTCAAGTCACACCAGTAGAGGTCACAATTAGCCACTCACAAGCTGAACATTGGGGGTATGAACAAGCCCAGGTGGTGTCCGAAAAGCCTCTTTCTTAGCTGACCTGCACCACGGCTGGTCAGAGCAACCAGCTCAGGCCAGCAGAGCTTCCTGAGATCAAAGTGTTCTTGTGGAGTCACAAGCGGAGTGAGCATTTCTCCTCATCAGCTATTAATATACCCAGCACTCAAGGCAGAGGAAGATGGATGTCTGTGAGATCGAGGCCACCTAGAGTTATACAGTGAGTTCCAGGCCAGCTGGGGCTACAGGTAGACCCTGTTTCAGAGAGAGAGAGAAAGAGAGAGAGAGAGAGAGAGAGAGAGAGAGAGAGAGAGAGAGAGTGTCTTGGGGCAGGGCAAATGAGATGGCTGAATAGGTAAGGCACTTGTGGCTAGGTCTGATGACCTGAGGGAGAGAATCAAATCAGTTCCCTAAGTTGTCCTCTGACCTCCACAAGCCCATCATAACAAGCATGTGTGTTCCCCTACCAAATAAATAAATACATTTTAAGAAAAAAAAATCTTAGAACCCTTCCCCCCACCTCCGCCCAGCCATCAGTGCTCTACAATTTGAGCCCAACGCTGTAGCTGCTTCCCCATACTCTAAAGACCTAGCCCAACCTGGAAGTAGATGAGTTGTGGCCCACAGACAAGTGTAGCCTGCCACCTGTTCTTGTACAACACGTGAGCTATAAATGGTTAGGACAGATGGCTATTATTTTATCACTTGATTAAAGGAAAGGTTTCTTTGAGCCCAAATGAAGCAAGCGGTCCCATAGAAATGGTTAAATTCGGGACTGGAGAGATAGCCTAGCAGTTAAGAGCACCGACGCTCTTGCAGAGGACCCGGGTTCGATCCCCAGCACCCACATGGCGGCTAAGAACCGTCTGTAACTCCAATTCCAGGAGAACTCCAGTTCCAGGGGAAACCAAGACCCTCTTCTGACCTCCGCGGCATTGCACGACACGGGTGCACAGACCTGCATGCAGACAGTACATTCATACACATACAAAGATAAATAATAAAAAAAAATTAAAGAAATAGTTAAATTCTTCTCATTATGTCGATATGGAAATTCCATACTCATCTATTCTGTGTTAAGTTTCTTTTAAAATGTGGAAATTTCTTCTTTCGTGTGATCTAAGTGTCTGCATAGTATCTCTGACCGACACCTCTTGGACTGCAAAGCCTTAAATATCTACTATCTGGCCCCTCACAGAACATATTTGCTGACTCCTGTTCTAAACAGTAATTTGATTGCAAAGTTTGATCTTTGGATTTGGCCAAGAAATGGAAGGAATCTGACTAAGGATCTCTGACCTCTTCCAACTCAAATTCAGAAGCAGAATTAGACACCAAGTCTTTGGTCTCCTAAGCTAGAACTCTTCTACTGCTCTCTAAGCATCTAGTGATAGTGTTTAGGATAGCTCAGAGGCCTCCACGTCTCCAACTGGAATGTTCTTGAAGCCCAAGTCATCTCCAGGTCTCCCCCTCTCTGACGGCGCTCACTCAAGAGCACAGATGACTCACTGAAGTCTTTCTCCGACTCTGCCCCAAGCTATCTAACACAAATCGGTGCTGTGTGCCTCTGTGATAATTAAAAAAAAAAAAAATCAAACATTTAAGACGATTTGTACCGGAGATGAGGGAAGGGGATATTCTCTCTCATAGAGTTTCACAATCTGGCCTCAGGAGGAAGGAGAAATGGAATGGGAGAATTGAAGAGAAAACTCATTTCTTCTCCAAGTGTGTTAATGAGCTGAGCTACTGGGAGGCCATGTGTAAGTTGAGCTGCAAGCAGCTGTAAATTAAATTTATTACGCGCCAAGGGATTCTAATAAACATTACTTAAAAATAGCAACAGACAGTCATTTGTATTATGTCATGTGACCTGGTTATGGAGACACTTTTGTGCCTCTGCTATTAATCAGAGTTACTTTGAGAGGCAGTTGGTAAATTCTTTTAGAGCTACTGGCACCTTCTACTTAATTAAGATTGTTCTGGAAAAGAGGAGGATGAGTCGAAACTAGTGATAGTGTGTATACTGTGCCTTGGAGGCCCTCCTTGCTCATTAGAAGATGTTTATTAGGCTTTCCAGGAGGAATAAACGAGAGAAAATGCCACTTTCTTTAATGAAATCTCAGATCTGGAAGGTTAGCACCAGAGGGCAGTTTCTTCATGGAGAGAGAGAGTACTAAACCCAGCCAGGAAAGGGTACTCAGATTCCTAGTCCTGCTCCCATGCTGGCCTTGAGGGGTGCTGCTTGCTCTTTACCCCACTGGCCACAAAGCCATCAAGTCCCTTTCTCTCCCACTGCAGGACACAAAAGGGGATGTTGTAGCAGTGGTCAGAATTCTGTTTGGGAAATACCAAATCCAAGCTTGTTGTCAGCTTGTTCATGCTCCCGTCATGTGTTGCTGCCAGTGTCTGAGCTCTGCCAAATCTCCCAAGTCCCATTTGGCCTGCAGAAGAAAGGTAAGTTCTGTGGTCTAGACCTTGAACTCTGGAATCAA
The DNA here is from genome assembly GCA_009823505.1 of Rhizomys pruinosus. Lineage (NCBI taxonomy): Eukaryota > Metazoa > Chordata > Mammalia > Rodentia > Spalacidae > Rhizomys > Rhizomys pruinosus. The sequence continues at coordinate 1,054,626 of VZQC01011955.1, read as the reverse complement.
ATTGACCCACAGCTGAATGGGAGTTCTACTATCTCTGAGTTTGGTAAGCACTTTCCACATCCTTGCCTGTGAAATGGGCACAGACATCGTTCTGGTTCCCTTGCTATTGGTGTGACAAATACCACCATCAAAAGCAACAGGGGAGGAAAGGGTTTATTTCAGCTTGCAGGTTACAGTTTATCACTGAGAGAAGTCAAGGCAGGAACTTGAAGCAGAAACCACGTAAGACCACTGCCTGCCAGCCTGTGGGCAGCTAACCTTCTTATACAGCCCAAGAACATGTCCCTAAAGGATGGGGACTGCCTATGGTGGGCTGGGCTCTCCCATATCAATTAGCAATCAAGACAATCCCTACAGTCATGCACGAAGGTCAGTCTGATCTGGGAAACCCTTCAGTTAAGACTCCCTTCTTAAGTGACTCTTGGCTGTGTCACTTTGACAATTTAAGCTAATTAGGACAGTCATTCTGCTCCACAAATTTATTAAGAGGATTGGACAGTAAAGATCCCTGGAGGGGCTGGACACTTGGAAGAATTATTGGCAGCTGATTACTGCTAGGTGAGGATGAGCTGATCTTCCTAAGGGGAGAGAGAGACTGGACGGGCTGAGTAGACCTCAGTGGATGAGCTTGCACTGAGAGACATCTGGGGATACTAGTGTGACACAATGGGCCTTGACACATGACAGAATGGATGAATCCCACTGGAGGGGGCTGTGGGAGGGTGACAGTGGGGGAAGGGGATATAGGTGATCAGATGTTCTGAGTGAAATACACAAAAATTCAATTTAAAAAAGAAGAAAGGGGAAAGGGACTAGGGAGATGACTCCATGGGCAAATCACTTACCTGGAAACATGAAGACCTGCATTCAGATCCTTAGAACACACATAAACAGCTGGGGGGGGGGTGCCCATAATCCCAAAGATGGGAGACAGAGAGAGGCGGAGTCTGGGAAGCTTGGAGCTAGCTAGGATGGCCAAGATGGTGATTTCCCAACCGTGTCTCAGAGGAAAGGTAGAAGAACCAGCACCCAAAATAATCCTCTGAACCACCATAGATGTACATGGTATACACACACACACACACACACACACACAAGCATGGACACACACACGTGTGTGGAAAGGAGGAGGAAAAGAAGGAAGGAAGGAAGGAAGGAAGGAAGGGAAGGAAAAAGAGAAAGAGTTGATGACACCCATTTCACTTCTTCCAAGCACTTCCCTGACTCAAGCCAACATGGCCTCTCTGGCCCTGGGATGATGTTTTATCCTTGGTGTCTCAGCAGCAGTGACAGTATCTGAGATGCTACAGAGCCATCAGATTTTGAGAACCTTCCTCCGGGCCCTGATCATGTCACAAGCTAGGACACAGGGTTCTGGTGGCTCCCGCCTTCATCTGGGCCTGACGCACAGGCCACTGAAGGTCTCAGAGGGCTGAGATCATGTCTGGCCTCCTTTAGCTCCCAGTGTCAGCTGCATAGCAAGTGCTGCAAAGTGCCTGTGGGATAAAAAGAAGCCACAGAGATTGTGAATACAGAAATGGGGTGAGATTAGGGTCAGAGGAAGCTTAGCTGGTTTAGATTGGGTGCCCCTGAAAACAGAATTGGCATAGAGTTGGGTGAGGGGGTTTGTTTTGAAGGTGTCAGAGGCAGAGCAAGCAGAAAGCAGCGATGAGTGCTTCAGGGGCTGCCTTCTGCTGTGGGTTCCGTTTCTTTGCAGGCTCCCGGGGAACTATATAGAATGAGTCTCAGGGATTTGTGACACAAGCTGAGAGTGAGCCCACCCATTCCATCTGCCGTGCTGGATCGACGGGTGGTCCTGGCTATGGTCACCTTTGGTTCTGCACAACGGGTTGGAGGTGGTTCCACACTCTGACATAGGGCAGACACAGTGCCTGGGTGCCTGAGTGGAGCTTGTAGTCTTCATCAGTGAACTCATGTTCTAGGACCAGGCCCTAGTCCCTTGTTCTGGCTTCATTTCATTTCTGTTGCTCTAATAAAATACTCTGGCCAAAAACAACTTAGGAAAGAGAGGATTTATTCCACTTATAATTTTGGGGTTCAGCTCATCGCTGAAGGGAATTCAAGACAGGAACTCAAACAGCTAGAAACATCACATCCCCTAGCGGTTAAGAGCGCCGACTGCTCTTACAGAGGACCCGGGTTCGAACCCCAGCACCCACATGGCGGCCGAGAACCGTCTGAAACTCCAATTCCAGGAGAACTCCAGTTCCAGGGGAATCCGACACCCTCTTCTGACCTCCGCGGCATTGCACGACACGGGTGCACAAACTTGCATGCATACAGTACATTCATACACATACGGAAATAAATAAAATTAATAAAATAAAAAAATTAAAAAAAAAAAGAAACATCACATTCACAGTTGAAAGCAGAGAGAAATTAATGCTCCATGCTGCCAGCTTGCTTCTAATTGCAGCTCGCTTCCTCCCGTCTGGGGCTGCCCACAATGGGATATCAATTAGCAATCAGGACTACCTGCCACAGACATGCCCATTGGCCAACCTGATCTAGACAATTCTTCAACTGCAACTCCCTATGAAAGTGATTCTAGGTTGTAGCAGATTGAGATTTAAAACTAACCAAGATACCCCTAAACTAACAGGCTAGAGTTGGAAGTTCTTTTGCAGACATTTGTACCAAAGAATCTCCTAACTCCAGTATTTATTTATTGCTCATCTTACTATAACCATGGGAGGAACATTGGGACTCTTGCAGTTTTGTGGGCTTCTTAAGTCTGGTGAACCTTCCTCCTCCAGGCAGGAGGGAACACTTTAATTCAGAGGAGCTAGCTGGACAATCCCGGGGTTGATGCTTCTGTGAGTTCTTTCACAAGGAGCTGCTCCAGCCTGTACACCTGCCCTATTGGTTGGAAGTGGCAATGTAGAGGTCAAGGGCTTTCGGCAGCAAGATACAATGGCAGCCTGACCTGTGAGTCAGGCAGAGCCCCGAGATAATGTGTGGGGCTCTGGGCAGGACTTGTGCCCCAGGTTCTGTGACTGTGCCCCTGTAGGATGGTCATTCATTCCTTAGTTCAACAATGCCGTCTGCTGTGTGCCTGGCACTGTGGTGGGAAGGGTAGTAGAGCAGTGGCATCATATCGAGGCCATACCTCACCCTGGGGCTGCTCTGGGGATTGCACGTTCACAGCTCATTGAAACAGACGGAGCCAAGAGAGACATGAGCTGCTCTCAGAGAACAGATGAGGAGTAAGAGAGAGGACTCTGGGACCCGAAGGAAGGCTCTAGAACTTCTCCAGGCCTCAGCTCATCCTCTGTGAAATGCAAATACTACTCCACAGGGCCGTTGTGAAGACTCTAAGGAGATGGATGGCTCAGTCAGTGAAGGCTTGCAAGCATGAGGGCCTGAGTTCAATTCCCATAACTCTGAGTGTAGGCTGGCGAGATTGCTGAGCAAATAAAGATACTTGCCACACAAGCCTGGTGACCTGAGTTCAATCCCAGGAACCATGCAAAGGTGGAGGAAAGAACTGACTTCAACGAAGTTGACCTTTGACCTCTACACACATGCTGTGGCACATGTGTCTGTATACATGTGTGTGTGAGGAGGCGTCTGTGACAGACCCACTCTGGTAACGGTTGCTTTGCCTCATGACAATGACTTTCATCCAGTCTGGAAGGTAGAGTTCTCTGGACCTAATCACCTCTTAAATGTTCTGCCTGCTTCAGCATGTGAGTGTCCCGCATGTGAGCTTTGAAGAGACATCCAAACCATGACGCCTGGATTTAAACTCACAGAAGGAATTCAGAAAGAAAACGGCAGAAATACAGTTGAAGAATAGTAGTTAAAAGATCCCCAAACTTGATAAAGTAGCAACAAAAAAAAGTGCATATCAGAGTCAAAGTTCTGGGAACAAATTTAAAAGTAATGGGGGAGGAGGGGTAGTCACACCATACACAAAGAAATAATAAAAAGGGAAGGCTGACTTCTCTAAGAGCATGACAAATGGAATGAGATCTTTGGCAAGAAATGTGTAATAAGATATTTAGAGACTAGCCAATAAATTGCCAACCTAAAATTCCATATATTTCAAAAATATGGGGTAATTTAAAGGCATTCAGAGCAGGCACTCAGATCCTTGGATGCCAATAACAAATGTTTGCTATGGCCAGAGGCGGAAAACAGCCTAAGGATCTGTCGACAGATGGATGAGAAAGGAAAAGGGTGTTATGACTCTACAGTAGAATACTATTCAACACACAAAAAAGGGAGAAATTCTGACACGGGTGTGGGCTGCTGACCCCGTGGTCAGACTGAAGAGAGCATGCATGGGGCTGATGGTCCTGCTGCCAACACGCAACTGCGGGACTGTTGGTCAAGCATGTGGTTTGTGAGCTGCTGGCTCCCACAACCAAATGAGCTGAAGAGCCAGCTGTGGGGTCGATGGCCCCACAACCAAGCACATCGTGGGACGTCACCTCCCAGTGGCCAATCTTAGACCTCCACACCATCCCACGTCAGCCCAGATCATGCTCAGTGTAGGATGGGAAGATGCTTAGCATAGCATTATTTATCTGAGAAGCAGTCTGACCTCTAACCTGCCCCAGATCCTCCCCAACTCCTTCTTGTTCCCTGAGTTGGCAACTTTACCCTCCACCCTTAAACTCACCAATTTCCCTGAATCAAGAATCAAGTGGACAGAAATGCCCTAAAGATACCCAGAGGCCTCTCTCTCTCTCTCTCTCTCTCTCTCTCTCTCTCTCTCTCTCCACCCCATGTTCCCTAGGCACATACTCTATTCTAGCAGTGCCAAGTTTTAGACCCCCTCCCTGACTCCCACTTACTTAGGGATTAACTGATTATTCCTCTGCCACTCTCAGCAAAGCCAAAAAAAAAAAAAGATGCAGAGTTGAGTGGTGCTGTTGCCAGGCTGGAGCCATCTGGAGGCCCCGCCCACTTTCTACTGAGTCCTCTGGAGGCTCCACCCACGTTCTAGAGTCCCCTGGAGGCTCCGCCCACTTTTCTAGAGTCCTCTGGAGGCTCCACCCATGTTCTAGTTCTACAGAGTCCTCTGGAGGCCCTGCCCACTTTTCTACAGAGTCCTCTGGAGGCCCCGCCCACTTTTCTAGAGTCATCTGGAGGCTCCACCCACTTTTCTAGAGTCCTCTGGAGGCCCCGCCCACTTTTCTGCAGAGTCATGTCTCCTGCCCAGCCTCTGGACAGTATCATGGTGTCCAGATTCACTTATCTACTCCCCTGATCCCTGTCTTCCTACCTTCTGCCTCCTGAGGTTCGTGGCTTTAAGTACCAGCCACGTGCCCTAAATGGCATGCCTACTCTGCCAGATCTTGGTGTTCAAGGCTCCCATGTGGAGCACTGCCCATGTCCCAGAGGCTCTCAGGGCTTCCCTGACTCCAAGTTGGGCCTGTCATGATACCACCATCCACCCGATCACTTAAACGAAGCTCCTCAACTTAGCTCCACCCCCTGTGTTCTCTGCCCCCACTCCCTGACTCCTTGCCCCCCCCCCCATTAGGAAAAACCATTGACTTCACTTGAAAACCCAGCATGCCCCTCATCACTAAGGAGCTGGCTAGGTCCTCTGCTCTACAGACGGAAGTTCTTCCAGAGCAGTCCAGTCCCCATGAATGGTCAAGGTCTAGGGGCTGAACCCGCAGGCCTGGGGGCTTATCTTCCCAAGCCCTACAAGCTAAGAGCTTATTGCTCCTCGCTGTAGACCTTCCAATGTCAGTACACAGAACCCTTGACAAATGGGTTTCTGCCTCTAGAACTTTGCACTGGTCCCTCCCTTCTGGGAAGAGCAGAGCTGCCTCCTCACCACCTCCCAGCTTAGCATGCATGCTCTGCCTTAACCTTCTCATCTGAGGTGACCACCTGCTTACTGTTATCACCTCACCTTAAACCAGTGCTCTCCCAAAGTAAATTTAAGATTCATCCCTCCATGGTGTGTGTGTGTGTGTCTCTGTCTGTCTGTCCTTCTGTGCCTATGCACTTATTTGTGTGTTTGTGTGAACATGTGAGTACCAGCATGTAGGCCAGAGGTCAGCCTTGGATCTTCCTCTACTGATCTCCACCTTATTTTTGAGACAGAGTCTCTCAATGAACCTGGTGCCCACTAGTGAAGCCAAACTGGCTGGGCAGTGAGCCCCAGGGGTCCATCTGTCTCAGTTTCCCCAGGGCTGGAATTCGAGAAGCCTGTAGTCATGCCTCGATTTGTACATGGGCTCTGGGGATTAAACTCAGGACCTTGTGTGTACACAGCTTACTGACAGAGCTATTTCTTCACTTGAAAACCCAGCATGCCCCTCATCACTAAGGAGCTGGCTAGGTCCTCTGCTCTACAGACAGAAGTTCTTCCAGAGCAGTCCAGTCCCCATGAATGGTCAAGGCCTAGGGGCTGATATTTAGCTCTGTTTAATATTTTTCTTATTTCTCTCTCCTCTCCATTATCAACTGATTATGCTATGTTGGAACCACAGTCCCCTGCACTGATACACCTGGAGCAGTGCTTGCCTCCTTGGCATCCAGTCGGTATTCTCTGAACATTTGCTGAGTTAGTGAAGAAAAATATTCTTTCATTTTTTTGTTTGTTTGTTTTGTTTTTGAGACAGGGTCTCCCTATAGCCCCAGCTGGCCTGGAACTCATTCTGTAGACCAGGCTGGCCTTGGACTCACAGAGATCCACCTGCCTCTGCCTCCAGAGTGCTAGGATTAAAGGCGCATGCCACCACTTCTGGGTTAAAGACAGTTCTTTTTTTTTTTTTTCCTATAGCCCCAGCTGGCCTGGAACTCATTCTGTAGACCAGGCTGGCCTTGGACTCACAGAGATCCACCTGCCTCTGCCTCCAGAGTGCTAGGATTAAAGGCGCATGCCACCACTTCTGGGTTAAAGACAGTTCTTTTTTTTTTTTTTTGGTCTTTTTGAGACAGGGTCTCCCTGCAGCCTCAGCTGTCCTGGAACTCACTCTGTAGACCAGGCTGGCCTTGAACTCACAAAGATCTGCCTGCCTCTGCCTCCCGAGTGCTAGGATTAAAGGCGTGCACCACCATGCCCAGCTTAAAGGGATAGCTCGGCCATTAAAGGCTAAGGCTAACAACCAAAATATAAAGATGGTTCTTAGCCACCATGTGCTGGGAATCAAACCCAAGTCCTCTGCAAAAGCAGTCGGTGCTCTTAGCCGCTGAGTCATCTCTCCAGCCCCTAAAAATATTTTTTTCATAAGTGTCATTTCGTTCTTTTCCTTAAATAATTGCTTTTCTACATCATATCACTACATTATTGCACAGTCTAAAATGGCAATTAATGCCAGGTGTGGTGGCGCACGCCTTTAATCCTAGCACTCGGGAGGCAGAGGCAGGTGGATCTTTGTGGGTTCAAGGCCAGCCTGGTCTACAGAGCAAATTCCAGGACAGCTGGGGCTACAGGGAGACCCTGTCTTGAAAAGACCAATAAATAAATAAATAAATAAATAAATAAATAAATAGGCAATTAAAAATCTATACTGAACGGTGAACTTCTGCTCAAAACAGTCAACTTCCACATGGAGAATTTTGACAAAGACTGAGAAAGATATGAAAAGCATGTTTGGCAGAATGTATGAGCTCTGGTGGGGTGGGGGGGTTGGGTGAGGGACATTCTGGTGGGGTGGGGGGGTTGGGTGGGGGACACGGGTCTAGATTTGATTAGTAACATAATCTTGTACAAAAAATATATATAATAAAAAAAAGAAAAAATCTATACTGGAGCTGGGTGTGGTGGTATATGCCTTTAATCCTAGCACTCTGGAGGCAGAGGCAGGCGGATCTCTGTGAGACAGATGCCAGCCTAGTCTAATTAGTGAGTTCCAGGTCAGCTGTGGCTACAGAGAGATCCCCCCCACCCCCAATCTCAAAAACAAACAAAAACAGAAACAATAGGAATTATCTTCTGAGTAGTATATTTCGTTTTTTTTTTTTAACAAAGCTACTTTTATTTATTTTTATTTTTTTTAACTTTCTTTTTATATTGATTGCTTTGTGTATTTCTCATACTCATTTTCCAATTCAGTTTCTGTTCCCTTCCCACCCCACCCCACCCAGATCATGCATTCTGCATAACTGTCCTGCATCTTTCTCTATGTTTTTTTTTCATTTTTAACAAAAGTATAAATTTATGAGAACAGATCCTTCATGTAAACCATTTGCAAGCAGTTGTGCCCAAACACACAGCCATGGGTTTCCTAGTCCAGCGGGGGGGGGGTTTAGTATGTTCAATGAAGTTATCAAATGAGTGTCCAGACTATATTGCTGTAATTTCGCCATTTACCCAGTCACAGCCCTTACATTTTACCATGCCCCTCTTCCACAGATTGTTCCCTAGGCTTAGAAAAAGGGGCACAGGTGGGATGAGAAGCAAAACAGTTTTTTTTTTTTTTTTTTTTTTTTTGTCTCTCTTGTTTATTTTCTCTGGCTTTTCCTTTCATGGGCTGACAGTTTTCCAGGAATAACCTTTCGATCCTACTAAGAAGCACAAGCAATTAGAATATGATGGTATTTAAACGTACTATTGGTTAGGTATGGTTACTTTGGTATAGACACAGATGTTTGGATGGTATGTTAATCCATGAATTACATTTTTTTCTGTTAAATATGACAGGGTCTTACTGTGGCTTATAACATCTCCTAACCAGTAGAGGATGTAAGCTTGTGGCATCAGCCGTGGGTTATTCCTCCAAGGAGAGAGCCAATAGCCAATTAGATTTGGGATATACAGGCATATGGCTGCCTCTGCTACACAGTATTTCCAGGCAGGTGAGGTGTAGCTGGTGCTGACAGAGGAGTCTTGCTTGACTCAAGGAGACCCATATTTGTTTTATTGGTTTGGTGGCCTTTGGTAACACTCTCTGGTATTCCAGAGACCATCTGTACACTTGTGTGTGTGGTCTCAATACATCTTTCCCATGTTAACATCAGGTCTTTGACAGCAGGGCTTTATCGCCTCTCTTCTTGCAGATATCCCAGATTGGAGGCAAGGAGCCTTTACCTTTTGTGGGTGCTTGGATCCCTTGGCCAACATCTCCTTGATATATGAATAATCCATTGCTGATGTCAGAGCTCCTGTATTAATATATTTTGCTTAAGTGCATAGCTTAAGGAGACTTTAGTATTATATTTGCTTCTGAATAGTGAATAATCCTTTTCACAGTTCCTATGTCTATTAGTCAATTAAAGAAGGCAGTTTTACTGGTTTTATAAGAGATTACCTCTATGACAGTTGGCTCCAATTTACAGTTGGAGAATGACATCATCATCATCATATTTCTCCTTGTTCTATGGGGGGGTAAGAAAGTCTCTCGTATTAAAACCTTTGCAGCACCTAGAAGGTAAGTTTCTTTAGGACTCATTATAAATAGTTGTTACTAGTAGGATCTTTGGGGTTTGCCCCACAGGAATAAAAAACACAGGGAAGAGGTAACCCCTTCACCCCCGGGAGTGGCCCAGGGGGAGAGAGGCTACCTGAGGGGAAGGAAGTACAGAAGGGACTGGCTGCAGACGCAGGGCAAAGGGAACGCCATCCGTGCTGGGACCTGTGAGCACTGCAGGAAGAAACTCCAGCATGGTGGGACCGGCTCCAGGCACACAGGCAAAGGGCAAGAGGGCTGGACACAATGCCACAAAGCTACTTAGGTTCCTCCTTCTTCTCGTTTGCCTTTTTCTGCTTCTGCTGCATGATCTCCGTCCCTCTGCTTGTGGCCGGCAGCAGAAAGCCACTTTCCCTTAACTGAGTCGCTCTGCTTTTTCATATTCTTCTGGTGGGCAAGCTCACTCTGGTTACCGTGGGTCATGGCGACCACAGCGGCTCCGACCTGAGTATATATTTTCTTTACAAGATAATCCTTAAATAATTTGTATGAAATGCACAAAGCTTCAATAAAAATTGGCTTTGGAAAAATAAAAGTACTCTACTAAAAAAAAAAAAAAGATAATCCTTGAAAAAAATTAGAGCAACTTAGATATAGATATTTTTGCATCACAGTAACTGTGGCAGCTGACGGAACAAACTGAGGAAGGAAAGATTTACTCTTCAGCTCACATTTTCAGAGTGCTCCAGTCATGCTGGAGTTCATGACAGCAGCCGTGTGTGGTAGTCACTCCATGGATCGCAGAAGGTCAGGCAGCAGAGAGCTACAGGAACCAGAGGCCGAGCTATGCCCTGCCATGCCTGCCCCTAGTGACTCCCTTCCTGTAGCTAGGTCCCACTCCTTAAAGGTTCCCCCAGCCAAACAACGCCACAAACTGACCAAGTGTTCCAATTCTCGAGTCTATGGGGAACTTTTCTCATTCACACAATTCCCTGGTCCCCATAAACTCAATATCATCTCATAAGCAAAATGCATTTAGTTCAACTTTTAAAGTCCCCAGAGTCTCACACGATTGGTTTGAAGTATAGTCTCTTTTGAGACCTAAGGCAATCTTCTGTGACTCCCTGGAAAACAACTATGTATTAAATAAAGCACATAGATCCAATATACAATGACACAAAATATATGTTCCCATTCCGAAAGGGAGGAATGGGGCATAGTGAGGCAATACTGGGACCAAAGCAAGACCAGCCCAGAAGAGGGAACACCAACCCTGCAGTGCCGTGTCTGGTGTCTGGAACTATAGTTTCAAAAGGCTTAGTTGATTCCACTCCGGTCTGCAGCACGCATCCCTCTATTGGGCTGTTTCACTCCCTGTGATCAGCTCTCCTTCGCAGATGTCTCTGGACTTGGGCATATCCAACATCTTGGGGTCTCCACTGCAACTGAAACTTTACTTTCACAGCTTCACACAATGGCCTCTAGCCCACTGTTAAAGTCCTTGCTTCTCTCTGAAACCTCTTGAGCCGAGCCTTTACAATCCAAATTACTCACACCACTACTGCTTTCCAGCCTCTTATTAGAATGGCCCACTAAGCTGTGCTTATTGTATTCAACCACCTTTCCAGCCCAAAGTTCCAAAGTCTTCCCTAGTCCTCAGAAAACAAGGTCAGGTTCTTCACAGAAACAACCCCATTTCTAGTAGCAAGTTCTGTATTAGTTATTTTTCTGTTATGAAAAAAGCATCATGACCAAAAGTGACTTGTGGAATAAAGAGGTTATTTTATCCTATAGTCCCAGAGAGGGAGTCTATACTGGTGAAGAAGACAGGGCAGCAGGCAGCTGGACCCGGAAGCTGAGAGATCACATCTTCAATCACACACTCAAAGTGGAAAGAGAACACACTACAAATGGGGCCAGGCTATGAACTCTCAAAGCCCACCCTCCAGTGACACACTTCCTCCAGTGAAGCAGCTTCTTCTAAAGATTCCATGACATCTCCAGTCAGCACCACCCACTGGGGACAGAGTCCCCAACTACTTAAGCTTATGGAGAGCATTTCTCATTCAAACCACCATAGTGACATTTCAGATGTAAACAATAAGAGGGTAAACATCAATTCATGCTTAAGTACATGAGCCCTGTAGCTACAATCAAGTTCCTTTTCTGCCTTTATCAGCTATGTGACCTTGGGTAAGCTACTTTCCCTGAGCTTCAGTTTCTTTATCTGTAATTAAAGAAAAATAATAACCTTTGTTTTAAAGGTTTGCTATAAAGACTTAAGGCCATGACCCTAGATCCCTTCCCACTGCCTTGAGCATATGTTGGAGCTCCACAAATACTAGTTGTCACTGTCATGGAGAATTTAGGTACCTGTTTAAAGTAATTGACATATCAGCAGCCATCAGCTAGTTAGTGCTTGGTGTCAATAGAGCAGGTTTTCAGAAACTAGATCTCTAAGCTACACAGCTGAGGGGTGGAGAAAGTAGCTCAAAGTAACTCGAACTCGAAGTAACTGGACAGTGACTCACATCTTCCTCACCCCCCCACCTCTCCACAGTATGTATGATGCATGCTGAGGTGGGGGTATTGTACCTTTGATCATGGGGGGGGTGTTTTTGTACTGCCTGTTGCAATCTTACATTTATTGAACATTTTCTGTATACAGCCCTGTTGCTTACCATACACTTTGTCTCTTCCCCACCCCAACAGCCTGCAAATATTCTTTTCCTTTTAAAACGTGTAAATGGTGGCTTTGACATAGAAACTGACTTATCCTAGCTGATCTAGGTCAGCTGTCTGACTCCATTGTCTCTGCAAATCAGCATGCTAATGACTTTTTGTATTTAATGAGAAGCAGTTCACAGGACAGAGCATTACTCATTTTAAACCAGCACCTTTGTGGTGGTCTTTGGGACATTTACAGTGTGAATACGCCACTGTCTAGTTCCAAAGTATTTTCATCCTGCTAAAAAAACCCATACACTCAGTAACAGTCCCCTTCCCTCCCCAGTTTCGATCTGCTTTGTGTTGTTGGCTGACCTATTCTGGACACTTACTATAAATGCAATAAGGCCTTCTGGCTTCCTCTTGACTTGTGGAATTTGTACTTTGGAGCATGTGTCAGCACTTCCTTCCTTTTACTGGATAATGTTCCCTTGAATGGGCATACCACATTTTGTCTTTCCATTCTTCTGCTGGTGAAGATTTGGGCAGCTGTCACCTGGCTTTTATCAACAATGCCACAAGCACTTAGTATATGCATGTTTGTGTTTGAGTTCCTCTTTTGGTTGATTTGTTGTATATTGCTCAAGAGTGGAGCTACTGGGCCTTAAATTTTGTGTTTAACTCTTTGAGGTCAATAAGGATGAACCATTTTATGTTCCCCAATGTAACTGAGTTGGCCCTTCCATTTCCTCCCAGGCACAAGGACATTTTGCCCTAACTCCACATAGTCCTTCCCAAGGGGGTCATCACTGTGCCCTTTCCATAGGAGTGAACTGGAGAAGTCAGGACCTGCTCAAGGTCACAAGACTGAGAAAGGGCAGATTCCAACCCAGGCAACATGCCTGCCACTCAGGAAGGGAGCCCAGCAACCCATCTCTGAAGTCAGCCCTACCCTCGTGGGGACAGACCCCTCCTCTCTGGGCTTCCCTGCCACCCATGGAATGAGCCCACACAACTCTTGCTTTCTGTGATAGTCTAAGGGGGCTGAAGCAACCCCACCAAGTTCACACTTCAGGCCAGAACCATGCTGTTCCCCCTCAGGGATCCCTGTGGACTGGGTTGGAACGGAAACCTATGAAGGGGAGGAGTAAGCCCAGGGATAAGACATCAAAACTTGCTTCCCTTCAGCACACTGCTTGGATTTTTGTTTCCACAGGTCCAAGGGTGTTGAACCCAGGGTCTGCTGGACCTTGACACAAGGGATTGTCTCAGGAATGCCACTGTGCCCTGCCCCCAGCCACATACCCACTGCTTCCTGCCCATCATCTGAGTCCACAATTCTAGACCCTCCCATGAGGCAGACCATGTTCCACTACCTTGACCCTGACATTTCTGCCATCCCGGGCAGATCAAATGGTTTCTGTCTCTCTGAGCCCCTGTTTCCTTGTTAAAACAAGACTTTACCATCCTGCTGAGCTACAGGGAGGCTTCAGTGAGGTGTGGGCACACAGCAGACCTCAGAGAAGTTTGGGAGGCAATTGCTTTTCGGGAAGCCTCCAGCGTGGGTCCCAGATTTTACCTCCTTGCTATGGTACCATGTGACACTTGGGAGGCGGTGGGCAGGGCAGAGTGGCAATCACTCCTCCAGAGCTGCCTGGGTTGTTTGGTGCTGTGGGAGAGACTGCCACTCTAGGGACAATGACAATGGCGGTGATCAGCTAGTCAGCTACTGACTCAGCCTGGAGCTCGAGAACTCCCCTGGGGGTGGCCTGCTCAGGGAAATCAGGGAGGTGGATTACTGTTCCAGTAGGGCATTGAGGTTGGTGGTGGGTAAGGGCTCAGAGTCCACCAGGGTCTCATCAGTGTCTGGTATAGGGAGGGGACCTTGTTCTGTGGGGCTGGAGAGATGGCCTAGAGGTTAAGAGCACTGACTGCTCTTACAGAGGACCCGGGTTTGATCCCCAGCACCCACATGGTGGCTGAGAACCATCTTTAACTTCAGTTCCAGGGGAGTCCGACACCCTGTTCTGACCTCCGGGGCATTGCATGACACGGGTGCATGACCTATATGCAAAGAGTACATTCATACACACATACAAAAATAAAAATTAAATAAAAAAAACTAAAAAAAAGAAACAGGAACAAGTTGACCTTAGAGTGCTCCCCAGGGAGCAGGTGCCACTCTTCTTGTGTACCTCTCAGAATAGGGTTCTCACCACCTGTCTCATATGGGACCAGCCCTGTTGGTTTTTTTATGTGTATGAGTGTTTTGCATGCATGTGAGTGCACCTATGTTGTGCAATCCCTTTGGAAACCAGAAGAGACTGTCAGATCCCTTGAAACTGGAGTTACAGACAGTGGTGAGCTGCCACGAAGGTGCTGGGAACTGAACCCGGGTCCTCTGTAAGAGCAGCCAGTGCTCTTAACTGCTGAGCCACCTCTCCAACCCCATCAGCCCTGCATTAGAAGTTCTTCCTTGGATCGAGACAGAGGCCTTCTCTCAGATTCAGTTCTGCCCTGAGGACTGCTCATTCACAGCATTAAGACTTGTGAGAAACAAGACCCTTGTTCTGTAATGACACATTCAGGAGACTAGTGAAAGCCAAGCAATTTTTAATGGACCGCTCTGTGGAGGAGTACACCAGCATCCAAAAAAAAAAAAAGGCAAAAATGGCTGGTGTGTTGATGTGATGGGAGAGGGTTCTTTTTATTTTAATTAATTAATTATGGTCTTTTCGAGACAAGGTCTCCCTGTCCTGGAACTCACACACAAAAAAATTCCAGCTGTCCTGGAACTCACTCTGTAGACCAGGCTGGCCTTGAACTCACAAAGATCCGCCTGCCTCTGCCTCCCGAGTGCTAGGATTAAAGGCGTGCACCACCATGCCCGGCAAGAGGGTTCTTTTTAAAGAAATGGATGGAGAGAAATTTTAAAGATGGAGAGAAATTCCTGCCCTCTTTCGTCTACAGGCTGGCACTCTAGATGCTATGATCTTTACATGCTACTAACACAAGCCTCCCCCAGTTCCCCATCTTATTGGTTCAGGACACAAAGCCTCTTCTAGTGAATATTCCGGCACTTGAGATTGCTCCCTTGTCTGATGATAGGTTCAGACACATAGCAGACTGTCTACAACTTAGCAGCTCTCGGAGTTCTGAGAAAGCAGTGCTGATTGCCAGCTGCGGGAGAGAGGGGCCCAGTGCCTCCTGCTCCACTGTGACTCTGCGACGAGATCTAAGCACACCTCGCGCTGAAAGTGGACCTTAGCACTCAATTTCTTTTTTTTTTTTAGAATTTTTATTTTTTATTTTTTTAATTTCTTAAATTTATTTCTGTATGTGTATGAGTGTACTGTCTGCATGCAGGTTTGTGCACCCGTGTCGTGCAATGCCGCGGAGGTCAGAAGAGGGTGTCGGATTCCTGTGGAATTGGAGTTCTCCTGGAATTGGAGTTTCAGAAGGTTCTCGGCCGCCATGTGGGTGCTGGGGATCGAACCCGGGTCCTCTGTAAGAGTGGTCGGCGCTCTTAACCGCTAGGCCATCTCTCCAGCCCCAGCACTTGATTTCTTATGCTTGTAACTGTATTTGCACACATTCTTGGGATGGATGACTAAAGGATTGGCTGAATGAATGAATGAATGAGTGAATGAATGACGTGAACAAAGCAAGTCTCCCTGATGGAACCGCAGGAATGCTGGCACTGTGAATGTGAAGGCAGAATCTTTCTGAACAGTTACTGTTCATCAAGCACCTACTGTGTGCCAAGCCCTGCACTAAGAGCTTTTTCTCATAGAACTCAGGAAACAAAGGGAGCCCTCACCCTGCTCTTTGAGATGCCAAAGGGGAGCCCTGGAGACAAAGCCTCAGAGCCTAGGTTTGTGTCTAGACGTCTGCAGTCCTGGAATCTGTGCGTAGCTCCAGTGTGTAAGTGGAACCATGACTCCTGAGTGCAATCCCAGCGATCCTGAGGTGGAAGAAGCCTCCGCTGGCCCAGCCCCATGCTGCTTACTTTACATCTAAGGAAACTGAGGCCAAGTCAGAACCGGAAATTAAGGGTAACTAAAGCCAGTGATGCTCAGGAGGGTTCTCATGCAGCAGCAGGACCCTTGACTAAGGGAGGCCCTAGAACAGGAGTCAAAGCCCCTCCTCCGGGCCTGGCTTACAGGAAGCTCTCACAGCCCTCCCCCCACCCAACACAGGGTGGGAAGCTGGTGGCCACACCTGAGCTCACATTGCATGGGGACAGCCCCCAGGGGGAGCAGAGCCCCTCCTTTCCTGGATCACTGAGGAGGAGCTGGAGGAAGCTGATGGCTCAGCGTGTGTCAAGTGCAACCCTGGGCCTGGCCAACCTTGGCAAGAGATGAAAATTCAGTAGGAATGAAAAGTACAAAAAAAAAAAAAAAGAGAGAAAAAAAAAGAAAAATACAAATTCAAGGTCATTCTAGGCTATAGAACCAGCCCAAGGCCAGCCTTGAACAACTTAGGGAGACCCTGTCTCAAAATAAACATGCAAAGGGCTGGAGATACAGGTCAGAGGCATGGTGCTCGCTGGCTTATTCACGGTGGGGGACTCAGCAGTTACGTTGATAGGCTCATTTCTGGCACAGGCATTTGCCAATTGCATTTTCCCAACAACCATATGAAACAAGTACAATTCTTGCCCCCATTTTATAGATGAGCAAACTGAGACTTGAGCACTGAAGTTGCTAATGCAAGAACACAAAACTTGAATGTAGGGGTGGCTTAGATTTGAAGCTGGCCCATCCGACATCAGAGATCCCCATCTCCACTGCCAGCCTGGACTGCCTTCAGGCCTGGTCTGTTAAACCACATGGAAAAAAGAGAGGAAGTTTCTAGAAGCAAACAAACAGGGCCTGGAAGATTGTCTAATGGTCACCCACTAAAGCCATTCACTGGAGGGGTCAAAGCTGCCATTAGTCCATTTATTTCTGCTATTCGTCTGGCCAGACACGCTCTGAGACTCAGTGCTATGTCTGTTCCCACTTTATAGACTAGGAGCTCCAGGCTTGTAGAGAGGGCTCTCCGTGGGTCCAGCAGAGCTGGACGTGGGTCTTGTGTGTTTAGTACCAAGCACTCGAGGTAGTCTGTTAGGAGCATGTGTGAAAGTATGTGTGCACACATGAGCATATGTGTACAATGCATGTCTGCATGTGTGTAAGTGCAAATATGTGTATGTTTGTGTGGAGGGGCATGCATGTATGTGGGTGTATGCATATGTGAACATGTGGGGCATTCACGTGTATGTGGCTGCACTTGTTAGCCAGTATATGCATGCACATGTGAGCATATGTGAGCTGGGGGGAGCATTTAAACACGAATATGTACATACATATATGAATCAGTATATATGGAACTATGTGTGAGAATATATGTGTGCGTGTGCATGTGAGCCTGTGTGTGTGTTCATGTACGTGTGAGCCAGTATATATATGCATGTATGTGTGCACATATATGTGTGCATGCATGTCATACTGCACATGTGAGCTGGTATGTATGCATGTAAGTAGGGGCATGCATGTTTGTGTATATGAATGCAATGTGAGCCAGTGTATGTGGATGCATGTGTGAGAATACATGTGTGTGTGCACATGTATGTGCTGTGTGTGTGTTCATGCTCACACATCTCAGTCACGACTCAGCCCACATGAGTGTAAAGTTCCCTGGCGTCTGCCAGCCTACTTGCCTGAGCCTCCCCCCGCCCCCAGCTTGCTTCACTTTGTCATTAGTGTGGCTTGGGGTTGTGAAAACAACTTCCATTATAAAAATGACAGCCTGGCAGCCTCACAAACGAATTACGATCAGGGCTGTGACTAAGTGAGACTCTCAGCCTCCACGAGTTAGCAGAAGCAGAAAGGAATCGCTCCTCTCCACGCTCCGTTCTGGAGCGCAGCATGGGAGCTGCTTCCTGTATCCCAACCTCCCTGGGCTGTGTTCACTTTGAGTCTGAATGGAAAGTTTCACTCTGGGTGTTACTACGACCTCATCCTGAGCCACATCTCCCAAACCTGGGTTAGGAGGTCAGTAGGTCAAGGTCTGATGTCTGTCTTCCTGTGCTGGCTACAAATGGTCTTGGTCAAACTTCTCAAAGTCCTGAGCCCCTGGCTTTCTTTTCTGGAAAGGGGAAGAGCACCGAGCACCGAGGGTCACAGCACAGAAGAGCCCAGGAGGAAAGACTAAGAAGGACCCAGGGCTGCCCAGAACCTGCAGCTGTCCATGCGCTGCCACCCTTCACATCTGAGGTGCAGAGGCTTCAACAGTGAGCCCTCTACCAAGGTTCCCTGTGAGGACCTGTCATACTGTGCCATCCCACCCCGCCCCATCAGTGTCTTCAGATAGCCAAGGGACCGGTACACCCCTTCCTCCAGCAGAGATTGGTTACGACAGAGGAGTCTGCTGATCCTGCCACCAGCGGGCACGGTTATTGCCCATCGTGGATGTCCCAATGTGTCCTCCCTCAGACGGCCAGTGGCCCCAGTCTTCTTTTGTGAAGGAAGGGAGGGGAATATTTAACAAGACTAGATTTCAGGGAGCGGGAAACATGAAACGTACCACATCTAGAAATATGACAGTGTTCCAGAAAATTCCCGAAAAGAGGGCTTTTTTTTGCTCCTGAGTACAGCTCAGCTCCCTGTTTACTCCAGAGATCTGTGCATGGGGCTCCCAGAAGACAGTGAGTGGGAAGATGGGGGGGTGGTAGATGGAAGGAAGGAGGATGGATGGATGGATGGATGGAAGAAGGGATGTTGGGTGAGTGGATAGATGGAATGAAGGATGATGTATGGATATATGTATGTATGTATGTATGTATGTATGTATGGATGGATGGATGGGTGGATGGAAGAAGGGATATTGGGTGAGTTGATAGATGGAAGGAAGGATGATGTATGGATATATGGATGTATGGATGTATGGATGTATGTACAGATGGATGGATGGATGGAAGAAGGGATATTGGGTGAGTGGATAGATGGAAGGAAGGATGATGTATGGATATATGGATGTACGGATGTATGTATAGATGGATGGATGGATGGAAGAAGGGATATTGGGTGAGTGGATAGATGGAAGGAAGGATGATGTATGGATATATGGATGGATGGATGGAGGAAGGGATATTGGGTGAGTAGCTAGATGGAAGGAAGGATGATGTATGGATATATGGATGTATGGATGTATGAATGTATGTATGTATGAATGTATGGATGGATGGAGGAAGGGATATTGGGTGAGTGGATAGATGGAAGGAAGGATGATGTATGTATGTATGTATGGATGGATGGATGGATGGATGGAAGAAGGGATATTGGGTGAGTGGATAGATGGAAGGAAGGATGATGTATGTATGTATGGATGGATGGATGGATGGAGGAAGGGATATTGGGTGAGTGGATAGATAGAAGGAAGGATGATGTATGTATGGATGGATGTATGTATGGATGGATGGAGGAAGGGATATTGGGTGAGTGGATAGATGGAAGGATGATGTATGCACATATGGATGTATGGGTGTATGTATGTATGGGTGGATGGATGGATGGATGGATGGATGGAAGAAGGGATGTTGAGTGAGTGGATAGATGGAAGGAGGAAAGATGGAAGTGGAAGAATGGTGATCGGTCCACACCCAGCGTCTGTTTACTCCTGATTAGATTACTTATTTAGCTCTAACTCTTTTTGTTTTATGAAGACTTGCCAGATGTCTAGAGGGGATCAATTACTGACCACAGCATCCCCCAGGTCCCCAGCCACACTGGCTGAGAAACTAGCTGTACCTTCCCGCCTGCTTCTGCATGCTGTGTTGTCCTGGCCACAAGCCTCTTCCCGAACAAGTTGTGTTTCCTCATCTGTAAAATGACCCAATGTATACCTGAGCCCAGGGCTTCCTTAATTCCTACATATCCCTCATGCCCACAGTACTGGGCAGCACCTCCTCTGGGAAGCCCTCCAGGGTCACCTCTTGTCTGCTCACCTACTGTCTGCACTGCAGCAGGTTCTCCACTCACCCTGGGCTGACCCCAGCCTGACACCGTCTCTCCCTTGCACTCAGTCCCTGTGGTGTCAAAGCTGTTTCTTCCTCAGCCCTGTGAGCCAGGTCTGGGCTGAGTCCTGGACCCCATCAAGACCTTAAGAAGGCTTTGGCAGAAAGAAGAAGTGACTGAGTGATTGAATAAATTAAACAGTGGCTTCCTTTGTCTCTAATTGGAAATATGCTCCAGCTCCCTCTCTGAACCTATTACCTTATGTGCGAAGGATTCCACTGGACGGTCTGAGATCCATAAAATCTGGGTTAAATTTACCAACCTGGATGTCTCAGTCTGTCATCGGCCTACCCCTGACATTCACAGGGGCATGGGTCACCCTTTCCCCCCACTCCCAGGTCTGGCACCCTGTGACTGAGCTCTGCGTTTCTGAGGTGGCAATGTTTGTGGGCTCTGGGGCTGCCACCCCCACTTCATGAGGGGCACCCCTTTCCTTCCTCAGGCCTCTGTCTGGCTCCGTGCTATGAGAAGTCCCCAAAACACATGGTCCTGACATGGAGGCCTGGCTTCTTCTTTCTAAACCATTTCTCTCCCCAGGTCCCCACTCCTGTGAGCCTAAAGTCAGCCTTACCGCCTCCTATTGCCACCATGAGATACGACCCCCTGGTATCACAGATTCAGTCTGAAGCTTGATGTACTGAATCCACGCTCTGGGGTCCATGACTAGGGGGGAGATCCCAGGCCAATGTGCTTCCTGGCAATTTTATTCCCCCCCACCCCTGCTCCAGGCTCTAATGTCCAGTTGCAGATTCCTTCTCATGGATGTGGCAAAACACACAGGCCAGGTTCCTCCAGCTCTGCCTTGTGAACCTATCACAGGCAAGAAGCAATGCTCCTTCCTCCACAACACTCATGCAACTTTTCCAGTCTGAGTATCCCTCACAAAAACACTATACATGCAGGGAACACAAAGCACATGTCCCTGCCTCTTTATGATGACCCTAAGGCGATGGAAAACAGACAACATGACAGCCAGCCAGGATACAGCCATCTTGTCCCAGATATAGCAGGCCTTTGCATAGACTTGAGCTCGCAACCTTCCTCTTCCTGCTGCCCCCCCCCCCAGCCCTACTGACATCATCTTCACAACCCTCACAGGTTGGGATACAGACCCTGAGCTTCCCACAATCCCATTTTACAGATGAGGAAACTGAAACTCATACTATTTGATCCAGACTGACTGGCCCAAAATTTAACAACAGGAAAGAGAGTGAGGATTCCCTCACATGCATGCATCTTGTATTTACCAAGGCCTAACAGGTGTGTGTGAACAAACAGTCCTGGTGGTGCTTTCCTCAAACTAAAGTTCCAAAGCCTGGATCTGACAGACAAGGGTGGTTGTGCCTCCTCGCCCCTGGCCCAGGCTTCCTCTTGTGATAGATCTATAAAGATTCTTGTTTCATCCTGTACTCCAGACACTCAGAGTTTCCATCCACAGGCAGCCAGTGGCTCGGGCTTGAGTTCGTTTCAGTCATCCCTCTTCAGTCTTTAAGAAGAGAGCAAAGACCAAAAAAAAAAAAAAAAAAATTCCGGAACTAGTGAAAGCCAAGCACTTTTTAAATGGACCGCGTCTGTGGAGGAGTACACCGAGCATCCCAAAAAAAAAAAAAAGGCCAAAAATGCTGGTGTGTTGATGTGATGGGAGAGGGTTCTTTTTATTTTAATTAATTAATTATGGTCAGTTCGAGACAAAGGGTTCTCCCTGTCCTGGACTCACACACAAAAAATTCCAGCTGTCCGTGGAACTCACGCTGTAAGACCAGCGTGGCCTTGAACTCACAAAGGAGCCGCCTGCCTGCCTCTTGCCTCCGAGTGCTGGATTAGGCGTGCACCACCATGCCCAGGCAGAGGGTTTCAGTTTTTAAAAGAAAATGGATGGAGGAAAATTTTTAAAGAGTGGAAGGAAATTCCTGCCCTCTTTCGTCTACAGGCTTGCCTCCTTAGTGCTATGATCTTTACAAATGCTACTAACACAAGCCCTCTCCCCAGATTCCCCATCCTATTGGTTCAGGACACAAAGCCTCTTCTAGTGAATATTCCGGCACTTGAGATTGCTCCCTTGTCTGATGATAGGTTCAGACACATAGCAGACTGTTCCTACAACCTTAGCAGCTCTCGGAGTTCTGAGAAAGCAGTGCTGATTGCCAGCTGCGGGAGAGAGGGGCCCAGTGCCTCCTGCTCCACTGTGACTCTGCGACGAGATCTAAGCACACCTCGCGCTGAAAGTGGAGACCTAAGCACTCAATTGCTTTTTTTTTTTAGAATTTTTATTTTTTATTTTTTAATTTCTTAATTTATTTCTGTATGTGTTGAGTGTAACTGTCTGCATGCAGGTTTGTTGCACCCGGGTCGTGCAATGCCGCGGAGGTTCAGAAGAGGTGTCCGATTCCTTGGAATTGGAGTTCCATCTGAATTGGAGTTTCCCAGAAGGGTCCGGCCCGGCCATGTGGGTCCTGGGGATAGAACCCGGGTCCCCTCTGTAAGAGTGGGTCGGCGCTCTTAACCGCTAGGGCCATCTCTCCAGCACCAGCTTTTTTTTTTTTTATATTAAAAAAAAAAAATGCCCTTTTTTTTTTTTAAAAAAAAAAAGATACTACTTGAAGAAAATACTAATTGACTAATGGGCTGAATGAATGAATGAATGAGTGAAGGAATGAATGAAAAACAGTCTCCCTGATGGAACCGCAGGAATGCTGGCACTGTGAATGTGAAGGCAGAATCTTTCTGAACAGTTACTGTTCATCAAGCACCTACTGTGTGCCAAGCCCTGCACTAAGAGCTTTTTCTCATAGAACTCAGGAAACAAAGGGAGCCCTCACCCTGCTCTTTGAGATGCCAAAGGGGAGCCCTGGAGACAAAGCCTCAGAGCCTAGGTTTGTGTCTAGACGTCTGCAGTCCTGGAATCTGTGCGTAGCTCCAGTGTGTAAGTGGAACCATGACTCCTGAGTGCAATCCCAGCGATCCTGAGGTGGAAGAAGCCTCCGCTGGCCCAGCCCCATGCTGCTTACTTTACATCTAAGGAAAACTGAGGCCCAAGGACAGAAACGGAAATTAAGGGTAACTAAAGCCAGTGATGCTCAGGAGGGTTCTCATGCAGCAGCAGGACCCTTGACTAAGGGAGGCCCTAGAACAGGAGTCAAAGCCCCTCCTCCGGCCTGGCTTACAGAAGCTCATCACAGCCCTCCCCCCACCCAACACAGGGTGGGAAGCTGGTGGCCACACCTGAGCTCACATTGCATGGGGACAGCCCCCAGGGGGAGCAGAGCCCCTCCTTTCCTGGATCACTGAGGAGGAGCTGGAGGAAGCTGATGGCTCAGCGTGTGTCAAGTGCAACCCTGGGCCTGGCCAACCTTGGCAAGAGATGAAAATTCAGTAGGAATGAAAAGTACAAAAAAAAAAAAAAAAGAGAGAAAAAAAAGAAATACAAATTCAAGGTCATTCTAGGCTATAGAACCAGCCCAAGGCCAGCCTTGAACAAACTTAGGGAGACCCTGTCCTCAAAATAAACATGCAAAGGGCTTGGAGATACAGGCCAGAGCATGGTGCTCCTGGCTTATTTCACGGTGGGGGACTCAGCAGTTACGTTGATAGGCTCATTTCTGGCACAGGCATTTGCCAATTGCATTTTCCCAACAACCATATGAAACAAGTACAATTCTTTGCCCCCCCATTTTAAGATGAGCAAACTGAGAGACTTGAGCACTGAAGTTGCTAATGCAAGAACACAAAACTTGAATGTAGGGGTGGCTTAGATTTGAAGCTGGCCCATCCGACATCAGAGATCCCCATCTCCACTGCCAGCCTGGACTGCCTTCAGGCCTGGTCTGTTAAACCACATGGAAAAAAGAGAGGAAGTTTCTAGAAGCAAACAAACAGGGCCTGGAAGATTGTCTAATGGTCACCCACTAAAGCCATTCACTGGAGGGGTCAAAGCTGCCATTAGTCCATTTATTTCTGCTATTCGTCTGGCCAGACACGCTCTGAGACTCAGTGCTATGTCTGTTCCCACTTTATAGACTAGGAGCTCCAGGCTTGTAGAGAGGGCTCTCCGTGGGTCCAGCAGAGCTGGACGTGGGTCTTGTGTGTTTAGTACCAAGCACTCGAGGTAGTCTGTTAGGAGCATGTGTGAAAAGTATGTTGCACACATGAGCATATTGTACAATGCTGTCTGCATGTGTGTAAAGTGGCAAATATTGTGATGTTTTGTGGAGGGCATGCATGTAAGGGAGGTGTATGCATATGTGAACATGTGGGGCATTCACGTGTATGTGGCTGCACTTGTTAGCCAGTATAGGCATGCACATGTGAGCATATGTGAGCTGGGGGGAGCATTTAAACACGAATATGTAACAATACATATATGAATCAGGATATATGGAACTAGGTGTGGAATTATATTGGCGTGTGCATGTGAGCAGGTGTGTGTGGTTTCATGTACGTGTGAGCCAGTATATATATGCATGGAGGTGTGCACATATATGTGTGCATGGCATGTCATACTGCACATGTGAGCTGGTATGTATGCATGTAAGTAGGGGGCATGATTTTGTGTATATGAATGCAATGTGAGCCAGTGTATGTGGATGCATGTGTGAGAATACAGTGTGTGTGCACATGTTGTGGCTGTGTGTGTGTAAGTACACACATCTCAGTCCCACGCGACCGGCAGCCCACATGAGTGTAAAGTTCCCTGGCGTCTGCCAGCCTACTTGCCTGAGCCTCCCCCCGCCCCCAGCTTGCTTCACTTTGTCATTAGTGTGGCTTGGGGTTGTGAAAACAACTTCCATTATAAAAATGACAGCCTGGCAGCCTCACAAACGAATTACGATCAGGGCTGTGACTAAGTGAGACTCTCAGCCTCCACGAGTTAGCAGAAGCAGAAAGGAATCGCTCCTCTCCACGCTCCGTTCTGGAGCGCAGCATGGGAGCTGCTTCCTGTATCCCAACCTCCCTGGGCTGTGTTCACTTTGAGTCTGAATGGAAAGTTTCACTCTGGGTGTTACTACGACCTCATCCTGAGCCACATCTCCCAAACCTGGGTTAGGAGGTCAGTAGGTCAAGGTCTGATGTCTGTCTTCCTGTGCTGGCTACAAATGGTCTTGGTCAAACTTCTCAAAGTCCTGAGCCCCTGGCTTTCTTTTCTGGAAAGGGGAAGAGCACCGAGCACCGAGGGTCACAGCACAGAAGAGCCCAGGAGGAAAGACTAAGAAGGACCCAGGGCTGCCCAGAACCTGCAGCTGTCCATGCGCTGCCACCCTTCACATCTGAGGTGCAGAGGCTTCAACAGTGAGCCCTCTACCAAGGTTCCCTGTGAGGACCTGTCATACTGTGCCATCCCACCCCGCCCCATCAGTGTCTTCAGATAGCCAAGGGACCGGTACACCCCTTCCTCCAGCAGAGATTGGTTACGACAGAGGAGTCTGCTGATCCTGCCACCAGCGGGCACGGTTATTGCCCATCGTGGATGTCCCAATGTGTCCTCCCTCAGACGGCCAGTGGCCCCAGTCTTCTTTTGTGAAGGAAGGGAGGGGAATATTTAACAAGACTAGATTTCAGGGAGCGGGAAACATGAAACGTACCACATCTAGAAATATGACAGTGTTCCAGAAAATTCCCGAAAAGAGGGCTTTTTTTTGCTCCTGAGTACAGCTCAGCTCCCTGTTTACTCCAGAGATCTGTGCATGGGGCTCCCAGAAGAAGGAAGTGGGAAAGATGGGAAGGGGTAGGTAGATGGAAGGAAGAGGATGGATGGCTGGATGATGGAAGGATGTGTGGGTGGAGTGGTTAGAATGGAAGGAAGGATGATGTAGGATAATGTATGTATGTATGTATGTATGTATGTATGGATGGATGGATGGGTGGAGGAAGAAGGATATTGGGTGAGTTGATAGATGGAAGGAAGGATGATGTATGTATGTATGGATGTAGGCATGTATATATGTAAGCTGGATGGATGGCTGGAAGAAGGCTATTGGGTGGAGTGGATAGACTGGCCGGCCGGATGATGTATAAGTCTATCTGGCTGTACGGCTTCTTAATCGCTGATGGCTGGACTGGCCCCAAGGGCTAACTATGGGATGCGTAGCTAGCTGGCCGGCCCGGCTGCATGTTCTGGCTCTTGGGCTAGGCTGGATGGGAAGGCCGGGCTCGTGGGTGCGGCGACTCGCGTTGGACAGGCCGGCTGCGGTGGGCTCTCTGGCGTACTGGCTGTCTGCTGTCGACTGTCTAGTCTGCCTAGATGGCTGGTGGCGGCCGGGCTCTTGGGATGCGTGGGCTAGCGGCAGGACCGCCTGCTGTCATGTCCTGTAATGTCTGGTGTCTGGCTGGACTGGCTAGGCCGCCGGGCTAATTGGGATGCGTGGCTCGCTGGCACGGCCGGCCTGCTGGCTGGTTCTGTCTGGCGGGATGGCGGGCTGGCGGACGGAATCTTAGGGTGCCGTGCCTCGCTCGCCGGCCGGCTAGCTGTCTGTCTGGATGGCTTGCTGTCGGGCGGGCATGGCGGCCGGGCTCTTGAGGTGCGTGGCCGCTGGCCGGCCTCTGTCCTGCCCCTCTGGCTGTCCTGGGTGTCTGTCGGTCTGGGTGGCTGGCTGGATGGCTGCTGGCTGGCCGAAGGGCTGTTTGCGTGCGATGGGCTCGCTGGCCGCCGGCCCGCCTGCCGTGGCCGCCTGGTGCTCCCGGAAATCCCCCCCCGCGTCTGTTTCCGCCTGCTTCCGCTTCCTCTTTGGCTCTCCCTCTTTTTGTTTTCTGCCGCCTTGACCCGCTTCTCGCGGGGGCTCCCTATCCCTGCCCCCCGCGTAATGACTTTTTTATTTAATGAGAAGCAGTCACAGGGACCAGCGCATACTCATTTTAAACCAGCACCTTTGTGGTGGTCTTTGGGACATTTACAGTGTGAATACGCCACTGTCTAGTTCCAAAGTATTTTCATCCTGCTAAAAAAACCCATACACTCAGTAACAGTCCCCTTCCCTCCCCAGTTTCGATCTGCTTTGTGTTGTTGGCTGACCTATTCTGGACACTTACTATAAATGCAATAAGGCCTTCTGGCTTCCTCTTGACTTGTGGAATTTGTACTTTGGAGCATGTGTCAGCACTTCCTTCCTTTTACTGGATAATGTTCCCTTGAATGGGCATACCACATTTTGTCTTTCCATTCTTCTGCTGGTGAAGATTTGGGCAGCTGTCACCTGGCTTTTATCAACAATGCCACAAGCACTTAGTATATGCATGTTTGTGTTTGAGTTCCTTATTTTGGTTTTATTGTTGTTGATTGCTCAAGTAGTGGAGCTTACTGGGGCCTTAAATTTTGTGTTTTAAACTTCTTTGAGGTCACTATAAGGCATGAACCCATTTTATGTTCCCAATGCTAACTGATTTGGCCCTTCCCATTTCCTCCCTGGCACAAAGGAAAAGGACATTTTGCCCTAACTCCACATAGTCCTTCCCAAGGGGGTCATCACTGTGCCCTTTCCATAGGAGTGAACTGGAGAAGTCAGGACCTGCTCAAGGTCACAAGACTGAGAAAGGGCAGATTCCAACCCAGGCAACATGCCTGCCACTCAGGAAGGGAGCCCAGCAACCCATCTCTGAAGTCAGCCCTACCCTCGTGGGGACAGACCCCTCCTCTCTGGGCTTCCCTGCCACCCATGGAATGAGCCCACACAACTCTTGCTTTCTGTGATAGTCTAAGGGGGCTGAAGCAACCCCACCAAGTTCACACTTCAGGCCAGAACCATGCTGTTCCCCCTCAGGGATCCCTGTGGACTGGGTTGGAACGGAAACCTATGAAGGGGAGGAGTAAGCCCAGGCTAAAGACTATCAAAACTTTGCTTCCCCTTACAGCACCACGCTTGGATTTTTGTTTCCACAGGTCCAAGGGTGTTGAACCCAGGGTCTGCTGGACCTTGACACAAGGGATTGTCTCAGGAATGCCACTGTGCCCTGCCCCCAGCCACATACCCACTGCTTCCTGCCCATCATCTGAGTCCACAATTCTAGACCCTCCCATGAGGCAGACCATGTTCCACTACCTTGACCCTGACATTTCTGCCATCCCGGGCAGATCAAATGGTTTCTGTCTCTCTGAGCCCCTGTTTCCTTGTTAAAACAAGACTTTACCATCCTGCTGAGCTACAGGGAGGCTTCAGTGAGGTGTGGGCACACAGCAGACCTCAGAGAAGTTTGGGAGGCAATTGCTTTTCGGGAAGCCTCCAGCGTGGGTCCCAGATTTTACCTCCTTGCTATGGTACCATGTGACACTTGGGAGGCGGTGGGCAGGGCAGAGTGGCAATCACTCCTCCAGAGCTGCCTGGGTTGTTTGGTGCTGTGGGAGAGACTGCCACTCTAGGGACAATGACAATGGCGGTGATCAGCTAGTCAGCTACTGACTCAGCCTGGAGCTCGAGAACTCCCCTGGGGGTGGCCTGCTCAGGGAAAATCAGGGAGGAGGTGGCTTACTGTTTCCAGTAGGGCATTGCGGGTTGGGTGGTGGGTTAGGGCTCAGAGTCCACCTAGGGTCTCATCATGTTGGTCATAGGGACTGGGACCTTGTTCTGTGGGCTGGAGAATGGCCTAGAGGTTAAGAGCCACTGCTGCTCTTCCACCCGAGGACCCGGGTTGATCCCCACGCACCCACATGGTGGCTGAGAACATCTTTAACTTCAGTTCCAGGGTAGTCCGACAACCTGTTCTGACCCTCCGGGCATTGCATGCCACGGGTACACAAAATTGCATGAAAACAGTACATTAAAAAAAAAAAAAAAAAAAAATAAAAATTTAAATAAAAAAAAACCTAAAAAAAAGAAAACAGGAAAACAAGTTGACCTTAGAGTGCTCCCCAGGGAGCAGGTGCCACTCTTCTTGTGTACCTCTCAGAATAGGGTTCTCACCACCTGTCTCATATGGGACCAGCCTGTTGGTTTTTTATGTGTAGAAGTGTTTTTGCTGCATGTGGTTGCACCTATGTTGTGCAATCCCTTTGGAAACCAGAAGAGACTGTCAGATTTCCCTTGAAACTGAGTTGACGTTGATCCTTGGAAACTTGATTCAGTGGATGAGGCTGCCACATGCACGGTGCTCTGGGAACTGAACCCGGGTTCCTCTGTAGAGCAAGCCAGTGCTCTTTTTAATGCTGAGCCACCTCTCCAACCCCCTCAGCCTGCATCTTAGAAGTTCTTTCCTTGGATCGAGACAGAGGCCTTCTCTCAGATTCAGTTCTGCCCTGAGGACTGCTCATTCACAGCATTAAGACTTGTGAGAAACAAGACCCTTGTTCTGTAATGACACATTCAGGAGACTAGTGAAAGCCAAGCAATTTTTAATGGACCGCTCTGTGGAGCGAGTACACCAGCATCCAAAAAAAAAAAAAGGCACACAAGGCCAAAATGGTGGTGTGTTGATGTGATGTGAGAGAGAGGTTCTTTTATTATTTTTTTTTTTTTATTTATTTTAATATAAACTTAATACTGGTCTCTTTCGAGGACAAGGTCTCCGCTCCCTGTCCTGGGAACTCCCAAAAACACACAAAAAATTCCAGGCTGTCCTGGAACTCCTCTGTAGACCAGCTGCCTTGAACTACTCACAAAGATCGCCTGCCTCTGCCTCGCGAGTACTAGGATATAAAGGCGTGCCCACCCCATGCGCGGCAAGAGGGTTCTTTTTAAAGCAATGGCTGGAGAATGAATTTATAAAGATGGAGAGAGAAAATTCCTGCCCTCTTTCGTTCTACAGGCTGGCACTCTAATGCTTATGATCTTACTGCTTACAACCAAGCTCCCCCAGTTCCCCATTCTATTGGTCGGACACAAGCCTCTCTTCTAGTGAATATTCCGGCACTTGAGATTGGCTCCCTTGTCTGATGATAGGTTCAGACACATAGCAGACTGTCTACAACTTAGCAGCTCTCGGAGTTCTGAGAAAGCAGTGCTGATTGCCAGCTGCGGGAGAGAGGGGCCAGTGCCTCCTGCTCCACTGGGACTCTGCGACGAGATCTAAGCACACCTCGCCTTGAAAGTGGACACTTAGCCACTCCAATTTCTTTTTTTTTTTTAGAATTTTTAATTTTTTATTTTTTAATTTCTTAAATTTTATTTCTGTATGTGTATGAGTGTAACGTGCTGCATGCAGGTTTGTTGCACCGTGTCGTGCAATGCACCGGAGGTCAGAAGAGGGTGTCGGATTACTGGAACTGGAGTCTCTGAATCCTTCGATGGCCGTTCTCCTGGAATTGGGTAGTGTTTCAGAAGGTTCTCGGCCGCCATGTGGGTGCTGGGGAGTCGACCGGGTCCCTCTGTAAGAGTGGTCGGCCGTCTTTAACGCTAGCCATCTCTCAGCCCAGCACATTATTTGATTTTCTTATGCTTTGTAACTGTATTTGCACCACATTCTTGGGATGGATGACTAAAGGTTGGCTGTGATTATGAATGAATGAGTGAATGAATGACGTGAACAAAGCAAGTCTCCCTGATGGAACCGCAGGAATGCTGGCACTGTGAATGTGAAGGCAGAATCTTTCTGAACAGTTACTGTTCATCAAGCACCTACTGTGTGCCAAGCACCTTGCCACTAAGACGCTTTTTCTCTAGAACTCAGAAAACAAAAGGGGAGGCCCTCACCCCTGCTCTTTGAGTTGCCAAAGGGGAGCCTGGAGACAAAGCCTCAGAGCCTACGGTTTGTGTCTAGACGTCTGCAGTCCTGGAATCTGTGCGTAGCTCCAGTGTGTAAGTGGAACCATGACTCCTGAGTGCAATCCCAGCGATCCTGAGGTGGAAGAAGCCTCCGCTGGCCCAGCCCCATGCTGCTTACTTTACATCTAAGGAAACTGAGGCCAAGTCAGAACCGGAAAATTAAGGGTAACTAAAGCCAGTGATGCTCAGGAGGGTTCTCATGCAGCAGCAGGACCCTTGACTAAGGGAGGCCCTAGAACAGGAGTCAAAGCCCCTCCTCCGGGCCTGGCTTACAGGAAGCTCTCACAGCCCTCCCCCCACCCAACACAGGGTGGGAAGCTGGTGGCCACACCTGAGCTCACATTGCATGGGGACAGCCCCCAGGGGGAGCAGAGCCCCTCCTTTCCTGGATCACTAGGAGGAGTGGAGGAAGTATGGCTCCGGTGTGTCAACACGTGCAAACCCTGGGCCTGGCCACCTTGGCAAGAGATGAAAACTTCTAAGTCAGAGAATGAAAAAGTACACAAAAAAAAAAAAGAGAGAAAAAAAAAAGAAATCACAATTCATAGTCATTCTAGGCTATTAGAAACCAGCCCACGGCCAGCCTTGAACAACTTAGGGGACCCTGTCTCAAAATAAACCGCAAAGGGCTGGAGATACAGGTCAGAGGCATGGTGCTCGCTGGCTTATTCACGGTGGGGGACTCAAGCAGTTACGTTGAAGCTCATTTCTGGCAACAGGCATTTGCCAAATATTGCATTTCCCAACAACCATATGAACACAAGTACAATTCTTGCCCCATTTTATAGATGGCAACCTGAGACTTGAGCCTGAAAGTTGTAATGCAGAGAACACAAAACTTGATGTAGTTGGTTGGTGGCTTAGATTTGAAGCTGGCCCATCCGACATCAGAGATCCCCATCTCCACTGCCAGCCTGGACTGCCTTCAGGCCTGGTCTGTTAAACCACATGGAAAAAAGAGAGGAAGTTTCTAGAAGCAAACAAACAGGGCCTGGAAGATTGTCTAATGGTCACCCACTAAAGCCATTCACTGGAGGGGTCAAAGCTGCCATTAGTCCATTTATTTCTGCTATTCGTCTGGCCAGACACGCTCTGAGACTCAGTGCTATGTCTGTTCCCACTTTATAGACTAGGAGCTCCAGGCTTGTAGAGAGGGCTCTCCGTGGGTCCAGCAGAGCTGGACGTGGGTCTTTTGTAGCACTGTTTAGTACCAAGCACTCGAGGTAGTCTGTTAGGAGCATGTGTGAAAGTATGTGTGCACACATGAGCATATGTGTACTCATGCTGCTTGGAGTTCAATGTGCTGTAAGTGCAAATTTATTTGTGTGTTTTATTGTCTGTGTGGAGGGGCAGCTGTATGTTGGTTGTATGCATATGTGACCATGTGGGGCATCAGTGTATGTGGCTGCACTTGGTTAGCCAGTATATGCATGCACATTTGTGAGCATTGTGACGCGGGGCTGGAGCCTTTATTTTAATATTAAACGAGAATATGTCTACATAACGTGAATTCAGTATATATGGAACTATGTGTGAGAATATATGTGTGCGTGTGCATGTGAGCCTTGTGTGTGTTCATGTACGGTGAAGCCAGTACTCCGTATTATCTATGCCTGTATGTGTGCACATATATGTGTGCATGCATGTATACTGCACATGTGAGCTTGGTATTGTATGCATGTAAGTAGCAGAGGCATGTTGTGTATCTGAATGCATGTGAGCCAGTGTCTATGTGTGATGCACGTGTGAGAATACATGTGTGTTGCACCAGGATTGTGCTGTGTGTGTTTGTGTTCTGCTCACACAATCTCAGTCACGACTCAGCCCACATGAGGTGTAAAGTTCCCTGCGCGATGCCACGCCTACTTGCCTTAGCCTCCCCCGCGGCCCCACCGCTTGCTTCACTTTGTCATTAGTGTGGCTTGGGTTTGTGAAAACAACTTCCATTATAAAAATGACAGCCTGGCAGCCTCACAAACGAATTACGATCAGGGCTGTGACTAAGTGAGACTCTCAGCCTCCACGAGTTAGCAGAAGCAGAAAGGAATCGCTCCTCTCCACGCTCCGTTCTGGAGCGCAGCATGGGAGCTGCTTCCTGTATCCCAACCTCCCTGGGCTGTGTTCACTTTGAGTCTGAATGGAAAGTTTCACTCTGGGTGTTACTACGACCTCATCCTGAGCCACATCTCCCAAACCTGGGTTAGGAGGTCAGTAGGTCAAGGTCTGATGTCTGTCTTCCTGTGCTGGCTACAAATGGTCTTGGTCAAACTTCTCAAAGTCCTGAGCCCCTGGCTTTCTTTTCTGGAAAGGGGAAGAGCACCGAGCACCGAGGGTCACAGCACAGAAGAGCCCAGGAGGAAAGACTAAGAAGGACCCAGGGCTGCCCAGAACCTGCAGCTGTCCATGCGCTGCCACCCTTCACATCTGAGGTGCAGAGGCTTCAACAGTGAGCCCTCTACCAAGGTTCCCTGTGAGGACCTGTCATACTGTGCCATCCCACCCCGCCCCATCAGTGTCTTCAGATAGCCAAGGGACCGGTACACCCCTTCCTCCAGCAGAGATTGGTTACGACAGAGGAGTCTGCTGATCCTGCCACCAGCGGGCACGGTTATTGCCCATCGTGGATGTCCCAATGTGTCCTCCCTCAGACGGCCAGTGGCCCCAGTCTTCTTTTGTGAAGGAAGGGAGGGGAATATTTAACAAGACTAGATTTCAGGGAGCGGGAAACATGAAACGTACCACATCTAGAAATATGACAGTGTTCCAGAAAATTCCCGAAAAGAGGGCTTTTTTTTGCTCCTGAGTACAGCTCAGCTCCCTGTTTACTCCAGAGATCTGTGCATGGGGCTCCCGAGACATAGTGCATGGGCTGAATGAGGAGGAGGGATGGATGGAGAGGATGGACGATGGGGTGCTGGCTAGTGGATAGATGGAAGGCCAGGGAGGTGGTGGAGTGGATGGATGGAAGAAGGGCTGTTGGTGTAGTGGACTAGATGGATGAAGGATGATGTATGGATATATGTTGTATGTATGTATGTATTTATTTGATGGATGGAGGTGGATGGAAGCAAGAGGATTGGGTGAGTTGATAGATGGAGTGAGGATTGATGTGATAGCCATGGATGTATTTTGCGATGAATGATGGATGTATATGGACAGATGGATGGATCGGATGGACGAGGATGAAGTGGATTAAGAAGGGATATTGGGTGAGTGGATTGACTGGAAGGAAGGATGATGTATGGATATATGGCATGTCGGATGTATGTATAGATGATGGATGGTGGATGAAGGAAAGGTGATATTGGGTGAGTGGATGGATGGACGGAAGGATGTATGGATGGATATGGATGGATGGATGGAGGAAGTTGATATTGGGTGAGTAGCTAGATGGAAGGAAGAGATGTATGTAGGATATATGCGTGTTATGGATGTATGACTTGTACGTATGCATGACATGTATGGAGGATGGAAGGAGGGATGGGATTATTGGGTGAGTGAGATAGATGGAAGGAAGGATGTATCATGTATGTATGTATTGGATGGATGGATGGCTGGATGGAAAGCAAGGGATATTGGGTGAGGGATAGATGGAAGGAAGGAGATGTATGTATGTATGGATGCTGGATGGATGGAGGAAGGTGGATATTGGGTGAGTGATGCTAGATGAAGGAAGGATGATGTATGTTGGATGGGATGTATGTATTGGATGATGCGAGGAAGGGATATTGGTGGTGAGTGGATCAGATGGAGGCATGATGTATGCACATATGGCATGTTATGGGTTTATGTATGTATGGGGATGGATGGATGGATTGGATGGATGGAAGAAGGGATGTTGAGTGAGTGGATAGATGGGAAAGGGAAAGGGAAAGATGGAAGGGAAAGAATGGTGATCGGTCCACACCCAGCTTGTTTACTCCTGATTAGATTACTTATTAGCTCTACACTCTTTTTGTTTTATGAAGGACTTGCCAGATGTCTAGAGGGGATCAATTACTGACCACAGCATCCCCCAGGTCCCCAGCCACACTGGCTGAGAAACTAGCTGTACCTTCCCGCCTGCTTCTGCATGCTGTGTTGTCCTGGCCACAAGCCTCTTCCCGAACAAGTTGTGTTTCCTCATCTGTACAATGACCCAATGTTACTGAGCCCAGGGCTTCCGTAATTTCCTACATTCCCTCATGCCCACGTACTGGGCAGCACTCCTCTGGGAAGCCCTCCAGGGTCACCTCTTGTCTGCTCACCTACTGTCTGCACTGCAGCAGGTTCTCCACTCACCCTGGGCTGACCCCAGCCTGACACCGTCTCTCCCTTGCACTCAGTCCCTGTGGTGTCAAAGCTGTTTCTTCCTCAGCCCTGTGAGCCAGGTCTGGGCTGAGTCCTGGACCCCATCAAGACCTTAAGAAGGCTTTGGCAGAAAGAAGAAGTGACTGAGTGATTGAATAAATTAAACAGTGGCTTCCTTTGTCTCTAATTGGAAATATGCTCCAGCTCCCTCTCTGAACCTATTACCTTATGTGCGAAGGATTCCACTGGACGGTCTGAGATCCATAAAATCTGGGTTAAATTTACCAACCTGGATGTCTCAGTCTGTCATCGGCCTACCCCTGACATTCACAGGGGCATGGGTCACCCTTTCCCCCCACTCCCAGGTCTGGCACCCTGTGACTGAGCTCTGCGTTTCTGAGGTGGCAATGTTTGTGGGCTCTGGGGCTGCCACCCCCACTTCATGAGGGGCACCCCTTTCCTTCCTCAGGCCTCTGTCTGGCTCCGTTGCTATGAGAGTCCCCATAAACACATGGTCCTGACATGGAGGCCTGGCTTCTTCTTTCTAAACCATTTCTCTCCCCAGGTCCCCACTCCTGTGAGCCTAAAGTCAGCCTTACCGCCTCCTATTGCCACCATGAGATACGACCCCCTGGTATCACAGATTCAGTCTGAAGCTTGATGTACTGAATCCACGCTCTGGGGTCCATGACTAGGGGGGAGATCCCAGGGCCAATGGCTTCCTGGCACTTTTATTCCCCCCCCCACCCCTGCTCCAGGCTCTAATGTCCAGTTGCAGATTCCTTCTCATGGATGTGGCAAAACCACAAGGCCAGTTCCCTCCAGCTCTGCCTGTGAAACCTATCACAGGCAAGAAGCAATGCTCCTTCCTCCACAACACTCATGCAACTTTTCCAGTCTGAGTATCCCTCACAAAAACACTATACATGAACAAAGCAGTCCTGCTCTTTATGATACCCTAAGCATGGAAAGACACATACGGCAGCAGGCTCGCCCTGTCCCCATACAGGCCTTGTACTGAGTCGAACTCTGTGCCCTCCCCACCACCCAGCGCCCATACCCAGCCCACAACACCCCCCAACCCCACAATCCCCCCCCACACGACAACCCGGCACCCCAACAAACCCCTAACGCAGCCAGACCCATCCACCCGCCAGTCCCACAAGCACAGCCCACCAGACAGCCCAATGCCCCCCAACCCCCCCAGCACACACAGCTCAACACCCAACAGTCTCCGCACTCCCACCCCAGCCAATCAGCACCGCCATAGCCCCTCCTGAGCCCCAGACCCTCTCCTGCTCGCCCCCCCCCAGCCCTCACTGACATCATCTTCACAACCCTCACAGGTTGGGATACAGACCCTGAGCTTCCCCCATCCCATTTACAGAGAGGAACTGAAACTCATACTATTTGATCCAGACTGACTGGCCCAAAATTTAACAACAGGAAAGAGAGTGAGGATTCCCTCACATGCATGCATCTTGTATTTACCAAGGCCTAACAGGTGTGTGTGAACAAACAGTCCTGGTGGTGCTTTCCTCAAACTAAAGTTCCAAAGCCTGGATCTGACAGACAAGGGTGGTTGTGCCTCCTCGCCCCTGGCCCAGGCTTCCTCTTGTGATAGATCTATAAAGATTCTTGTTTCATCCTGTACTCCAGACACTCAGAGTTTCCATCCACAGGCAGCCAGTGGCTCGGGCTTGAGTTCGTTTCAGTCATCCCTCTTCAGTCTTTAAGAAGCGAGCAAAGAACCAAAAAAAAAAAAAAAAAAAAAAGAAGAAGAGAGCAACAAGAAGGGCTGTGGATCACTTTCAAGAGCACCACAGATGACGCTGACCTGACGAGGCCGCCATTTCGCAGGCTCCTATCTTCTCTCCCCTTCTGAAAACTGATGGGCTGGAGCTGGGTCCTCAGGAACTGTGTGCCAGGCTGATGCCGCCTCTCCTGGTTCCCTGGGGACTCCCTCACTAGCTGCTGAGATGTGGAAGACACAGTCAAGAGCTATCCCAGGGAGGGGATGGGCACAGAGGAAGCCTACCTGGTGCTACATCCGGAACGTCAGCTCTCCTTATGTGGACATGTCTGTGATGGAAGATGGAGGCAGAGAGGAGCTTGGGGGTCCCAGCCTGCTGGGGCCGTCTGAATGTTGTTGCCTGGCACCACTGCGGGCACAGTGCAAAGCTTCTCTGTGGTCTGGAATCTGCTCCTCAACTTTGCCGAGGGTAGAGCAATTAAGAATAACATGCCAGACTTTTCCCAGATGACACTGCATCTGCTGCCCCATCTGTAAGAAGATGTTTCTGACTCCATTTATACCAGGAAACTGGGACTCCCAGGGGCCAACTGCCTTGCCCAAAGCCACACGTTCAGCAAGCAATGCGCCCGGGACACAGATCCTGAACTTTCCATTGTGCTACCCAGACAGCCCGGAAGCCTGGGGTTGAACTCACATATATTGAAGTTACCGGAGACCAATGTAAAGCCTAGAAAGTATGGTGTATAGTTATGCAAATATTTCACTGATGCCACAAAGGTCCTGGTAAATTTTCTCAGGTCCATTCAGGAAGCTCCTCCGGGTGCTGAAGGGGAAGGCTGTCACCAGCTCTGAGAGAGTGTGGCTTAATTTCCTTTTGTCCCTCTAGTTTCCAATACTGCCATGGTTAGTGGTTGCCATGCAGCAAAACAACTCGAACTTGGCTACCGGCAATACTCACCATTTGCTCCATGTTGGCAACACCCGCTATTTCTTGCCTGCAAAGAATCAAGAAAATGGACAGGGCAGGGGCAGTCCTGTCCACAATGTCAGGTCTTCTGCTGGGAAGACCCGAAGGGTGGGGACATGCGAGTGGCTAGAAGCTTCCTCAGTCCTCTGGATGCACCAGGCTGAGGTGTCTATCTAAGCCTGTCTTCCACATGGTCCTGCAGCCTGTGGCTTCCAGCTCAGATCATTAGAGCGGTGCGCAATGGCAGCTTGGGGCTCTGGAGCCAGAGTTCCCCCCATACAAGCCCAGAGCATAGGATCTTCTCCTGCCAGTCTCCACAGCCATGTAACAGTTGGTTCTGCCCTGCTATGTTGGTTGTAGCAGTCACATGTCCACCTAGACTCACCACGAGAGGACAAAACTTCAGCTCTTGAAGAAGGAGCCTGTCAAAGATGCTTGCAGCTACAGTTCAAAGCCCCACCATCGCCTCAGCTGAATTATTGCTTCAGCGACCTTCTTAGTCAAAATCCATGAGGACTACAGACATGGCTCGGTTAGCAGAGTGCTTGCCTGGCATGTGCAAAGCTCGGGTCTGAGCCCATGCCTGTAATCCCAGTGCTCAGAGGGAGAGGCAGGAAGATCAGAAGCTCTGGCTGTATACCACGTTCAAGGCCAGCCTGGACTACATGAGATGGTATCTCAATAAATAATAAGAAATTAATAAGGATCCAGCCTCAGTTTCCTAAAATGGTGGTGAAGAAGTAACACGTACTCAGCGCCTTCTCTGGCTAGCATGTTCATGTATCACATGAACACTGTGGTCTTTCTTTTTTTTTTTAATTTTTTTTAAACTTTATTTATTTCTGTATGTGTATGAATGTACTGTCTGCATGCAAGTCTGTGCACCCGTGTCATGCAACCCCGCAGAGGTCAGAAGAGGGTGTCGGATTCCCCTGGAACTGGAGTTCTCCTGGAACTGGAGTTTCAGACGGTTCTTGGCCGCCATGTGGGTGCTGGGGATCGAACCCGGGTCCTCTGCAAGAGCGGTCAGCGCTCTTAACTGCTAGGCCATCTCTCCAGCCCGACTGTGGTCTTTCTTAATTGTTTGAGGCTTCTGTAATATCACAGGCATGAAGACTTAACAACACGTACTGATTTCTCACGGTTCTGGAGACTGGGAACTCCAGGGTCAAGGCAGCAACGGATTCTGTTTCTGGCAAGGATGCACTTTTGACAAATTCATAGATGGTGCTTTTTCTGCTGCACCTTCATGGGTTGGAAATGGCAAGGCAGCTCTCTGGGGTCCCCTTATAAGAACTATTTTCCTTCGAGAGGGCTCCCCACTCCTGACCTAACCACTCCCTAATACCATCACAGTCGGGTGAAGACATCAGCAGCAGAATCTGTGGAAGACACAAACATTTGGGTCATTGCAAATCTCCATGTTCCTGGTTTTTTTTTTTTAATTTTTTATTTATTTCTGTATGTGTATGAATGTACTGTCTGCATGTAGGTTTGTGCACCCATTTTGTGCAATGCTGTGGAGGTCAGAAGAGGGTCTCGGATTCCCCTGGAACTGGAGTTCTCCTGGAATTGGAGTTTCAGACGGTTCTCGGCTGCCATGTGGGTGCTGGGGATCGAACCCGGGTCCTCTGTAAGAGCGGTTGGCGCTCTTAACTGCTAGGCCATCTCTCCAGCCCCATGTTCCTGTTTTACAAATGGGGGCCAAGGCTGCCTCCAAATCCAGGCCTCCACCTTCAATGCCCCAGTCTACACCTGCCAGGTTACATGAAAACTTGGTTTGCTTAGTCTGTGTACTTGTGTATGTACACACACATGTTGGGGAGGGAAACCACAAGTGTTGTTCTTCAGGCTCTCTCCATATCATTTTTGAGATGGAGCCTCTCATAGGCCTGGAACTCACTTACTAGGCTAAGCTGACTGGCCAGTAAGCACTAAGGATCTGCCTGCCTCTGCCTCTCCAGTGCTGGGATTGAAAGCGCATGCGCAGCTCTTTTCACATGGGTGCCAGGAGTTGAAATCGGGCCCTTGAGCTTGCGAGGCTAGCACTTTGCCGACTCGACCGCCTCCTCAGCCCTGTTTGCTTCTGGTTTTGGTTTTTCAGTATTTGGCTGTTTCTCATAAGTCTTCTGACATCACTCAAACCTGTGGGGGTGTTGGTCTTTCTCTGTTCACTTCTAGGGGCCCCTGCTCCTCCTCTACCACTGCCTGTAGTTTGGATATAGGTGGAATGTGTCTGTAAGGAGTCCTGTGCTGGAGTGTGGTATAGATGTGTGGGGATGCCATGGGACCTTTAAGAGACTGGGCCCAATGAGAAGTAAGTGGGTCATGGAAATGCTGCCCTTGGACAGAACTGCTGTCCTTCTGGTAGGCCTTGGGTTAGTTGTCTAGAGCCAGTTGTTATAAAAAGCCTGCCAGCACCCCCCCCTCCTCTCTCTCTGGAGTCTTGTTTCGTCTGTGCTCTCATTCTTCTGCACAGTCCTACTGTGGGGCCATCTGCTGCGAGGCGATGCAGCCAGTGGAGCCCTTACCAGAGCTGGCACTGTGTTCTCTTTGGACATTCAGTCCCTAAAA
Source organism: Rhizomys pruinosus (assembly GCA_009823505.1). Classification (NCBI taxonomy): domain Eukaryota; kingdom Metazoa; phylum Chordata; class Mammalia; order Rodentia; family Spalacidae; genus Rhizomys; species Rhizomys pruinosus. The sequence goes on along the minus strand of VZQC01011955.1, from coordinate 1,014,286 downwards.
ACTGGGAGCCAAATAAACTTCTCTTAACCAAGTCCCTGACTTCCTGTATTTCATTCCAGTAGTGGAAAATGTTCTACTGAAGTGTGTGTTAGGTGGTTACACTGTAAACATGCTTTATGAAGCAGTAACAACAAACCTTAGAACAACCCAAATATATGTTGAGCTGGGAAATGGACAGGTCAACCATACGCATCCATACAATGAATCACACAGCACAACAGTAAGAGACAACAACACACATCGCATCACTACCGTGAGGATGAGACTCTAACATTTAACGCACGCAGAAGCCTGTGCACTGAGAGGCGCTGTGTGTGTGACACTGTGGAGAAGGAGCGCTACAGAGGATGGAGGCCGGAGCTGAGGCTCAGTTGACAAACCGCTTGCCTTGCATGCACAAAGGTCTGTGTTCAACCCCCAGGGCAACATAAACCTACAAACTATAATCACACTACTTGGGAGGTAGACACAGAAGAATCAAGAGTTCAAAGTTAGCCTCAGGACTTGGGGATTTGTCTCAGTGGTAGAGCACTTGCCTAGCAAGTACAAAGACCTGGGTTTGGTCCTTAGCTTGACCTTAGTTGCATAGTGAATTTGAGGTCACCCTGGGCTGCATGAGACTCTTTAAAAAATGGTGAAGATGATGTTATCTTTAAAATTATTTTTATTTATTATTTTTTAATTTGTTGTGTATGAGTGTATTGCCTACATGTATGTAAGTGCACTGGTGTCGTGCAGTACCCATAGAGATCAGAAGGCACTGGACCCTCTGGAACTGGAGTTACATATGGTTGCTAGCTCCCATGTGGGTATTGGGAACTGTACCTAGGTCCTCTGCAAGAGCAGCCAGTGCTCTTAACCACTGAGCCATCTCTCCAGCCCCTCATATGTTTTTTTAAAACACAGTTTAAAATAAAAGTAATTTTAAAAAGAAAGCTTTCTTGAGGCAATGGAGCTATTCTGTATCATGAAAATGTGGTGGTCCCTAACTGAGTGCATTTGTCAGTTCCATGAAACTGGTACTGGAAGGAAATAAAGGGCCACACGTAAATTACAGACCACAGTTCACTGGACTTAGAAAGCCAGAACGTGCTCTAGTGCAGAAAAAGCCCACTCCGTTATTCAATATGGATTTACTTCCTTTTGCCCCTCCTTTTTCTTTTTGCTGCAGTTCTGGACACGAAACCCAAGGCTTTGGGCATACCAGAGAAGCTGTACTACTGAGGTACATTCTTAGCCTTCTCTTTACTTTTTAATTTGAGACAAAATCTTACTAAGTTGCCTTTGAACTCACTCAGTAGACAAGTGAACAGTTTTAAGTGTACAGTTCAATCCTCCTGCCTCAGTTTCCAGAGTAACTGGAGTGACAGGCTTGTGCCATCAGGCTAGCTCAATATACAATTGTTAATTATTTATTATGTACCATGTTCTACATTAGGTTGTGACAGTCCTGAAGAGTTTACATTGCTATGAGCATATAATAAATCTAAGTATTAGACTAATAGAAGAAAAGATAGTCTAAAAATACAGATCTAACTACCATCTATATCTATTTATCTATCTATCTATTCTATCTATCATGTATCATCTCTCTATCCTATCCATCATCTATATATATCCTATCTATCTATCATCTACAATCTATCCTATTATCTATCTATCATCTATCTATCATTTCTCTATCCTATCCATCATCTATCTATTCTATCTATCTATCTATCATTTCTCTATACTATCCATCATCTATCTGTCTATCTATCTATCTACCTATCTTCTATCATCTATCATCTATCATCTATCTATCCTATCAATCAATCATCTATCATCTATCTATCCCATCTATCATCTATCTATCCTATCTAGCAATTAATCATCTATCTATCCTATCTATCATCTATCTACCTATCTATCCAACCGTCCTATCATTTATCATCTATCCTATCATCTATCTATCTATCTATCTATCATTGGTCCTATCTATCATCTATCTATCCCATCTATCTATCATCTATCTACCTACCTAACTGAGCTCTCATCTATCTTGTCTGAATTTAAAGTTTTATTTTTATTTTATGTGTATGCGTGTTTGCCTGCCTGTATGTATGCTTACTATGTGTATGCAATGCCCATGGAGGCCAGAAGAGGGCATCAGATACCCCTACAATTGAACTGTAAGCACAGACAATTATGAACTAGTATGTGGGTGCTGGGAACTGGATCCCAGTCCTCTGCAAGAGCAGCAAATGCTCTTAACCACTGAACAGTCTCTCCAGTTCAATCATCTGAATTTAATAAAGAATAAAGAAAGCACTGTGAATTATAGAGAAAAGCAAATTATCCAATAACTTCAAACTTTACATTATATCTCCAAATAAATTCCTTATAAATATTTCAATGTAAGAATTATCATTGGCTGGAGAGATGGCCTAGCGGTTAAGAGCACCGACCGCTCTTACAGAGGACCCGGGTTCGATCCCCAGCACCCACATGGCGGCCGAGAACCGTCCGGAACTCCAGTTCCAGGAGAACTCCAGTTCCAGGGGAATCCAACACCCTCTTCTGACCTCCGCGGCATTGCACGACACGGGTGCACAGACCTGCATGCAGACAGTACATTCATACACATACAGAAATTAAAAAAAAAAAATAAGAATTATCATTGGGAGTATAAAATAATAAATAATAAAATATAAGTGTTTATATAATTTTTGCCTAGGAAAGAGTTCTCTAAGTATGAAACCAAAAACAAATGCATAATAGAAAAGATTAATAGATTTGACCACTTATAAATTGAACAGCCTGACACTAAAAACACTATAAATAAAACTAAACATCAACTCACAATGAGACAGTAAGAAAATATCACCCACAGCATGTATTGTAAGGATTAATATCCTTAATGCATAAAGAAGTGTCATGAGTTGATATGAGAAAGGCAAATGTTGTAATAAAAATGGGCAAAGGACATAAAATTGGACATTTTAATTATTTTAGCTTTGCTTTTCAATAATCTACAAAACAAGTAATAAACAAGAAGGCCAAAATCATAACCCCATTCACCATGGCTGAAGACCAGCAAAGAGCAGGGGAAGGAGGAAGCATTCCTCCTTGAACTGAGAACCAAGTTTTCAAGGCTTGTCTTCGGGCTCATTGAGATGGGACTGGATGTGTCCAGGCCCTGTTGGAAGCAGAACCAGTTGGCAGAAGCTTTCCGAAGGACAAAGAGTTGATGCATATCAAATCCCTTCCGCCCACCTCTGCTGCTGCTCTGTAATGCTGGACTTTTAAAGATACCTTGCCGGCTTCTAGTCATTCCGTGAGAGGTTGGCTAGGGTAGACACTGAAGGGGGAGTGGAGGGAAGAAAGGAACCGAGGTGTCCTCCATCCAGGGTCTGCCTCCCATTCACAGCACCCATGACAAGATTACCCCTCTGCACTGCTTTGGAGGTCAGTTCATGCCCCTCACTCAGAAGTCTGATACCTGTGGCAGATGCCCTCTGGGTGGTCAACACTGGTTTTGCTATGTTATCACCTGTGGATCCATGCACAGCTCCTAGGGAGGACTATGGACAAACATCTTTCTCACTGTCAGAATCCATGTGTTGGAAACTTGATCCCTTAAGTCATATGATAATGGCAGTGATAGTTGGAGTCACAACTAGATGAGGCCAGGGAGGTGAGTGTATTAGTTATTTGTCTCATTGCTTCAACAAATAACTGATAAAAGAACTCAAGGAAGAGTTTATTTTGGCTCACAGTTCCAGGAGACGCAGTCCTTCACCACAAGGAAGGCAGGAGCTAAGCTAGCTGGTCACACCCACCTCCAGGAAGCAGAGAGAAATGGATGTGTATGCTCAGCTCCATTTCTCCTTTTTGTTCAGTCTGGGCCCACAGCCCATGCCGTGATGACACTCACATTTACTGCAGGTCTTCCCACCTCAGTCAATCTAAGTCCCTCACATTCTCAAGAGATTTCTTTCCATAGTGATTCTCAATCCCATAAAAACAAATGCCTTAGTTATCTTTCTATTGTTGTGATAAAACTCAGACCAAAACAGACTTGGGGAGGAAAGGATTTATTTGGCTTATCTGTCCCAATCACAATTCATCCTTGAGGGAGCTCAGGGCAGGAGCCTGGAGACAGGAGCTGAAGCACAGATTATGAAGGAACACTGCTTACTGGCCTGCTCCTCTGGCCCATGCTCAACCTGCTTTCTTTTTTCTTTTTTCAACCTGCTTTCTTATACAACCGAGGGCCACCTGCCCTGAAGTGACATCACCCACAGTGGGCTGGGCCCTCCCACATCACTCAACAGTCAAGAAAAAGCCTTGCCGGGCATGGTGGCACATGCCTTTAATCCTAGCACTCGGGAGGCAGAGGCAGGCGGATCTTTGTGAGTTCAAGGCCAGCCTGGTCTACAGAGTGAGTTCCAGGACAGCTGGGACTACAGGGAGACCCTGTCTTGAAAAGGCAAAAAAAAAAAAGAAAGAAAAAGCCTCACAGACATGGCCACAGGCCAGTCTGATAGAGGAAATTTCCCTCTTTTCAGATGTGTCAAGATGATGCCCAAACCAGCCAGGACAGTCAACAATAAAGATTAACCAGCACAGTGTGGTTCTCGTGATTGCCCAAATGGCTTTAACTTAAGCCATTAGCTTACTTTGTCTCACTGTGTGAAACCCTCCACCTTATCATGGTGCAGCAAGCGGCCTACCTCAGGGTCATATGCCTTTATGGCTGTATGCCACAGAGATTTGTTACTGAGAGCAGGGCAATTTGGAAGCGACAGACAGTTCTTTCTACTCCGTGAAGTTATCCACAGACATAGGTTAGCACTCAGCTCCAGCACCCCAACATGGATCTCCCATTTAACTCCCTTTTCCCAAAGCAGCAGGGCTAACCACTGGGAAGAAGTCAAGAAAAGTACAGGTTTGTGTTTTTCAGGGAGCTGACCCAGTAGATATACATAGCATATCATACATACATACATACATACATACATACATACATAGCATATCTTACATACATACATAGCATATCTTACATACATACATAGCATATCTTACAAGACTGAAATGTAGGGACTGGAGAGCTGGCTCAGCAGTTGAGAGCACTGGCTGCACTTGCTGAGGACCTGAGTTTGAATCCCAGCACCCACAGGGAAGCTAACAACCATCCATAACTCTCGTTCCATGGGATCTGATGCCCTCTTCTGACCTCTGAGGGCATTGCACAATGTGGTTGCACTTACAAATATGCAGGCAATATACTCATACACATAAAATGAAAATAATAAATAAAATGGGTTTTTTTTGTCTTTTTGAGACAGGGTCTCCTGTTAGTCCCAGCTGTCCTGGAGCTCACTCTGTAGACCAGGCTGGCCTTGAACTCAGAGATCCGCCTGCCTCTGCCTCCTGAGTGCTGGGATTAAAAGCATGCGCCACCACACCTGGCTATAAATAAAATATTTAACAAAAAACTGAACTTAGTCTTATAGCCATGCCTAGCTTCAAGGAAGGCTGGGAAATATGTTTCATTAGGGGCAGGATTATTTTCCCCCAAATCTATACGTTGAAGACCTAACGCCCAGTACCTCAGAATGCGGCTATATTTTGGAGAATGGGTCCTTAACGAGGTAATTAAGTAAAAAAACAAAGCAACAACAACAACAAAAATTTAGTGTGTCCTAATCCAAGCACAGTGTCCTTATAAGAGACTAGTAGACCAGTACCAGACTTGTATAGAGAGAAGAGCATGTGAATACACAGGAAGAGAGGCCGTCTCCAAGCCAGGAGAGGGGCTTCTGAGAAACCAGCTTCATCTAACTGCGTGACTTTGCCAGCTGCCAGCATTAAGGAAACAAGTCCCTGCTGTTTAATTTGCCCAGCCCAAGTTCCTTTGCTAGAGCGGCCTGAGCTGATTTAAACAAGTCATACCCAAGGAGTTGAACCTGGTGTGGATGAAATAAATAGGATAGGTGCGGTGTAACTCAGTGATAGCGCACTCGCTTAGCATTCAGAAAGCCCTGAGTTTGAGCTCCAGCATCACAGCAACAACAACGAAAACAAACAGATAAACAAAGCAGTCCCTGCAGTGAGAATGGGTGTCTGCTGGGAGGAAGCCTGGTGTCACAGTCCGAGCTCTGCCATATTGACGACACGGAGTCACTGACCTGTAACTCCTTCTTTTTCCTCCTTTCTGAAAGCCTGTAGAAGCTTTTGCCAGTAGCTCTAAGGGTTTTGGGAGTACCTGGGAATTATCTTCCCAGCCTTCCTGCCTGGGGGTAATCTGTTCTTTGAAAGTCAGCCCCTTGGAGTTTCCGCCTGGAAGACCCCTGCCTTGCTGAGCAGGTGCGGGTGCTAAGGCAGAAGAGACAATCCCAGGGAGGAGAGGCTTGCTCGCTGGCTCTGAGGGACAGCTCTGTTCCTTTCCCCAGTCCACCCAAGGGACTGTTGGGCTCTTTACTGGCTCAGGGAACAGTGGAAAGAGACTGCCTACCAGCAGGGAAGTCCAAGTCAGGGGCCTGGGCCCTGCCTCCCACAATCCACTGGGCAGGAGCTGAACTGCTCAGAGCTCACCATGTGCTGCCTGGCTGCCTCCTAATGCTCTCTGACTGGACTTCCTGTGCAAAGTGGCTCCTCAGGCTCTGCCATCTCCTTCTACTAGTGTTCTGAGCCATCACTGTGCTGTGCTCCTCTAGCATCATGCAGTGGAAACCACGGACTTCTTGACAGAGCAATGTCAGTATCCATAATAAACACTGGGAATTATAGAAGCAACAACACAGGAGTAAATATATCAAAATATTACAACAGATACCTTTGTGATATAGTAGTGCACATACCTCTTTAGTAATGCATTGGTAATGATAGGGATGTTGTATATAACAGTAATTTGTATATAACAGTAATAATATCAAAGTAATACATGATGACTGTCGATATCACTGACAACTCTAATATGATGTGAAAATATTTGTGGCATTCAGAATGCCTGTTTTGCTAGTGACTAGCTAGAATGAGCTAAGGTAGCTGGAATTTGCAGTCCAGCAGATCCTTCTGTCTGCCAGCAGCTGCAAAGCTGTCATTTGACAGTTCTCCTTATGCAGTCGAAGACTGGGAATTATTTATGTATCCATCCATCCATCCATCCACCCACCCACTCATCTACCTACCTATTACTCATCCATCTACCTACCCATCTGTTTTATTTTCCTTTCTATTGCTGTGATAAAACACTCTGATCAAAACTTATTTGGGGAGGAAAGAGTTCGTTTGGTTTATAGATCCTGATCACTGAGGGAAGCCACAGCAGAGCTCAAGTGGGAACCTGGAGGCAGGAACTGAAGCAGAGACCACAGAAAAATGCTTAGTGCCTTGCTCCTCTGACCTGTGCTCAGCCCGCTTTCTTATACAACTCAGGACCACCCACCCAGGAGTGGCACCACCCAAGGTGAGCTGGGCACTCTCACATCACTCAACAATTAAGAAAATGACTCACAGGCTAATCCAATATAAAAATTCCCCAATTGAGGTTCTCTCTTCCCAGGTATATCAAGTTGACAACTGAAGCTATATAATGTACCATCCATCCATCTACTCACCCACCCACCCATCCATCCATCCATCTGTCCATCCATCCATCCATCCACTCATCCATCCATCCATCCATCTATCCATCTACCCATCCATTCCTCTATCTACCCATCCACCCATCCAACTAGCTAGCCATCCATCTATTCAATTCACCCACCCACCAATCTACCTACTCATCTACCCATCATCCATCCACCCATCCATCCATCCATCCATCCATCCCCCATCCACTCATCCATCCATCCATCCATCCATCCATCTATCCATCCATCCATTCCTCTATTTACCCATCCACCCATCCAACTAGCTATCCATCCATCCACCCAATCCACCCACCCATCCATCTACCTACTCATCTACTCATCCATCCCACAGATGCACACAAACACACATTTTGATATAATACTGTGACTTCTAACACAAAAACAGGAATCGAGTAAGTCAAAAGCACAGCTGGGAGCAGAGGGAACTGCTTGTACAAAGGTCTAAAGGTAATAAAGGGCCTGGCCTTGCAGAGGAGGAGTGAAACCACACTATATAATGCTCCTGGTTTAGTCGTGGAAGGGCTGAGTTGACACATATGTCAGTTCAGGTTATAGACTGAATGGAGTGATTGCTTTCAGAGGCAATGGTACATATTGGAGAGAGGTGAGGTGGACAGGAAGCTAGGGGGAGTTTGGGAACACACTCATCAGGAGGCAGCGAGCCCCGAGTGAAGGGAAGGCAGAGGACAAGCACGAAACACACTTCTGAAGAGAAAGGACTGCCGTTGGCAACCTCTTGGGTGTGGGGAGTGAGGGGCAAGGGAAGCCAGGAAGACTCTGCCCTCTGAACTGGAGAAAAGACATTACTGGTGCAGATTTGGGGACAGGGGACAGAGTCTGACAGGGAAGGAGTTAATGAGTTTGATTCTGAGCTTGCCAAGTTAGACAAGAGTCTGTAGAGCCTGGTGAAGGGCATGCTGGGTAGGGAGCTGAAGATTTGGGGATCATCTGGTGCTGGCGCCCCATTTTCTCAAAGAGGGGAAGGATGGCTAGAGAAGGCAAGCCACCTCCCAGAGGACCCTCTGTCCTGAAGGCCACGTGAACGAGCTGCAGTTGGTTATGTCAAAAGCCGGCTGGGTAAGATGGAGTGTGAATGGGCCACAGAGAGAGGCGCAGTGCAGTGATGTCCCTGCTGTGAGTTACAAGTCCCAAAGCAGAAGGTCACCTCAAAGTTTACTGGGAATGGGGAGACAGCTTGTAAACACGCATGAGAGGCAGACGGGGCAAATGAAGAATTCTGCCTCAGGGTGGGAGAGAGGCTCAGCAGCTAAGAGCACTGGCTGTTCTTACAGAGGACCTGGGTTCAGTTCCTAGCACCCACTTGGCAGCTAGCAGCTACCTGTACCTCCAGTTCCAAGGAATCCTATGCCCTCTTCTGGCCTCCCTGGGTATTGCATGTACGTGTGGCACCTACACACATGCTGGCAAAATATTCCTACACATAAAATAAAAATAAACACATCAAAAAACTTTTTTCAGAAGAATTCTGCCTAAATATCTCCCAGGGGCTAACGGCTGACCAGATGGATGGGGTGGTTCAGCAAACAGGAGCCAAGGAAGGCATCTGAGCAGAGACAAGTCAGCTTGTATCCTTACTTTGGAAAGATCTCCAGGGTCTGTAACATCTGGGTGAGTCAGCCAGGCTGGTACCCAAGAGATGGAATAGATGTTTGACTACTGAATCTTCTGGTCTATCTCCCCTGGAGCAGAAATGGAGACAGCCTAGGCCACAAAAAGCAAAGATACCACTTGAGCTGCTGGGAGGGGCCTGCCGCAGACTAGAACTTCTGTCATCATCATAGGCATGGATCCAAGAGGTTCAAAAGAGGTGTCAGCCTGTGGGCTTGAGTGGGCATTAACACTGTGAAATAGAGCCTCAAGGTCTCCCAGCCGACCTTTCATCTGGAAAGCTCTTGCTAAGCCATAGAATTAATGGTAAATCATTTAAAAACAGCTCCGTAGCTCTGGGAGCTTAATCCCAGCCTTGTCCTCCGGAAGGCAGGCGATGGCTGTGGTCACAACCCGTGACCCGATGCGTGTCCCTGCCTTCTAGGAGCCGACGGAAAGCTAGCGACACATGCAGCTCCTTCGGGGGCAATGGGTCTGCTGCTTGGTGACAGATTGCTAGCCTTCCTCTTGACGGTTGCTTAATTTGTTTGTGCTGCAGAGTGAGTGTCTCTCCGCAGGGACTTTGTCCTCTCGTTTTGGCAGCTGCCTGGGTCTGCTCAGAGAGCAGCATCGGGGCTGAGTGCTAGGCCCCACATTCCACCACAGGCCAGTGTGGAGGGAGCTGACGCAGGGTGGCCCACTCTAACTTCTTCTCAGGGGTCTCAGCCCCTAGTGGTTCTACCTCCCATGGTCTGCTTCCAGACTGCTTTTTCCACCCAGCACTCTTTCTCCATCTCTCGTCTCTCTGCCTTTCTGTCTCTTATCTCCTATTTTCTTTTTTTCTTTCCCTTTCTTTCTCTCTCTCTCTTTCTTTCTTTATCTTTCTTTCTTTCTTTCTTTCTTTCTTTCTTTTTCTTTCTTTCTTTCTTGTCTTTTTTGAGACAAGATCTCCCTAGGTTCCAGCTGGCCTGGGGCTCACTCTGTAGACCAGGCTGGCCTTGAACTCACAGAGATCCTCCTGCCTCTGCCTCCCAAGTGCTGGGATTAAAGGTGTACACCACCAGGCCTGACCTAAAATGGTTTTTATCCACCATGTGGGTGCTGGGAATCAAACCCTGGTCCTCTGCAAGAGCAGTCGGCACTCTTAACCACTGAGCCATCTCTCCAGCCCCATTATCTCCTGTTTTCTGTGCCCACCTTCATTTTCTATGTCTTTGTTTCATGTGTTTCTCCATCTCTCTGTCTAGATCTCTCCTCTCTCTCTCTCCCTCTCTGTCTAGATCTCTCTTCTCTCTCATCTTTTTCTGTTTTCTCCCCCCCCCCCGCTCCCTCTATCCTGATCTATCTCTCCATGTTCTTGCCTGTTCTCGGGCTGGAGAGATGGCCTAGCGGTTGAGAGCGCCGACCGCTCTTGCAGAGGACCCGGGTTCGATCCCCAGCACCCACATGGCGGCCGAGAGCCGTCTGAAGCTCCGGTTCCAGGAGAACTCCAGTTCCAGGGGAATCCGAGACCCTCTTCTGACCTCCGCGGCATTGCACGACACGGGTGCACAAACCTGCATGCAGACAGTACATTGATATACATACCGAAATAAAAAAAAAAAAAAAAGACTCACCTCGCCCATGGAAGCATCGGAAAGCTCCCGCTGAACTGTGCACTTTGCACCCTCCTCTTTAACCACAGAAGCCTCTTCCTCTGCCCCAGCCTCTGGCTCACTCCTGTGAAATGGCCCACAAAGGAGTGCTGTGCTGGGAACCAGGCTCAGGGTTCTGCTCCCTCTCTGTCTTCCCAGGTCCTCCCACTTCATCCTCTGTCTCTGGATCTTTTGAGCCTCTCCCCCCCCCTGTCCTCTCCCCCCCCTCTGTCCTCTCCCCCCCTCGGTGCCCCCCCCCCGTCCTCTCCATCTGCCCCTTTTAGCTTCTCTATTCCCTCCCACAGCCACTGTCTCTCTGTTCCCCAGGATAGTGCTAGCGGGGTGCTCTGGTTGGGGAGGGTCCTTGCACATCCAAGGGCTGGGTGCTGTACTTTGTGGGTGAGGCGAACCAGAGGGTGGCAGTGCTGTAGCCACTGGGTATTCTTCCAAGTCCTGGCGGGAAATGCAGTCAGAGGGACAGGGCCAGCTTGCTGCAGAGTGAAGGATGTGCTCCCGAAACACTGCTGACGACTAGGGGCATAAGTGGAAAGGAGGGGGGAGTGGAAAGGGTCTTGAATGCTTATTTCCCTTCCGTCTACCGTGTCTGCTTTTCTCCTTTTCTCTCTCTCATCTGCATCCCCATAACCCCTCTCCCTATCTTTTTACCAAGGCCCTCCTTCCCTTGTCCCGACCATTTCAGTGGACGGCCACATGCTTTCCCTCTAGAAGTATCTTACAAGCATGACCTGGCTCCTGTCCCACATGCTAGAAGTCACCAATGGACTTTACGGTCACTATGCAAAGACAACCCTATCCCCATGCCACAGGTAGGCAAACCACTGAGACTGACCAATGTCCCATGGTAAAGACGCCCATGCCAAGAGCACTTCCCAACCACCTCACGGGATCCTGAGATCATCTGAGCCAGGTTGTCACCATGGTAGGCCTCCGGCACTGTGATTTTAACCGGGACAGCTTCTTCTTGGTGAGCCTTAGGATCCTTGGTTTCCTTGTTAAATTGTATTTATTTTCATTTTATTTTTATGTGTATATGTATATTGCCTGCAGGTATATAGGTGTGCCCATGTTGCACAGTGCTTGTGGAGGACAGAGAGGGCATTGGATATCCTGGAACTGGAGTTACAAAGGGCTGTTAGCTGTCCTGTGGGTGCTTGGATTCAAACCTGGGTCTTCTGCAAGAGCAGCCAGTGCTCTTAACTGCTGTTCAGCGGCATCTCTCCACCCCAGCCCCCCGGTTTCTTAAACTGCCTGGTGACCTCTTTCTGAAGCCCACACTGCACGGTCATGGTGAATAGGAGACCGTGTGCCTTAGCCCTGGAAGGTCCTTTGCTGATCTGTCTTTTTCTCTTCTCCTGCCCCCTGCCCAGAGGGTGGAGGGAGAAGGAGACTCTCAGTGGATCCTGGACAGACAGACCACCAGCAACTTCGGTGGCATGTGAGCTACTAATCCTGTCTTCCATAAGGACTCACAAAGTTCATCATCTTTCCAAACATACAAAAAGACTGCTTCTCAGCTGTCATCAGGAAGGGCAGAATGGAGGAGACAAGAGAGAGAATGGGCTGGATATGGGTGGGGCTGGCCAGGTGACTGCTGGTAGCTGATAGTGCCAGAGCTCCTGGGCCAAGCCGGCTCCATGTTTGCAGTGTTATTGATGGGCTGGATCCAGTCTTTCTAGCTTCTTGGTCTCTTTTTGAAAAACATTATTCAGTCACTTGTTTTTTTTTGTTTAAAGATTTATTTTATTTTTGAATTATGTGTGTGAGTATGTACACGTGTGAGTGCAAGAGCCCTCGGAGTCCAGAAGAGGGTACCGAGATCCTGGAATTACAGGCAGTTGTGAGCCTCCATGTGGGTACTGGGAACAAAAGTCCGGTCTTCTGTAAGAGCAGCAAGTGTTCTTAAGTGCTGAGTCATCTGTCCAGACCCTGGCTCTTGGCTCTTACTCAAAGAAGTGAAATAAAAGCACACACCGACTCACAAAAGTAGCAGGAACATTTTATTCAAATCAAAGCAATAGAAAACATCAGAATCTACTGCAGGGGAGCAGGTCACATGAATGAAGGTTCTCAGTGGCCTTGATTATTGTTTAAGGCTTCCTTTCATGGGGTTTAAGAGAAAGAGTTCAGTTGCCCAGGACATAGCATAGGCAGTTCTGGTTTTTGTTGGTTTTTTTTTTTTGTAATTTTTTAAATTTATATATATTTTTAAGGGATTCTACAATATAATGACACAGTTGTTTGCAGATAACATTGATGTTACTCAGTATGTCATACAATTAGGTAATTGGTGCATTTTGCAAGTATCTATGTCCAAATTTTGAACAACCCAAGGTTCCCATAGTCCAGTTGGAGAAGCTTGTATGCACAGGCATGTTGATCAGTTAGGAGTCCAGACTATATTCCTGTAGTCTCACGATTCACCCCTATCTCTCTGTAGCCCTTACAATCTACCACGCCTCCTCTTCCGCAGTTTGTTCCCTGGGCTTTGGGAAAGGGGCACAAGTGGGTGAGAAGAAAACAGTTTAATTTCTTTGGCGTTGTCATTTTGGACTCCAGTCTGTTCAGGTCGTCATGACAGCTTTTCCAGTGATACCCTTTTTTAGTCATACTAACAAAGCACAAGCTATTGGATGTACAGGCATTTAAGCAGTACCAATTATTATGTCAAGCTAAGCTGTGAGCATAGACACAGATGCTTGGATGGTATGCTAATCCGCAAACTGTGGTTTCTCTATAAAGGGTGACAAGTTCTGTTTTGATTGATAGATTCGGTCATATTTTTTAAACTGCACATGTCCCTTCCCATAATGCATCTGATTTTAATCATTTACACGCCTAATCCTGCAGAGGAATATAAAAATAAATGGGGTTCTCCCTAAAAGTTCCCTTGAGAACACAGTTTTGGCTCACTGTGCATGTACCAAAAACCAGTTCTGGCTGAATCGGCCCCTCCGCTCTTGGACCAGGATGTAGTGGGAATATGTTTGAACAGAAACCGTCATTGTGATGGTCGTCGAGGAGAGGAGAACTCATCCCATTGTGTACATTTAGCCTGACACATGTGAGGGTCTGAGGTTTATAGATTCATTGTAGGTGCATACTACAGACAGGGGTAATGTGATTGGTGCAGAGAGGGGCATGTGCATAGTACAGAGGAGTGAGTGTGCATAGTAGAGAGGGGTGTGTGTGCATAGTACAGAGAGGGGCGTGTGCATAGTACAGAGGAGTGAGTGTGCATAGTAGAGAGGGGTGTGTGTGCATAGTACAGAGAGGGGCGTGTGCATAGTACAGAGGAGTGAGTGTGCATAGTAGAGAGAGGTGTGTGTGCATAGTAGAGAGAGGGGTGTGTGTGCATAGTACAGAGAGGGGTGTGCGCATAGTACGGAGGGTGTGTGTGCACAGTATGGAGGGGTGTGTGTGTGCACAGTATGGAGGGGTGTGTGTGTGTGCACAGTATGGAGGGGGTGTGTGCACAGTATGGAGGGGTGTGTGTGCATAGTACAGAGGGTGTGTGCACAGTATGGAGGGGTGTGTGTGTGCACAGTATGGAGGGGTATGTGCACAGTATGGAGGGGTGTGTGTGCATGGTATGTTCCAGTAAAGGAGCTAGGCTGCCAAGTATATTATTAGGGAGTGTGCATAATCTAAACCAAGTAGAGTCTCAGGTTGCTAAGCTGTTCCTTGTACTTGCCTGCCTCCAGGGGCTCTTTCACCCCCACAGCAGCCCTAGAGTGCAGATCTGTGAAGAGCACTTCCAAAGTTGTGACTCCAACACCTTATACCAGAAGGGTCTGAATTTCATCCTGCTCTGCTCACCACAAGCCACTGTCCCAAGCTAGGCAATCGTGGCTCTCTGTTGAGCAGCTGAGTCAGCGAGAGGACATACCCTTGCTGGGGAGCTGGGTCAGCAAGCCACAGACAAGAGTTGGACTTAGTGACTTTGGTCTTGGAAATGTGGGGACTCGAAATGCCCTCGGATACCAGTGTGGCTGGGTATGTGGCACATGAGGGATGAGGATAAACAGCCTGGGAGCCCTGCATGGATCAGAGGTGCTGCCTGGGAACAGAAACGAACATCCAGGTTAAGACTTTGCAACATTGCTCGTCAGAGGAAGAATAGGGAAAGCTGAGGCAGTCAAGAAAGTCTAGATAAAGAATAGCTCGGCAGCTGTAAAGGCCCAGGGAACTCTTGGAGACTCAGCTGTGAGCTGCCATGTGGGTGCCGGGAAACCAGATCCTCTACAAGAGCAGCCAGAACTTTTAACTGCTGAGCCAACTTTCTAACCCCTCAAAACTCCTTCTTGGGGCTAGAGAGATGGCTCAGTGGTTAAGAGCACTGATTGCTCTTGCAGAGGACATGGGTTTGATTCCCAGCACCCACATGGTGACTAAGAACCGTCTTATGCCAGGTGTGGTGGTGCGTGCCTTTAATCCCAGCACTCGGGAGGCAGAGGTGGGTAGATCTCTGTGAGTTCAAGGCTAGCCTTGTTTATATAGCAAGCTCCAGGCCAGTTGGGATGAAAGGGAGACCCTGTCTCAAAAACCAAACCAAACCAAACCAAACACTTCTTCTTGCTCCCAACCCAACCTATCATCCCACTGTCCCTTGTCATTCCCAATCTCTCTCTGGAAGAAACCCATTTGCTGGTCTGGGATCTTCTCCAGACCTTTAGCTGTGGGTCGATCCTTGTTATTATCTCCACAGAGAAGTAGAAGGCTTCATATCCCAGATTCCCTTTTCACATAAATGATCCCCCTGTTCCACCACGTGCTGACTGTGTAGTGAGGATTCCTGGGCCTCCCGCTGAGTCTCCAGGAGTTACATCAGCTCTTCTGGCCTCCTTAGGCACCAGGCACATATGGTGCACATGCAGGCTAACTGCTCATACACCAAAAATTCCTTGGAATTTTTATTGAGCTGTAGTATTTGAATTGCTTATAGCCAAAAATGTAATTATGTGCTTCTTAAACAATTAAAAATAATTGTATATTGAAGCTGGAGAGATGGCTCAGTGGTTAAGAGCACCAGCTGCTCTTCCAGAAGACCAGGGTTCAATTCCCAGCATCCACATGGTGGCTAACAATTATTTGTAACTCTAGTTCAAGGGGGATCTGATGTCCTCTACTGACCTCCATGGGCATCGCACAACACAGGTGCACTTACATACACGCAGGCAATACACTCATACATATAAAAAATAACAAAATTAAAATAATTATGTAAGTAAATAAGAAAATTACAAATCTGCTTTGTGAATAATAAATATATGGGGTGTCATGATCTGATTGGTTGGTTGATCCTGTAAACATTAAGGAGTGTTTGGGACAGGCCCTGTGATAGGGGTTGGAGGAACAGAGATGAAAGATGGAAATTCACCCTGAGTGAAAAGAGCAATACAGGGGGGATCTCTATACCAGACTTCAAACTATACTACAGGGCTATAGTCATAAAAACAGCTTGGTACTGGCACAAAAACAGAGCTGTTGACCAATGGAACAAAACTGAAGATCCAAACATGACCACATACAATTTCAGCCACCTCATATTTGACAAGGGGGCCAAGAAGACACAATGGAGGAAAGACAGCATCTTCAGCAAGTGGTGTTGGCAAAACTGGATCACCACTTGTAGAAGAATAAAGTTAAACCCCTACCTCTTGCCCTGTACAAAAGTCAACTCCAAGTGGATCAAAGACTTCAATGTGAAACCCAAAATTCTGAAGGTGATAGAAGAAAAAGTTGGCAGCAGCCTTCAAGGCATAGGCATAGGAAAAGACTTCCTAAATCAGACAGCAGCTGCACAAGAATTAAGGTCGACAACTGACAAATGGGACCTCATTAAACTCAAAAGCTTCTGTACATCAAAAGAAACAATCAAGGAAGTGAAGAGAAAACCCACAGAGTGGGAGGAAACCTTCACTGCAGATACATCTGACAAAGCATTGATTTCCAGAATATATAAACTACTCAACAAAGAAGAAAGAAAACAAATGAATCACTCAAAAGATGGAGCAAAGAGCTGAACAGAGACTTCACAAGTGAGGAATTAGAGATGGCCGAGAAACAACTTAAAAAGTGTTCAGCTTCACTAATAATTAAGGAAATGCAAATTAAAACCACTTTAAGATATCATCTCACTCTGATAAGACTAGCTAGGATCAAGAAAACAAATGATACCAAGTGTTGGAGAGGTTGTGGGGAAAGGGGAACACTCATCCACTGCTGGTGGGGATGTAAACTCATACAGCCACTATGGAAAGCAGTGTGGAGAACCCTTGGAAGACTCAAAATGAGCTTGCCACCTGACCCAGTCATACCACTCCTGGGTATATACTCACAAGATTCATCTTACCGCAGAGATACATGCACAACCATGTTTATTGCAGCTCTCTTCACAACAGCAAAAACCTGGAACCAACCCAAGTGCCCCTCAACTGATGAGTGGATGGAGAAAATGTGGTACATCTACACAATGGAGTTCTATGCAGCAGTAAAGAAAGATAACATCATGAACTTTGCAGATAAATGGATGGAACTAGAAGATATTATGTTAAGTGAAGTAACACAGTCCCCAAAAAACAAATGATGAATGATATCCCTCATCTGTGGATGCTAGCACCAATCACCTAGTTGTAAGACAAACTGAGCAACGTTAATGTTATATTCCTCATGATCTGAAAACAACAGTGCTCTCATATTGTAAATCACTTAACAGGTTCTAGAACTCAGCTACCATTTATTTTCAGAGATAGGAATTTTTGGTATATGGATGGAGGATATGTATGCATATTTTAGAGTAATATAAGATCAAAAGAATGCAGAAAAAAACTAGTTTGTCATGATATTATATCTAACCACAGTACTTATTTTTGGGGAGTGCATCTTAATATTTCTTATACAAGGCTGCTTGAGCTTTTGTCCAAGTCTTTTCTAAAATATTAGAGTAGTTTAAAAGTATCAGGCTGGTGTAACTTAGCCTTTCTGGATGCTTAACGATCATACTTAATGCCCATACCAATTTGGCCGAGGGTCTTAAGGGATACCTTTGTTCCTTGCCCTCGAAGGTCAACTAAGTCCCAGGGGACTATGCATGGGGACATTTCTTGAAATGTCCTGCAAACGTGAGTCACCCATCTTCCTGTGCAGGGAGGTCTTGGAGATCCACTAATGGGACTTCAGCTGGTGTCCAGTCTATAAAGAGGAAAGTCTGCTCATACTTCAAAAGGGGAAGCCTGGTCTAGCAAGACCTGACTTTGTCCTTGAGTGGATGGAACTGGTGATTGAAAACCCAAAAGGAGCCAGGGGCTCCCTCCCCACCCAAAAAAAAAAAAAAAACCTGAGTGACCCTTGAGGACCAGATCCTCAACTGACCTTGAGAAAACAAAAACCTTGGTTAATCTGAGGTAATTGTGTGGCCTTAAACATCCAAAAGGAAAGTATAACCAGAAATATATAAATAGTAAGTTCTGAGAAATTGTAGTTCAGGTATAAAACTTGAGATATTAGTAAAAAGAGAAAAAAAAGAGCACAGTTGTTTTGCCTGTCTTACTGGCAAGTGCAGCTATCCTGTGGCTGACACTGCTTTTGCCATCCTTCAAAGACATGAGACACAGCTTTCCAACCTTCCAATGTGGACTGAAGACTCACGTCTCTCCAAGAATCCTCCAATCCTTCAGTGCCAGATGGGGACTGCTGAGACATCCAACTTGTGGACTGAACTACTACTGGGGTTTCAGCCTCTTCAGAGTATAGACTGCCATGGTTGGACTGCCCAGACTGTATCATGGAGACCAGTACAGGAAGATCAAGACAGGACACAGTGCTTACTGGAACTCATTGGTGACCATGGGAAGGGAAAAGCCCAGTGTGGAGCACAAGGGCAGGACTGATGCTGGCTTGGGCTTGCCAAGGAGGAGCCTTCAAACATGACATCTTTCAGCCTAATAAAGAAAAAATATTGTAAGCTGAAGATGTTAAAACCTATGCACAACACGGGTGCACAGACCTACATGTAGACAGTACATTCATACAAAATAAATTAAAAAAAAAACCCTATGATATATGTGGCATGCATATGTGCATATTTTTATGTGCATATTTTGGAATGATGCATATTGGAAGGAACAACAACAACAACAAAAACAATAACAGAAAGACTGCGTCAAAGAACTGACTGAAACGGTGAACTTCTGCTCAAAACAGTAAACTTCTGCATTGAGAATTTTGAGAGAGACTGAGAAAAAGATGAAAAACATTTTTAGCAGAATGCATGAGCTCTGGTGGGGTCGGGGGGCAGAAAGGGAGGCACGGGTCTAGATCCGATTTGTAAAATTTTATGAAATGCGCAGAGCTTCGATAAAAAATTGGCATTGAAAAAAAAAAAACTTCCAACAAAAACAAAAAGAAAGATGGAAATTCTGTCCCAAAGAAGCTCAAGATCCAAATAGGAAGGTGAGTGGGAAACCAACCCAGAGCAGCAGCCTAGGAAGCACAGCAACCCAGAACAGCAGCCTAGGAAGCATGGCAACCCAGAGCAGCAGTCTAGGAAGCATGGTAACCCAGAGCAGCAGTCTAGGAAGCATGGCAACCCAGAGGACCCAGAGCAGCAGCCTAGGAAGCACGACACCCAGAGGACCCAGAACAGCAGTCTAGGAAGCACGACACCCAGAGGACCCAGAACAGCAGCCTAGGAAGCATGGCAACCTGAGAATGTGTGGGAATCCCAGAACAGCAGTCTAGGAAGCACGGCAACCCAGAGCAGCAGCCTAGGAATCACGACAACCCAGAGGACCCAGAGCAGCAGTCTAGGAAGCATGGCAACCCAGAGCAGCAGCCTAGGAAGCATGGCAACCCAGAGCAGCAGCCTAGGAAGCACGACAACCCAGAGCAGCAGCCTAGGAAGCACGGCAACCCAGAGCAGCAGCCTAGGAAGCACGACAACCCAGAGGACCCAGAACAGCAGCCTAGGAAGCATGGCAACCCAGAACAGCAGCCTAGGAAGCACGGCAACCCAGAGCAGCAGCCTAGGAAGCACAGCAACCCAGAACAGCAGCCTAGGAAGCACGACAACCCAGAGCAGCAGCCTAGGAAGCACGGCAACCCAGAGCAGCAGCCTAGGAAGCACGGCAACCCAGAGGATCATAGACTCAGCTTGCCTGCAAGGAGCCTGGAATTATCCCAGAAGAGGGACCTGGAAGAATGGGTGGGAGTCTGATATGGAGACTGGAGAGCCTTCCTGGAGGGGGTGACAGCTGAACAGATGCTGAACAGGCAGCCAAACAGAGAACGTTCTCCAGTGGGCTGCGTCTCGGTCTTCCTTCCCGCCCAGCAACCCCAGGACCTAACACAGCTGGTTGGCATGGCTGAAGACACAGAGTCTAGCCTATGTCCCGGATGCTGCACAGTTTCCTCAGTCCTATTTCCTGTCTGAAAGTGGGGGATGGGAAGCCCTACACTGTCAAGTTTCCAGGGTCATTCATTACCAAGGTCAAGTGGGATAATGGTGATCCTTAGAAAATTGTTTCCTGAACCAGGACACAGAAAGGAAAGATTTCTATTCTAGTCTTGTTGTTAGAAGCTGGGCTAGTTGCCTAAACTGAAAAAAATATGTGTACAAGGTTGTCTAAGTGTTTTTACCTGTCACCTGCCCAGGCCTCCACCAAACCTCCTGGCCTATCTCAAGGAGGCTGTAGAGGGGAGAAGGAGGTAAAGGACTCCTTGCAACTGTGGGCCATGAGGTAATTGTCCCATCCAGGAGTCGGAGGACAGGCCAGTCTCAGCTCAAGCTATCAAGTCAGCAAATAGGTTTTTGTGGTTGTTTTTTTTTTTTTTTTCAGACTTGGCTTTTGCCACGCAGAGTTTCCAAAGGTCTGGGGAAGGAGTAGAAACTCCACGAGCAGTGAGCAGTTTGAGGTGATACGTAATGGACATGGTAGCAGGAACTCCAGTCTGAGTCTCTGGAGGCTGAAGCTATGATTGATTCATCATCACTGTTCGCACAACTCCCAACCCAGAGACAGGCTCAGAATGCAGCATCACATCAGACTGGAGAATCCAATCCTGTGCTTGATGGGTTGAGCCTGGCAGCCTGTTCCGTATCTTCTGCTGGTCCCGTGTTGAATTAATGAACTAGCTCTTCCAGTGCTAGAGAATCTATTTCACCTTAATGAAATCCAGTTCGTGTCTTCACTGTGCAGCCCTGGGCCCTTTCAGAATAGAAGACGATGAACAAAAGGATGCCTCTTCCTGTGACACAGATGTTCCTTCCCCATTTCTTTTTCTCTTCCAGAAACAGTGCTGCCAACAGCTATTTTCTCGACTCTCTTACATCATGCACATCTGGCTCTAACATATTTCTGTGTCTGGATTCTTCAAGTGTTACACCAAAGTGTAATAGGGAGAAGGTATTTACCCTTTAACCCACCTTCCCATTTTTTTCCTGTCTACCTACATATCCACCCACATTTCCATCCAAACATTCACTTGCTTATTTACCTGATCCCCCAAAGATATCATCCATTCAACTGTCCATCTACCACCAGCCTACCGCCTGTCCGTCCATCCATCCATCCATCCATCCATCCATCCATCCTGTCATCTACCCATCCATCCTGTCATCCATCCATCCATCCTGTCATCCATCCATCCATCCATCCATCCATCCATCCTTCCTGTCATCCATCCATCCATCTATCCATCCTGTCATCCATCCATCCATTCATCCAGCCAGCCAGCCAGCCAGCCATCCTGTCATCCATCCAACCATCCATCCTGTCATCCATCATCCATCCTGTCATCCATCCATCCATCCATCCATCCTGTCATCCATCCATCCATCCTGTCATCCATCCATCCATCCATCCTGTCATCATCCATCCATCCTGTCATCCATCCATCCATCCTGTCATCCATCCATCCATCCATCCTGTCATCTATCCAGCCAGCCAGTCGGCCATCCTGTCATCATCCATCCATCCATCCTGTCATCCATCCATCCATCCATCCTGTCATCCATCCATCCATCCATCCATCCATCCATCCATCCTGTCATCCATCCATCCATCCAGCCAGCCATCCTGTCATCCATCCAGCCAGCCAGCCATCCTGTCATCCATCCAGCCAGCCAGCCATCTGTCTAGCCATCTACCACTTTGCTCCATCTACCCATTTCCTCCAAACATCTATCCATTTGTCCATCCAACCATTTATCCATTTACCTGTCTATTCCACCCAGCCATCCACATAAACACACCAAATAATCATTTCATTGAGGACCTACTTTATGTGAAGTCCTTTGCCTAATGCCAGGGAAAAATATCAGGAACAAGGCTGAATCATTCCTCTGGAGAAGCTTCCAGTCTAGCAAAAGAAAACTAACACAGAGAGGTAGTCAGAGTGGGAGTTCTTGCCTCAGAAAAAAGTAGCACCTTCACTCTTCAGTAACTCCCAAACAGGAATCAATTGTTGAGTCTGAGGGTTTGTTTTTTTTTTTGCTGCAAAAACAACCACTTAAGTGGTAACTATTTTGACAGTTGAATGAGATAATTCCTAAAAGTGCTAAGCCTGAATCCCGATAAATGTTGAACACTCCACAAGTGATCAGTAATATTGTCATTTGTAGTACGGGTGCTATAATCATTATCATCCACTCCTTTATATATTGATTAAGGGATTTGGTTGCTTATGAACTTAATTTATGCATGCAATGAACTTTATTGGGTGTCTACTGCGTATGCTGTCCCATGTTACAAAGCTCTGAGACCTTCAGGAATTTGGAACCTTATGGCATTGATGAGATACAGACACCTGAAGTAGCTCAACATCAACAATAAGCTGCAGTGAGCTAATACTTACTGAGTGCTTTGTGCCAGGCATTGCGTCAAGCATCTTTCCACATCAGAATAACCATAGGTAATGCTTGTGTTTCCCATTTTACAGAAGAGGAAACCAACCGAGGACAGGGCAAGTCTCAGCCAGAATTGCACAGCTGTGTATGGAGTAGTTGGGATTTGCACTGTGGCTGATCAATCAACATGCATTATGGGAACATGAGAAAGAGACTCCAGAGGGCAGCCTCTGGGGATTGTGAACAGTGGGGAGTGTGAAGGGGAGTGATTAATAGAGCTGTTTCCCAGTTGTGAACCGTGGAGTCACTTTAACAGATCCATGTATCCTTAAGCTCTAGACAGACCCACTGCCTCAAAACCTACCAACCTGTTCCCAGTGCGGGCTCCTTAAGGCTCGAAACTCTGCTCTGATGACTGAAGGGCTATTCTCAAAACTCACCACCTCCTCCTTGTGGGATGTGAAGCACATCACCAGCTCATGCCCTCTAGAAGACAGAATGCTGCTAGGTGCCTCTTGGTACAGAAGAATGAGACGACTCCAGAGTGCTCAGAGCTTGGTCTGCAACTGGAGAGAAGCCTGCTCCTGGTGCTGGGGAAAGGGATGTATTCAGACCTCAGGATGGCCTATGCTTTGTGTTGGCTGTATCTCAGTCCTGGCTCTTCCAGGTATGTGTCAACATTCCAGTACTCAACCTTCCTCAGCCAGGAGACTTGTTTGACAGCTTAGTTAGGAGCATTCTTCCAGAATGTCAGCATGTGCTCAGGATCTGATGAAAACACTGCCACATGTGTCCCCCTCGAGCACGTGACATCTGCGTCTGGTCCCCTGGGGGCCAAGGGACAGCCCCACCACAAGCATTCTAGAAAAGTCTTTGTCCTTTCCCAGCTTTGTAAACAGCAAAGGCTCTGTCACGACGTACAGCCCCTGCTTCCGCCAGCTGAGTGACAAGGTCGCCCCACTGAGAGGGCTCTTCTGGGTGGGTATGAACAAGGGTCACCATAATGGCTGAGAGAGGAACATTTATCCATCCGCATGCCTGTCACCGTGATTGTCACTGTGAGTGAAACACTTCACAGAGCTGCCAGCCATTCCCGCTGGCCTGTGACTGCCTTTTGGACTACTAGTGGGTGAGGGCAGCATTTGGCAGCTGTCTGGCTCAGCAAGGGCTCCCTGGCATGACATTTTGAAGTGGGTCTGTCTAGATTGCAAAAACAAAGCCACTGTCAGTGACACTGGAGGGGCCACTGTAACAGAGGGAGTGAGGCAGACAGGGTGGGGAGCGGCTGGAAGCGTGGAGATCTGGAAAGGGAGGAAGGCTCAGAGCCGATCCAAAGCCCCCACTGCAGGGACCTGGAGCTTAGGGCACCTGGGGAAGTAAACAACAGGGGATCCCAAGGCTCTGTGGCTCCTTCCTAGGGAGCGCATTAGAGGAGCGGCCACCCCTACCCTAGAAGGCTGACAAGAAAGAGGCCACCCTCTAATCCTTGAGGAGTTTCTGGCATCTGCAATGCCTAACAGAAAGCCATGCTGGCCAGGGCTGCACTCTAAACTCAGTAGTCTGCAGGACAGTGTACCATCTACTAGGGTTGAAATGGCACACCCCTCCAAAAGTTGCATCAAAGCCTAACTGGATCAGGAGGACAGAGCAGCCCTTATGAAAGGGCCCAAAGGACACCACACTCTTCCCTTTGTCAGAACGCAGCCTTGAGGTACCACCTTGGGGGTGGAGGATAGTATATTGCAGACTCCAAGCCACTCTGCAGAACCTTTGTCTATGACTTCTTGCCTCTCTATAGACCCATGAGAAATAGATTTCTGTTCTTTATGAATGATCCAGACAGACATTTTGTTGTAGCATCACAACACAGACCAAGATTTTACCTCACTCTTCCAGAGGTCCTCTAAGACACTCGGGGACTGGTGTCTGTGGGCAGTCTTCGGCTTTCCTTGACCTCTGCAGGCATTCCTGAGACCCGGCTCTGCCCTAGCCCCTGTGTTTGCTGTTATAGGACAGCAACACAGGACTCTTGTACTGTTTCCCTTCAGGTGCCCTAGGCATGAGCTGACAAACTGATAGATCGTATTTATGGCAGAGTGTTCAGGGTTATGCACAGAGTAGCAATGTTTGCCTGGAATCCAGTGCTGGTACCCCTGAGGAGGAGCCTCGAGAGAGAAGAATGTTCCAAATGGAGCCTCTGGCTAGTCCTGGGCTACTATGGCCAGTGTCTGGAGCTTGCTCTTGTGGGAAGGGGACACACTTGGGAGTCCTTGCAGAAGACTGGAAAGGAAGAGGGACAAGCTATCCTATTCTGTAATCTGGCACTGACCCCTCCTCTCATTTTCAACATGGGGAAGCCAAACACCAGGAAGAAGCCATCTAAAGAGGTGGCCAGCACAGACAGCATCACTGGCCAATTCATGCTCCTGAGGGGGCTCAGCCAGGCAACACCGAGTCCTTCCATATCATGGGTCTATTCACAGCGAGGTCCCCTCTTTGACTAAGCTCAGTTCTGTGGCTCTGTCTTCTACCCTGGGACTCACCTGAAAATGACATTTTGCCTTCTTACCTTGGTTTCCCAGCACCCTGCCCAGTAAAGTGTGGGTGCTCAGAGAGATTGAAAGACAACACAAAGCAGAGGCGTTGCTAAGAACTTTCACCTGGCTTCCTCAGCAGGGAGTTCCAGAGACAAGTTTGTACTCAGCCAGCCTTCACAGTGGCCTTGAATCCCAGCTGTTTTATTTGTACACCTTAAATCAGTTTATAACCCCTATCTTATCTTAGCCCTGAGAATGCAGGTGGGACTGGGAGGAGGCTACGCCCTCTGTGCTACAGATAAAGACCTTGTGTCTAGACAGAAGAGTTCCTGTCTGAGGGTTGGCTGCCAGACAGACGCTGGGGGTGCACAGAAGCACAGGGATGTGAGGTACAGAGTTATAGGATGCATGGAGGTACAGAATGTGGGGTGCATAGTGGTGCTGAGTGTTTGAGGTAGCAGAGATGACCTGTAGTCTGTGCAGAGGGCAGGGGGTCCCGTTTACTGAGTGGAGCTGTCTGTGAAGAAAGGCAGGGTTTAATTCTGAACAGGCTAATTTGAGATGCCTGACCCTTGGTAGGGGCGGAGGGGTGGAGGTGGAGGTTCTCTTGGCTGCAGCTCCTGTATGACCCGGTGCTTTCTTAGTCACACCAAGGACAAAAGCCGGACTCCAGAGAAGACTCCATGCAGAATGGGTCCACGCAGGCTCCTCTGGGAGCTGAGCTTGAAGCTATTGTGGTAGCCAGGAGTTAAGGAGTTGGAGGAGAAGAGACAGCTGAAAACCCTTCAGGAGTGACCCTCAGACTGCTTTCTGCTGGGGATCTAAACTCACCCCAAAGCTGAAGGGTAAGCAGATGATAGTAAGTGGGATTAGCTGAGGCTGCCTGGCCCAGTACTAGCAAAACTAAAGGGTAAACCTGAAGAGAGGATGGGGTTAGCCAGCTCCTGTTACACACACTCACTGAGCAGAGGTTAACAAAGGACAGTGGTTACCGCACTGCGGAGAGCGGCCGGCACAGTTGGCCTGAAGGTGAGATGTCTCCAGTCGTGGAGGCAGGATGCAGTTTTCAAGCCGATGATGGTTTGAATGGGAATGCGTCCCACATGCTTCAAGTGTTTGAACAATTTGTCCCCAGTTGGTTGCTCTGTTTGGAGAGGCTTAGAAAGTGCAGCTTTGCTGCAGGAAACACTTCACTGGGGATGGGGAGGGACTTCAGTCCATTTCCAGTCCATCTGTCTCTGCTTCCTGTGCCCCCTTGAAGATGTGAGCCCTCAGCCTTCCGTGCCAGCCACCTCCTATCATGCCCTGTGCCCCAGTGATGGACTCTTATCCCTCCGGAACCATAGGCACAGTCAACCCTTCCTTCCACAAGCAGCCTTGGTCATGTGTTTTAGCACACACACACACACACACACACACACACACACACACACACACACGATGAACACCTTGCCTAATATGCCCTGGGTTTAAGTCCCTTCTCTGCTGCGTGACCTTGGGTAGGTCACAGTCTCTCTGATTTTGTGTTCCATCTGGACTATGAAAGTGATCTGAGCCACTGTCTTCCTGAGGCCACCACCTAAAGCCAATCACATGACAACAGTTGGAAACTTGCAATCTATAAAAATTTCAGAGTTAAGAACTTGCAGGCTATGCCGGACATGGTGGCACACACCTTTAATCCTAGCACTTGGGAGGCAAAGGCAGGTGGATCTCTGTGAGTTCAAAGCCAGTCTGGGGGCTGGAGAGATGGCCTAGCGGTTAAGAGCACCGACTGCTCTTGCAGAGGACCCAGGTTCAATCCCCAGCACCCACATGGCAGCTAAGAACCATCTGNCCTGTGATGAGGCCTTTCTTTCCAGAATGTTCTGGGAAATGCTGGCAGGTGTGGTCTGGAATTACTATGTTTGCCATGCTGGGGGGTTAGGACAGCGATAGCACATTGGTCAGACCAGGGGTCTGGGTCTTGTGCGTTCAAGGGCAGCGTCCCCGTGGACGCAGTGCACAGAAGAGCGAGGCCCTAGCTTTTCCTCTGAGGCTCCCTGGGGGCCTCTTTCCTACGCCCTCGTCTCTGAACTGCTGGCCTTTTACCCTCTGTGCTCCCTGCCCGTTCCTATAATGAACACCAACCACGGAGCCTTCCTCTAGGGAGGCAGGAGTGTGCCGCTTCCTGTAGCAGGCTGGCTGTGGTGGTGACCTACAAACTGCACCGCAAGCCAGGTCATATATTATAGTGATGCTGCCCGTTTGATTTTTGGGTCTGAAAGCTCCTTGTGGACTGGGGGATGGAAGGAGAAGCCAGAAATGGGGAGAGATGGGGCTGGGGAGGTGCCTCCCTGGAAAGTGCTCACCCCGCAGGTGTGAAGACCTGAGCTCGGCTCCCCAGAGTCCATGGACAACGCTGTCTGAGTGGTGGGCGCTTGTAACCCCAGAGCTGGGGAGGCAGAGACAGGGCAGTCCCTGGGCTCACCGTCCAGCCAGCCCAGGCTCCGTGAGAGACCCCACCTCAACAAATAAGATGTAGGCCGGTGGGATGGCTCGGCAGGTAAAAGCACAAGCCTGGAGATGTGAGTCTGATTCAGTAACCCGTGGTGGATGGAGAGAAGCAACTCTCGAAAGTCGTCTTCTGAATATGAGGCCCTCACTTTCATCCACAGAATAATAATAAATAAAATTAAAAATTTAAAAGAATGATTAAAGAAGATACTCATGATATTGACATGTGCACACAGGTGCACACATGCCCGACCCACATGCGTACACGCACAAAGAATGAGAGAAAGGGGAGGGGGAAAGGAGAGGAGAGGAGGGGAGGGGAGGGAAGGGAAGGGGCTGAAGAGATGGCAAAGTGAAGAGCACTGGCTGCTCTTTCAGAGGACTGGGGATCGAGTCCCAGCACCCACATGGAGGCAACCAACCATATGTTAACTCCAATTCCAGAGGATCCAGCATCATCTTCTGGCCTCTATAGACATGCAGGCAAAACACTCATACACATAAAATAAAAAATAAATAAATATAAAAGTGGTAACTTAAAAAAGAAAGAAGAAAAGAGAAAAGGATGCTAAGATGTTAGATGCTAAATAGTCTTTGTTTAGATTTCTAGAGTCTCAAACATACAGACGACTGTGAGCGTATGTAATTCCCTTCCTGTTCTTGAGCCCAGAGCATCAATTAACACAGAGCATGCAAATTGCTGTGAGGTTTAACTTGCAGAAAAATAGTGTCTCAGGAACTATGGAAACTCTCCTCAGAAGGTCAGTTGTGATGCTCAGGTCAGGAAAAGAAGCCTGAGAAAGGGAAGGTCTGGGTCCCTGGATGGCGTCCTGCTCCTTCATGAGGTCTTCCTGTCAAGCACCCTGCACTTTGCCTCCCAACCTATTAAGCCTTTTGACGTACTTGAATCCTCCTAGGATGCTTTGGGGAAAACAGTAGACTCCACCCCATCTTCTCAGTGTGCGAACCTGTGAATAAACTTGACTTCCTTCCCGCTAACTCTCCTCTCCTGAATATTGGCTTCTGAGTGGTGAGCAGATGGACCCCAGTTGAAGAAACTGAGGCTCACAGCTAAGACGCGACGTCTCAGCTTTAGACCCTGAAGATGGGATCAGACTCTTTGGCTTGGATTTGGGTCATAGTGGGGTGCGAGAGGTTGAGGACGGAGGAGAAGGACATGCGATGAGCTAACATTTTGTGTTCTGACCCGAACATGCTTACAGGGCTCTCTCTTTCTGCAGAGATCAGTGTCTTTAATCCTGCAGAGCAACACACAGCTGTAGAGATGCTTCATCTTATCAGACCCAGGCAATGCATCAGAGTCACGGGCGAATCTCTTTTCCAGGGCATGTGGACCATTTGGCACTGGCCTCTCCTCTGCGATGGGACATCATGGCGGTCTCTTAGAGGAGTGTACTAGCTGCCTTTCTTATTGCCGTGACCTATGAGGAGAAACAAATTAAGGGAGAAAGGACTAATTCTGGCTCATAGTTTGAGCATGGTTCGCCAGGGCAGGGAAGGCATGGTGGCAGGAATGTGAAGCAGCTGGTCACATGGCATCTGAAGTCAGGAAGCAGAGAGAGAGAGACGCACGCTGGTGCCCAGATGGCCTTCTCCTGTTTATGCAGCCTGGGATGTCAGCCCATGGAATGGTGCTACCACCTTGAGGGTGAATCTTTCCACCTCAAGTAGCCTAATCTGGATAATCCCCCACAGACATGCCCAGATCTTGTCCCTTCATGATTCTAGATGCTTTCTTCTTCTCAATTAATATTAACCATCACAGGGAACTATGAGATAAAGTACCCAGTAACACTTGATCTATGGACTATGCCCTACCATCCATCATCCATCCTCAGTATCTATAATTGCTGTTAGGATTCAGAGCTCAGAGGAGGTAGTGACATGCCCATGTGCAATGGACAGACTCCAGGGTGTGCAAATAAATGTGCTTGGCCTTGCAAACTTCTTGCAAATGAAAGGAGGTGGGTGCTGGGGAAAGCGTTTTCCTCCCCTTAAAACTTGATGAAGATGATTAAAACTCAGATGGTGCTGATTTGCTAGGCTTGGATGAGGCAGCCTCTAAGTCACCTACCTTCTTATCGACAGGGAGCCATAGTCCTCCTGACACTGAGGAAGCAGGCATACTTACTTCAGAGGAGGGAGAGGAAAGTGAATGGCCCTGCAGGGCCATCTGAGCATCCCTGTCACACCTCAATTGTGTCCGCAGGTTAATCCATACCAGTGGGGAAGGGGTAGCCCCTGGGGGCCCAGGAGTCCCTGCTGAGACCATACTGCTGTGTCTGATACCCAGGGGAAAACAGTAACCCCTGCTTCTGGTGAGGGTCTGCAGGGCACATGGATGAACCTCCTTCCAGCTCCAGTTCTATCAGAAGATGGCCAGGAGCAACCAGAACAGAGTGTGGGGTTCTCTCTCTCCTCATTGATAAAGAATATAGTCCCCCATACTTGCTGCACTCTGAAAAAACTCTTGGCCTGAGGGATGCTGGGAAAAGAATAAACAACTTCCAGTGCATAATGGTGGGGTAGAGGCAGGGGAGGAAAGGGAGGCACTTCCTTCCTAAGAAGGGGAAATGTCTTTCTCTAAATAAATCTGTCTTAGAATAGGAGGGGCTTCTTTGGGGGGGAATGCTTCTTGACCTATGAAAATAAGACTCTCGGGGCTGGAGAGATGGCTCAGCAGTTAAGAGCACCGACTGCTCTTGCAGAGGACAGGGGTTCGATTCCCAGCACCCATATGGCGGCTAAGAACCATCTTTAACTCCAGTTCCAGGGGAATCCGATGCCCTCTTCTGGCCTCCACAGTATTGCACGACATGGGTGCACCAACCCGCATGCAGACAGTATACTCATACACATAAAAAAGAAAAAGACCTTACTCAGGGGACCCCCATCTATACCATGCCAGGCTCCTCTCCTTGGCAAGCCTGCTTGATGCTCCAGGATCCTTCTTCATCAGGTTGAAGGCAAGCCCTTTGGTCACCTAAGGTGCAGAGGTCACTCACTGGGAGAGTCTGGTGGCATCCCATCATGGTGGGTGCCGGCCACCTATCAGCTGGCCCACCAAGCAGGACAGAACAGATGGAAAGTTGAATGAGTGGCATAAGAGGGGGCCTCAGCAGCCCAGAAGTTCCTTCCACAACCCACCAACTTCTGGGTGTCTAGAAACTTCCATACCTGATGGGCCACAGTCTCAGGGGACCCCCCCCAGCACAGATCTTAGGACTTCTGAGGTCCCTATCTAGGGCCTGACCTCTCCAGGTGCTTGTCCCGTTTCTTCAAGAGTCTCTGGGGGTGTGGAGCCAGGAGGTGGAGAAAGGTGCTCCCTGTGAGGTGCTCCCAGGAGGTGGAGAAAGGTGCTCCCTGTGAGGTGCTCCCAGGAGGTGGAGAAAGGTGCTCCCTGTGAGGTGCTCCCAGGAGGTGGAGGAAGGTGCTCCCTGTGAGATGCTCCCAGGAGGTGGAGAAAGGTGCTCCCTGTGAGGTGGTCCCAGGAGGTGGAGAAAGGTGCTCCCTGTGAGGAGGGATACAGAGTGATTCAGTTTAGTTTGTAACAACAGGATCTGTGAACCTGCTGTGTGACCAACCAGAACAGGGAATAAGAACCTCATGCTCTGGGACTGGAGCCCAGAGGAAGAAGGAACTGGGGGGGGGGCGGTAATAGACCCAGAGAGCCTTGGGGACGGGCAGAGCTGCTGCCTCCCCTCCAGGGTCACTGTGCAGTTTCCTGAGTCTCAGAGTAGAGCCACCAGTGCTACCCAGCACAGGAGAAGGAAGCTTGTGACAGCATCTGTGTGTGACCCAACTTGCCAGCCCTTCCTAGGACTGCTTGCCTGACAGGAGGAATGTGCCGACTGCAGCTAAGAAAGCCTCAAAGAGCTCCACAGGCCGGACGACAAGCGGCTGGGGCCTTTCCTCTCTCCAAGCCTTTGGGCCAGACTCCTGAGCCTCAGTTTCTCCAAGTTGGGATTGAGAGAGTGGCACTTGCCAAACCCAACTCAAGCCTTTCGAGAAGGGACTTTAGGTCAGACAGCTTGCCTCCAGCAAGCCCTTTACAGGCTAATTTGCATTCCTGGAATGAAATGTTGACTGTACTTCATGCTCAGCCACATTAAAATGTTCATGAGGGTTTATTTTGGAGACGGAACTGGGAATGCTGGCAGGCAGGGTCTCAGCTTCCCCTGGGAGAGCAATCAACCCCCTGCCAAAGATGCTGGGAGGAAGGCCAGAGCATGTGGCCCCCGATAGGTACCGACCAATGGCAGCCTCGCCCCGGAGGCTGTCTTGAGGCTGTTGGAAAATGTCTCATTTTTATATGTAAATAAATCATTTCCAGAGATTGCCCAGATCCCAGCAGGTTGCTGCTAAAACATTTTAAGTGGTCTTTTTCCGCT
This sequence comes from Rhizomys pruinosus, assembly GCA_009823505.1. Taxonomy (NCBI): domain Eukaryota; kingdom Metazoa; phylum Chordata; class Mammalia; order Rodentia; family Spalacidae; genus Rhizomys; species Rhizomys pruinosus. Next base: position 982,093 of record VZQC01011955.1, on the reverse strand, counting down.
GTAAACTTTGTTAAGCATTATTATCAAGTTTGATTGTTTTTTTCTACTGATTTCAGAGTCATCAGACGCCTTCTCAGGGCCCTGGCCTCCTCTGCCATCTAGGCCACTTGCATACTTCTGCAGGCGGAGATCAGCCCCTATAGTCTGCCTGTTCTGTAGCCCTCACTGACTGTACCCAGCGTTTCTACGGGGAACTGAAACTGGAACTTCCTCTCTGCAGCTTCGCAGCTTACTCTGGTAACATGCTTACGGAACATGAGAACATGCTTATTCTGTCTTCCATGGCCACCTTCTGTGTATTGGACTGGGGCTGCAACCTCTTTTCCAAGACCTAGAGATCCTTCACCACCTGGGCCTGGCCTCTCTGCCAGGCTCATCCATTCCCGCCCCTGCTTGCTGGACTATGATCCCATTAATTCTTCTATTCCCTCAAATACACAAAGCATGGGCTCAGCCGAGGTGCCCTTTCTCCAGGTTTCTTTCTCCAATTCCCCAGCTCTGTTGCCCCTTCCTTAGAGAGATTCACACACACACACACACACACACACACACACACACACACTGCCACCATCCTAGGTACCGTGTGTCCCTGAGTCCTGTCACTCTTTGTTATAAGTTCCCCATGCAGTTTCCTCCAGTACATGTTACATTATTCAACTATAATGTGCTACAATAGAATGCCGACTTAGTCACTGACTGTGTAATTGGCATGCAAGCCCCATGAGAAGAGTTTTCATTACGCTTCCTGCTGGAGTCTCAGGCCTAGCACACAGTAGATGGTCTTTCTGAGGAGCAGGAAGTACACATAAGGTCACTTATGTTCTATACTATGAGGGCACATTTGTACTACACATTGTAAAAAGGAATCAGGCTGGGTGTGGTGGTGCACACCTTTAATCCCAGCACCCGGAGGGAGAGGCAGGCAGATATCTATGAGTTCAAGGCCAGCCTGATCTACATAGTGAGTTCCAGGCCAGCTGGGGCTACAGGGAGACCCTGTCTGAAAAAGAGCAAAAAAACAAAACAAAACAAAAAAAGGAATCTACATGTTCTTAACAGCTCAACATGTACACACTACTAAATTTTTGCTTGTTTCTAGCTAAACTTTTGTTATGAGTGCCAGAAACAGACTCAATGTTTGTGGGAACACAATGTCAAAATTTACTGCATAACAGTAAGTTCTCAAGATGCACGAGTTTGATGGAAATAATTTGCCAAATAATCCTGCCTATCTGGCTGAGCCAAATACAAATTCTTTTATTCTACACTTAATTATTAATATGAACTCTCATATCACACATTACTATATTCATGTTACACACAGTAAATCTATCTATCTCTCCAAATACCTATATATGTGTTTGTATGTATGCATGTATATATATATATATATATATACATGCATACACATATGTGGTTTACAGAATGAATACTGGCTACAGCAGGGTTCAAGAGGTTTCAGGAGTGAGCTAATAGAAACTCAAGTAGAGTAAATGGATAACAAACCCAAAATCAGCCAGAGGGAAGAGCTGCTGTTGAGGCCTCTGAGGAGCCAAGGTTGAGAGTAAGGCTGCAGAGTCCAGTCCAGCCTGAGGTAGGAGGTAGAACCTCATTGGAGAAAGATGGCAGATGAGCGAGTGGCGGATGGGTCATCAGCCATGCCAACAGTGGGGTCCAAGATGAGCCGAAGCCTCCAGGACAGTTGGAAGTCCTCTGCCTGCTAGTCCTTGATCCACCTATTGTGTATCAAATGACAGGTTGTCGTGGGGCCATTACCATGACAGCGGTAGAGGTCCACCACTTTATGAGGTTTAGGTATGGGAGTTATACCTTTTCCTTGGCTTGGCATGTCCAATAAGTTCTGGGGCCTGGTTTCCCTGATATGATGTTAATATGTCCATATGCCTATATGCCCACGATTCACCCTAATGTTTTTATTTGTGTGTATGTATCTGTGTGATCGTTTGCTATGTGTGTGCTGGTGCCCGTGATGAACAGAAGAGGCCGTTGAGTCCCCTGAAGCTGGAGTTACCAGTGGTTGTGAGCAGCGTGACATGGGTGCTGAGAAACAGACTTGGGTCCTCTGGAAGAGTAGGAAGTATTCTTAACCACTCCAGCCCCAGCCCCAGCCCCAGTAGAGACAAGGATAGGGTGGCCCCTTTCTACTTCCAGTAGTAAGTCATTCATCGCTCTCTGTTTTATGGATGGTGCTAGACAGATGGTTTTCCTACTCAAGAACACATCCTCTATCCTCAAAATAGAGTCAAAAGATGTTTGTAAAATGGACTCTCTAAGGGTAAGCAAAGCCTGAAAAACCATTATATTTTCACAGGATAGAGACTGTGGTACATGGGAAGCCAAGGCTGTATCTTAAATTCATAGCTCATCTTACCAATGTGTACAAGTATCCCACCTGGTACTAGTTTTGAAGGCATGAAGGGGTCATGGAGAGCAGCTGAGGCTTGGCACCATGCAGCGGGGTTGGAACCCCTACACAGAGGCCAGGAAGCCACTGGAGAAGGTGCGGCCTCAGGACCATGGGACATCAACCAAGGACAGTGAGAGGTGTGGAGTGGAGCCTATGAGACACGCTGTGTGTGTACTGAGGATGGCAGAGCCAGAGAAGTGGAGTTGCCTGAGCCCTCTGGAGTCCAGAAGATCACAAGTGAGTCCCAGAGCTAGACACTGAGCTGTTTACATTGCTGCACGTGGGTTTTACTTAAGTGTACCCAGTTTGAAATAAAGTGTACCCTTTTGAAATAAAGTATTTTACTTTTTTTATAGGAGCTCACAATTAAGCTCCTGGGAAGAGCCAAGTTCAACTGAGGAGTTTCCTCCACAGACTGGCCTGTGGCTATGTCTGTGGGGGCAACCTCTTAGTTGCTAATTGATATTGGAGGGCCCAGCCCACTGTGGGTAGTACCATCTCTCAGCAGATGGTCCTGTGCTAGATAAGAAAGGTAGCTGGGCCTTATGGCCTGTGCCTTTAATCCCAGCACTTGGGAAGCAGAGACAGGTGGATCTCTGGGTTCAAGACCAACCTGGCTACAAAGAGAGTTCTAGGCTAGCCAAGGCTACATAGTGAGACCCTGTATCAAAGGCAAAACCAAAACAATAACAAAAAGCCAGGTAAGCCGGGAGAAGCAGGCCAGAAAGCATGGTTTCTGCCTCTGTTCCTCTCTCCAGTTTCCTGCTTGAGACCCTGCCCTTACTTCCTCCACGATGGACTGTGACCTGGAAGTATAAACCAAACTAACTGTTTGCTTCCTGACATTCTTTTTTGGTTGTGGTATTTGTCACAGTAGCAGAAAGCAAACTAGACCTTGCAAGGCACGGTTTGCAAGCTTTAACTAGTCATTAAAAATTATTCAAGTGAAGTATTTTAAACACATTTTAGTATGCAAAATTAAGTGAAAATTGAAAGATACTCGATCGCAAGCACGCAACGCATACAGCCAAGCTCTGAGAAACGTGAGGGAAAGCGAGGGACCCGAGAAGCTAGCTGGGGGTCAGAACCAGAAGCCGAGACTCTCACAAACTGATACTGCAAATCATTGTGGGCCAGCGGGCCTGTTCTGTTGACCTGGCCATGTCACTGTCTTGGCAAGAATAAAGATATTCTCAAGAGACACTGTGCCCTCACGATGTTAGAATTTCCTTAGGAATCTCATGCTGAATAAGGAAAAGGTTGAAACGCGGGGCTGGCCAGACTAGAAATATGTCTCCAGGAAGGAGATGTCACACAGTTCTGACAACTTGTCAGATCATGTTGCAGTACAGGCTGACGCTGAGACAAAGCTGAGTCAAGCGCTGTGTATTCAGGACTGCTTAGCTCCGCATACTTACCTCTGTGTAAACCTTAACCTGAAGCTGGACCTGTGGGGGAGCCATTGTACCTCTTTGTTCCTCTTTCCAGTGTGCCCATTGAATCAATCTTTCTCTATCTTTCACTTTTACTTGTCTGTTTAACTGGCCTGTTAAGGCTTCTAGGGCCAAGGCTCTGACCTTAACAGTTCTGATAACAGCTAGTCTTGGCTGAAGTCGTGGCTGAGGGTCCAGCCTGCCTGGTCCGAAAGCCTCTGCAGGGTGCCCACCCTGGGTTTACTTCCTTGCCAGTGCCAGCAGAGGTCTGAAAGAGAGCTGAGGCAGCTAAAACCTCTTGGAGGCTTGAGCCAGAGCTACCACACTGGCACCCCCAGCGCCTCCCAATTTACGCAGTAGCCTGTGCAGTCGTACTGCTGAGGCTGGGTGGGGGCAGGGCTGTAGACAGTGCAACCGGAGTGGTACGGGAGGGGGAAGATCTCCAGACCTTCTGCTCCTGTTCAAATCAAATCAAAGACATAAAAGACAGGCCTCGGGGCTGGAGAGATAGTCTAGCGGTTAAGAGCACCAACTGCTCTTGCAGAGGACCCAGGTTCGATCCCCAGCACCCACATGGCAGCTGAGAACCGTCTGTAACTCCAATTCCAGGAGAACTCCAGTTCCTGGGGAATCCGACACCCTCTTCTGACCTCCGCAGCATTGCGTGACATGGGTGCACAGACCTACATGCAGACAGTACATTCATACACATACCAAAAAAAAAAAAAAAAAAAAAGACAAGCCTCAGACTTCATCCACAGCCAGGGACAGTGGTATACTGATTGCTATGGCAACCCGAGGTCTTTTCAGAGACCCCCTATACAGACAGGCAAAGCTGAGTTTCTTGACTTAAACCACAGAAAAGAATTTCAGGTTAAGTCAGCAAGAAGCAGAGTCCGAAATCACTATGAAAAGGATCTCATATAGATTTAAGTGTGTGGAGGGACAGAAGGAAGGAGAAAGTGGTTCACAGGCAAGAGAGACACCCCTGTCTGAGGAGCTGAGTTGGATCCCACAAAAGCACATAATAATGGAATGAGAAAACCAACTCCACAAAGTTGTCTTCTGATCTCCACACGTGTGTTGTAGCATGCATGCCTGTACATATGCATCATGTACATACACAATAATAAATAAATAAAATAAAAATGGTTTACTTCCTACCTACTTCCTTCCTACTGCCCCTCATCTGTGCAAAACCCCCAATCATATCCTTCTCAGAAGGAAGGAGCACCATGATAGGAGTTCACCCTGTAGCAGCTGTGACCTGTAGCTCACACAAAGAAGGGACAAAGTGGCCCAGAGACTGACAAAGACAGATGTGTGAAAGCTAATCTCCCACCAGGGAGGGAACAAGAAGGAAGACCTCCAGGGTCCAGGGTGGCTCAAAGGTCAAGACTGCTGGCCACTGGGCTGGAAGGATGGCTCAGCAGTGATCTTGCAGAGGAACCTGGTCTAGTCCCAGCACCCACATGGTGACCATCAACCATCCTTAACTCCAGTTCCAAAGGATACAACATCTTCTTCACAGTCTGACCTCTGTGGGCATTGCACAACACACAGACAATACACTCATATATGTCCAATAAAAGTAATAGACTATTAAATATATATAAATGCCGGGCGCAGTGACACATGCCTGTAGTCCCAGCTACTCGGGAGGCTGAGACAGGAGGATCGCTTGAGTCCAGGAGTTCTGGGCTGTAGTGTGCTATGCCGATTGGGTGTCCACACTAAGTTTGGCATGAATATGGTGACCTCCCGGGAGTGGGGGACCACCAGGTTGCCTAAGGAGGAGTGAACCAGCCCAGGTCGGAAATGGAGCAAGTTAAAACTCCTGTGCTCATCAGTAATGGGATTGCGCCTGTGACTAGCCCCTGCACTCCAGCCTGGGCAATGTAGCGAGACTCTGTCTCTAAAAAAAAACCATATATATATATATATATATATATATATATATCCCTTTTCTCTTTATAAGTAACAACCTCAGGCAGTTGAATCAGTAATTTGAAGTTGACAGGCACAGACAGGCTTGGAATTCTGGCCCTGTCTGTGTGAACTCCATTCTGTAAAGCCCAAAGTGTTTATCTAAGGAGAGAGAATTGAGATAGCTGGGTTTGGCTTGACTTCAGGCTGCTCAAGATAAAGAAGCTACCATGACACCCACCACATGATATAACGGATACAGCTATAATGGAACTTGTGACCACAGAGCTGTCAAAATCACCACCATCACATTACTGCAGGAAACAATCTAACAGCATCACCTGGAGCACAGAGGTCACAACATCCCAACAACTACAAATACAACCCCAGCTCCAGTAACCACACAAACTCCAACAGCCATAGCTACAGCCCCAATGACAACAAAAGCAACTTCAACAAGCTTAGCAACAACCCAACAGCCTTAACAATGACCACATCCATAACCAGAATCCCCCAGGAGCCATTGTGACAAGCATAGCAGGTGGCATTTTTAAATCAGCATTTATGCAACAGGTTCAATAATACAAAGTGAAAGTGTGTCAATCCTGACAGCTGCCCTAAGATATAGGTAGATAGACAAGCATCCCCTTTTTAAAAAATAGACTTTAATTTTATTTACTTAATTTATTTACTTTGCAGTGCTAGGAATCCAACCCAAGATCTTGTGCATGCTAGGCATTTGCTCGACTTCTGAGCTACATCCTCATCCAACAAATTCGAATTTTCAGACAAGTTTTCTGTTTATGGGTAGTACAGAGTTCCTGTGCGCCCCCTCTCTCCTGCCCCCATGTTCTGTGACTAAAACCTCGCATAATTTTGGTCTATTTGCTCAGACTGATGAACTGACCCTGAAGTGTGACAGTTAACTAAAGCCCTCATTTTCAGTGGAGTTTACTCTTGGTGCAGTGACTTCTGTGGGCTTTGACAACGTCCTACTCACGAGCGTACCGTCATCGCGGCATCATACAAAGTCCTCCGTACCTATTTGTCCATCCCATGAACATGTGGCAATCATTGACCTTTTAAATATCTCTCCCTCCTGCCTGGTATGGTATGATTCATTTGCTTGGAATCATACCAACTCGGCGTTTCAGACTGGCTTCTTCAGAACTGAGCAGTATAGACTTAAGCTTCCCCTGTTCTTTCTGTGGCTCATTAGCTCACTTCTTATTACTGGGGAACAACATCCCATTGTGTATTTACTTATTCCTTGTGTTTTGAAGCACATCTCAGTTGCTTCCACTTTGGGGGAATTGAGAATACAACCACCACATACATCTATGTGTGAACATGTTTCACCTCATCTTAGTAGATACCCAGGGATGTAATGGCTAGATTATGAGGTGAAACTGTTTGGCTTTGTAATAAGTGGCCAATCTGAATTCCTAAGTATTGCATTGCTTTGCTTTCCTGCTGCTCCACCTTATGGACAGCATTTGATGATGTTGGTACCGAATGTTGCTGTGACAGAAGGTTGAGCTCCTTCTTCCTGTTCAATTTAAATTTTCCTGGTGACATTCTCCTATGCTGAGTTCCATCTCTGGAGAGAAATCTGCAGCTCTTTTTACCCATTTTAAAAAAATGTGTTGTTTTCACATGATTAAGCTTTAAGAATTCTTTGTTTTGTATAACAAGCCCTCTGTCAGACATATGTTTTGCAAATATTTCATCTCAGTCTGGAGTTTGCCTTATTGGTCTTGTAAAATTTTTTGGTAAGCATAAGATTTTAATTTTAATGAAGTCCAGATCATTGAACTTTTCCTTTATGAATCATACCTAACTCCTTGCCAAACCCCATGCCATCTATCTCCTAAAGGTTCTATCATTCTGTGTTTTATAATAACTGCATGATTCATTTTAAAATTGTGATTATATGTCTATTTGTTTTTATCTACTTATTTGTGAGTCTATGGAACACGTGGATGTCTGAAGACAGCTTGCAGGAGTTCAGTCTCTCCTTCTACCATGTGAGTCCTAGGGACCAAACTCAGGTGGCCTGGCTTGCTGGCAGTGCCTGTCCCTGCTGAGCCACCTCATATGACTTTTTCAGCATCAAAACTTAAAATCTAGACGTGTCCAAAGCAGCTCTTTTGACAAACACAAATTAAGAATTGAAAACAACAAGGGGGCTGGAGAGATGGTCCAGCAGTCAAAGCTTGCTGGGCAAACACAAGTACCAGAGTTGAAGTCCCCAGAAACCCACATAAATGCCATGGGCATGGTGGCCCACCTGCAATTCAGGCCTCCATTGGCAGAGTTGTGATCTCCAGAGCAAGCCGGATAGTGAGACTATCTAATCAGTGAGCTCTAGGTTTGATGGAGAGACCCTGGCTGGATGAAAGGTGGAAGAGAGATGGAGGATGATTCCCACCTAGGGCTTCCATGTGTAGATGCACACATACCCACACATGTGTGCCTATGTACATGTAAAAACATACAAACACACATGCACAGCATACCCAGTCACCCAAAAATTTTTAAAAAAGGATTAAAAAGGTTGGAAGTGGCTGTCTTAGTTACTTTTCTGTTGCTGTGATAAAACACTCTGCCCAAGGGAATTTATAAAGGAAGCATTTATTTAGCTTATGGTTCCAAGGGGGCAACAGTCCATCCATCATGGCGGGGAGGCTTGGCCGCAGAGGTGGCGGAGCAGGAGCGGAAGCTAAGCCCTCACATCTTCAAGCAGGCAGAGGAAGGAACTGGAGATCGGGCAAAGCTTAAGATCTCTCTAAGCCCGCCCTCAGTAATGAGCTTCCTACAGCAAGGCCACACCTTCTACAACCTCCTGAAACAGCACCATCAACTTGGGACAAAATGTCCGACCGAGTACTTGGAGCCTATGGGGACACTCCTATTCAAACCACCACAGAGACAATCATACCCTTGCTTGTGGGTCTGGTTTGTGCATTTCTGGGATGCACTGTCCCATGGGAACATGTTTCCTAAAACACGTCCTTCAGTATCCTGGAGAATCCCACAGTATGTCCAGAGCATTCATAAAGGGGACTGTCACCGTGCTGGGTGGTAGGTGTCAGTGGGGCTGATGACAGGTCTCAGAGCAGGAGTGGCAGCAGACTCCACCCTGGGAGAGCCGTAGGAGACGAAAGGCTGCTGGGGCAGCTGTCCAAAGGACACGGGTGAAGGATGAAACCGGAAGTCAAGCTCCAGGCACCCTCCAGCCTTGTGCCCCATCTTCCTTTACGAGAGCCCAGGAGAACCCTAGGTCAAGATGTCCTTGGGTGCCCTTCACAGACCCTCCTCCCAGGGCACAGAGCAATACAATACGGAGCCAGGCGGGCTTGGAAACTCTCATTGAGAGCCAGGATTCCTGTGTGTACAACTCAGCCTTATGCTGTGCATGGGACGGGGGGTGGGGGGTGGGGTCGCAGGTGAGGGCCACCGAGACCTGACGATCCGTCACGGAGCCAGAAGCCAGTGGTCCTGCTGTCTGAGTGCAGTGGGGACTCAGATACTCACAGCCTTCCTCCTCTCCCCACTGCTTCTCTCCCTTCCTCTCCCCTCCTGGAGCCTGATTTATAGCATAGGGCCTGGCAGGGAGAGACCAAACATCTGCCACAGCTGGGACTTGGCTCCAGGACGCAGACGTCCCTGGGCGATGGACAGCGGGAGCTCAGATGGCCGCCTGTCTGGATGGCAGGAGGATAAGTTGTGCATATTTCAAACTTGGTCCAATGCCTCCCCGCCAGATCAGCCTGCCCAGCAGTGTCTGTCATGATTTAGGGCTATGGACCTGCCAACTTGAACTGGGAACTAAACTCTTCAGCTTGCTGATTCTGCAGCAGATATGGATTCATAGGACTGAGCTCGTCCATGTTGGAGCTGGGGCCCAGGGAAGGTGAACCTCAGAAAGGGAAGATGTGGGTCACAGCCACAGAGAGTGGGGGAGACACAAAGTTCCAGAGGCCCATCGCGTGTTGCCTGAGTCCAGGGCTTAGTCAGGGCTTTAGTGGGGTCTCGGACAGGCCATCTAACTGTCCTGCTCTCAGCTTCCTACTCAGCGAAATGAGATGAGGAAATCACAGGGGCTTGTGAGAATCACGTGCACTATGAGTCAGAGGGGCAGTATGGGCATGTGTGTGTGTGTGTGTGTGTGTGTATGTGTGTGCATGTGTGTGTGTGTGGTGTAGTATAGTGTATGCGTGTATGCACATGTGGATGTGATGTGTATGCATGTGTGTACATGTGTGGGGTCATACATGGACACCTGTGTTAGTTAGCTGTGTATTGCTGTATTAAAACACTGACTGAAACTAACTTGGGGAAGAAAGGGTTTATTTCGCCTTCAGCTTACAGTTCATCATGGAGGGGAACCAGGGGAGGAGCTCAGAGCAGGAACAGAAGTACAGATCATGGAGGAGCGCTGCTCACTGGCTTCCTCCCCTGGCCTGTGCTCAGCCTGCTTTCTTCTACAACATAGGACCACAGGCGTGACACTGCCCACAGTGGTCTGGGTCCTCCCACATCACCCCAGGCTGGAAAAATGGCTCAGCAGTTAAGAGTACTGGCTACTCTTGCATAGGACCAGGGCTCAATTCCCAGCACCCGCATGGCAGCTAACAACCTTCTGTGACTCTAGGGGATCTAATGCCCTCTTCTGGCCTCCACGGGCATTGCATAACACAGGTGCACTTACATACATGCAGGCAATACACTCATACATGTAAAATATATAATATTAAAAAAGAAATGGCCCCGCAGGCATGGCCACAGGCTATCTAATGGAGGCAATTGCGGTTCCTCTTCCCAGGTGTATCAAGCTGACAGCAGAAGCTATCCAGCGCACTGCTGGAGGCTGATAGCAGAGTGTCTTCCTCGCTCACTCTTCCCCATATCTTTGAGCTCACTTAGCTTGCTGGCTAGGCTTGCTGGTAACAACACCAGGATCCTCTTGCCTCTGCCCCCCAGTGCTGGAGTAAACCATGCGTGCCTCTATGCCTGGACTTTTGTGGGGGTGTTAGGCATCCAAACTCAGGTTCCACACTTTCACAGTAAGCATTTTTCCCACTGAACCATTTCCCCAGCCCGGTTTATATCTACCACCCAAATGAGCCATCCCACAACTTGCTCTTAGTATTTGTTCAATGGCTTAATAAGCATGGAAGAAAGGCTACACACATAGACTTGAAGTGCAGAGGACAGGCAGCTTGTTACATTAATTAGCTCCCAGCAGGGGGGACCTATCCCTGTAAGGGGTAGATCCTTACCAGCCCCATCCATGTGCCGAGGGACCAGACAGATGAAGAGCATCCCGCTGGCCACCTTCAGAGGCAAATTCAGCTGCTTCTTCATGTGATTTAGGGATGTTAATGGTTTGAACAAGAACTACCCAGCTGTCAGGCATGTGATGTACGGTCAGCCTAGCCTGGACACTTAATGCCAGCCTGACATCCTAGGCTATCAACGAAGCCTCAGGTCACCACCACAGCTAAGGAGAAACTGGTTGATGCAGGGCCCAAATCCCCTCGGAGCTGAAGGGAGGATGTGGGCTGAGCCCTGCCTTTGTCTGCGGCTCTGCAAAGGCCTACAGAGAACTGCTGTTCAATGGAGAAGGCAAGTGAGAAGCTGGGGAAGGAGGGCTGCAGGGTAGCACAGTGGACAGACTGGAAATTTGGTGCTTGGCTTCCTATTCCTGAATCAGGGAAGAGGTCCAGCTAACAGGAAGTAGGCACCCTCGGTGTTCTGTTTTCAGTAGAGTGGCAGTGCTGTGCACTGTAGTCTAAAGGAAGAGCCTTGTAATGTACTTCATAGCATCCCTAGTTGGAATTAGGATAAAGCAAACTCTCACAGTGTCTTGGGCGTTTCCAAAGTCAGAAGTGGCTCATATCCATAAGAGATGCACCCATGTCCTTACTAGCTTGATAATGGATACCTGCCCCAACTGGGTGATTTGGGAAGGCTCACACTAGAGAGACTTTTGAGGCATTTTATCTGGTCTCTTTCTTATGGCATAAAGGCAACTAAGGCAGAAAGGAAAGAGCTGCCACAAGGACTCGGCCCCCGTCAGCGCTCTTCATCAGCTCCCTGCCACGGCCTCAAGGTAGATGGCCCCCATCCATACAAGTTGCGCTGCCCAGGGGTCTTCCCTCCCCCCTCCCCCCTACTCCACTCATCCATCCAGATCCACTCTTCCAAGGGTGTAACCTGGAGCTCTACCCACCCAGCCCAAGCCCTTCCCCTGCGCATCCTGCCCAACTCTCTGTTCCACTGTGTCCCTGTGTCCCATGGATTCCACGCTGCAAACATGCCGGGCACCTGGTCTTCCTTCCCACTTCTCCACACTGCAAACATGCCGGGCACCTGGTCTTCCTTCCCACCTCTCCACACTGCAAACATGCCGGGCACCTGGTCTTCCTTCCCACCTCTCCACACTGCAAACATGCCGGGCACCTGGTCTTCCTTCCCACCTCTCCACACCGCAAACATGCCGGGCACCTGGTCCTCCTTCCCACCTCTCCACACCGCAACATGCCGGGCACCTGGTCCTCCTTCCCACCTCTCCACACCGCAAACATGCCGGGCACCTGGTCTTCCTTCCCACCTCTCCCTCTGGTCCAGATTCACTCCCTGGGTGGCTGCAATGGCCATTTGCCCCTCGTCCCTGCTCTAATGGGGATGGACAGCTGTGGGTTCTCTGTGGATCTCTGTGAACAACCCCATCTGCTTAGTGTGGCTTGGGAGGCCCTTGGAGTCCAGGCCCTTGTCAGCTTGCTGTGTCTGGTCCAGTGTGCCCCTGTCTTGCCAGTTTATCTACAAGTCTTCGGTTCTCCCAAGCCCTCATCAGCTCTGCCTCCTCTTCCTCCATCTTCTCTTGCTATTCCCCCGGGAAAGAATCACCATCGCCCCCTTGTTCAAGAACTGTGCCTTAAACTTCAGAGTCATTTTAACATAAGCACAAAAACCACACCCTCTTCTGCTGTCTCAAAGCCATCCCAAGAGGACACATGCCCATAGGTCTCTCTAACTCCACCCTAGAACATTCTAGAAAGCTTGTCACCCAAACAAGGGTGATGTTTGTATACTAATAACTGGAAATCTGCTTTTAAAATCTTTTGTTCATTTATTTTTATTTTATGTGTGTGAGTGTTTAGTCCACATGTATGTAAGTATACCATGTGTTGTGCAATGCCCATGGAGGCCAGAAGGGGGCATCGGATCCCCTGGAACTGGAGTTACCAACAGTTGTTAGCCACCATGTGGGTGCTGGGAACCAAACACTGACCCTCTGCAAGGGCAGCCAATGCCTTAACTGCTGAGCCATCTTTTCAGCCCTGGAAAGCTGCTCTTTTGTCAATAAGCCATGGATGAGTGCTGTCTCCCAGCTGTATGGAGGTGTTGGTAACAGGTGCCTCAGCTCAAACCTCACAGGAGCCACTGTACCCTGCACATGTCACACCCCACTTCCAATGCAAGGCTGTGACTGCTGACAGAAGGGAGCCCCCATGTGTGAGGTGTTCTGGTGACATGTCCCCTGCAGTCTCAGTGGAGGCGGCAGAGCAGGGTGGGATCCTGCCAGGCCATGGCCAATGACTCCTGTGCCTTTCCTCTTGTACTGCTGAGATGGCAGAACGAGGCCTGGTGTGTCTTGTGGCTTGTCCCCTCTGGACTGTCAGTATCCAACTCCCACGGCTGGATCTGGGCCAGTGCCTACTAATAAGTGCCCAGAACCCTTGAGACCTATCATTGCCCTAGGGCCCGTGGCCAGCATCTGAGCTCTGAGAAGCAAGCGGCTGTTGAGGGTATGTGAGGCTCTGAGGGGGAGATGGCTTGCTTCAGGCTGCTGTCAGAGTACGGTGGGTATGATAAGACACTTCCCAGCCTCTGTCTCCAGCACCCATTCGTTCATGCCCTGCATCCCTGAAATTTTAAGACTTGAACGCTCCATGTTGTTCTGATTAAATTTAAATGAGATGAGTGGGAAAAGGATAATGATTCTCTCCAGTTCCTTACGACTCCCCCAAGAAGCCCTGGAGCTGAAAGCACAGGTTAGCAATACACTTGCCACCTGGTGGACATTGTTGGAACTGCAGGTAGGTAGCCAGGTGGCCCAAACCAGGAATTTATAATATATATTTTTAAATAATTTTTTGTGGATTTCATATAATACATATTAATCATATTTATTCTCCATTCCTTATCTGTACTCCCATATCCCTCCCACAGGATTTCATGCATTTTGTCATATACGTTAAGGCATATTGTGTCAACTTTGTGCACGCAGAGGTCCCTTGGCATGAGTTCATCTGCTGGAGTTTGTTCAGCCTGTCTAACAGCACTCCCTTAAAGAAGATCAACTCTCCCTTACCCAGAAGTTATCAACTGCCAATAGTTCCTCACCAAAGTCGTGGCCTCCTGCCCATTTCCCCCATTCTATGCTGGTTTTTGTCTGATTGAGTTTGCACGGATCTTGTGGATGCAGACACCATGGGTGTAAGTTCATTTGAACAAGGTCCCAGGAGCCTGTAAGACTCTGTTTCCTTCTGGCCATGCCCCTCCTCCCTTGGCTTACTATCTTTCCACCCCCTCTTCTGCAATTGTCCCTGGGCCCTGGTGGGTGAAGTTTAATATATGAGTCCTGTCCAGGGACACACACTCTGTGTCTCATATTCTCTATACTTTGACCAGTTGTGGCCTTTTGTGTTCATTGTCCTTTGTTCCGTGAGGGAGCTTCACTGATGGGAGTTGATAGATGCATCAGTGTTCACTCTGTCCCTTATTCCATTATATTCCATGAGCCATAGGTGTAGAGGTTCCATTATAAATGTGCCACTTAGGGTTGGACATCTCATGAACACTTATTCTCTGTGTGTGACCAGTTGTAGAACTCTGTAATAGTCTCCATCTGTTGCAAAAGAAGCTCCTTTGATGAGTGGTAGCTGGTGAACTTGTCTGTAAATATAAGTATCCATATTTAGCATATAGTAGGACATTGCTTTGTCTGGGGATGTGACTGATTTAGGGACAAACCAGGAATTTTTATTTTATTTTTTTAGTTTTATCCTTTTTTTTGGTATTTTTGAGACAGGGTCTCCCTTTTAGTACCAGCTGTCCTAGAGCTCACTCTGTAGACCAGGCTGGCCTTGAACTCACAGAGATCCACCTACCTCTGCCTGGGATTAAGGTGCTGGGATTAAAGGCATGTGCCACCAAGCATGGCTTAACCAGAAATTTTTTAAAACACAGCTTTTTACCTGTGCCTCCTGGCCTGACTGTCTGTTGACAAGAGACGAAACCCATTGTATTTATTGTAGACACAGAAAATATTCACATAGTTTTAGAGACCTGTTATTCCAATTTAGAAATCTAAACTTTCCATCTCAGGACTGGTGTTAGGGATCCTCTGGATCTGTCCCTGTGAGTGTGGGCATGGGTGGGGGTTGCTATCTGGGGACCCTCTTGGCCCTGAAGACCTTTCATGTCACAAACAGGGACAAGCAGTGACTCTCCACATGGTTAAACTCATCTCTTCCCAAGTCTGAGCTTCATTTGGGGAGAAGCCCCACATATTGTACCTGCGCCCCATTTCAGGGGATAAAAACAGGGAGCTGAGCTGAGCCAACTCTGGCAGACCAGCAGCTTGAGAAGATGGCCACCGAGGTATACTGCACCCTAGGAGGAGGTATGATGGGCCTGCCCTGCCCCAAGCAGGCCCCATACCATAATGACTATGCCTGTCAGGCCCTGAAGCCTGGGACCTGCTTGCGAGCTCTGTCACTCACTCCTGAACTTTCCCTCTGCTGATGTCACCACCAAACCCAAATGGACTCTTCTTCCTTTCTGGAGAATTCCCTGTGTTAAGATCAACAGAGGGGCACAGAGCACGCTTCTGAAAACAGAGGGCAGGAAAAGCCGCTACGGGGAGTGGGTGACCTAGGAAGGAAGGCTCATCAGACATCCCTCCCTCTCCCTCCAAACCTGTCCTGCCCGGACTCAGGGCAGACACAGCACTCAGACCCACTGGTGCCAGGAAGGCCAGGCGGCGCTGCTCTGAGCTGTCTGCTTTGCTTTCTTATTCTTTGGAAGATTTGACGAAAATGCAGAAGGGTCTAAAAAGCAAAGACAAAAATCACACTGCCTTGAATTAACCTGTATGGAATATTAATATGAATTAATAAGCACCAGTTCGGCTCCCAGGCTTTCTAGATTTTTAAAAATGTTTTATTTTATTTATTTTATGTGTATGAGTTATGCCTGCATGTAAGTGCATCTGTGTCATGGAGGTCAGAAGAAAGTGTCAGATCCCCTGGATCTGGAGTTACAGATGGTTGTTAGCCACCTCGTGGGTACTGGGAACCAAACCTGGGTCCTCTGTAAGAGCAGCCAGTGCTCTTAACTGCTGAGCCATCTCTCAGGCCCCACTTTCTAGGTTGTTTTTTTTTTTTTTAATAGAACAGTCATTCTCCTCTTTGTTATTAAAATATTGCAGGTGCTGGTGAGATAGTTCCATGAATAAAGTCAGTTGCCACCAGGCCTGACAACCTGAGTTCAATCCCCAGAACTCCATGGTGGAAGGACTGACCTCATAGAGCTGCCATCTGATCGCCACATACACGCTGTAGTATGTGTGTTCCCCTCCTCAGATAAATAAATGAATAAATGCAATATTTTCTTAATGATTTGGATCTGGGCCTCATGATGCAGGACCACAGTCTTAGCTGCTCCAGAGGCTGAGGCAGGAGGATCCAAAGCTGAAAGTCTGCCTGGGTTTCAGAACAAGTTCAAGGCCAGCCTGGACAACTGAGCCCCTGTTTCAAGATAAAACATAAGAACAAAGGTTGGGGATCTAGCTTGGAGGGAGAGTGTTTGCCTAGTGTGTTCAAGGTCCTGAGTTCCGTTCCTGGTTACCGTAGAGCTCAGCTGTGGCTCACTGGTAGGCATATACTTAGCATGTCCAAAACCAGCTCCATAAAACATTTAAGTAGATGATCTGTGCTCATTTGAAGGAGGTCACATAGTCAGAAAGGTGCTGAACTGGCCACTGCCCATTCCCACTGCCCCTGTTCCACCACAGCTTCCAGCTCCTGGTCATTCTTCTGTGTTAAAGACATGGCAGGAACTGTGGAGATAAGTTCTCCTTAAAGCATAGAGCCATGGGTCAGCTTGGACTCCCCCTCCCCACCTTCCTTATTCAGGGAGCCAGATGGAAAGGAGAGGGAAGAAGAGATAAACCCCTAAATATTTAGCATGTGGCCCACCACAGAGAGTCTGCGGGTCTCTGCCCCAGGGACGCAGTGGAGACTCAGAACAGCCCCCCTTAGGCAGCTCCCTGGGAAGAAGGTCAGGACGCCCACATAGGCCTCCCGCTGAGTAAAAAAACAGTTTTGTGATTTGAGCCTGTAATTTTAAGGTCTAGTCATTGCTACTTAGCCTGGCTGAATTAGCCAAGGAGGTTTGCCCTTAGACTCCCAGGAAAGAGTCATATTAAAAAGGGATGGCCTAGCAGTTAAGAGCGCCAGCCGCTCTTGCAGAGGACCTGGTTCGATCCCCAGCATCCACATGGCGGCTGAGAACCGTCTGTAACTCCAATTCCAGGAGAACTCCAGTTCCAGGGGAATCCGAGACCCTCTTCTGACCTCCGTGGCATCGCATGACATGGGTGCACAGACCTACATGCAGGCAATACATTCATACACATACGAAAAATAAATAATAAAAAATTTTTTTTATTTACTATCTTTATTTTCTGTAAATGGTCCATTGCCCACATGTAGGTAAGTGCATCCGTGTCAAGATTCCCCTGAACTAGTTACAGAGGGTTGTTAGGCATCATGTGGGTGCTGGGGATCGAACCCAGGTCCTCTGCAAGAGCAGCCAATGCTCTTAACCGCTGAGCCATCTCTCCAGTCCCCCAAGAGTCACGTTTTTTATCCCCTAGACCTAAAACCCGAGATGAAGCAGGAGTAGAATTGGAGTCTCGTGCTGCTCCCAGTGAATCCTGGGACTTCAGCCTGTAGAGAGCTGGCACGAGGAAGAGTCAGGCAGCAAGCTGCTGTGATGTCACTGAACCCTGGAACTGGGCACACCTGCAGCCAACTCTACACTGGACTTCCAGCTTAGGAAAGCCAGCAAATTCTTTTTCCCATGATAGCCTAGACTGTTTTTATTATATGAAGTTAAAAGATTCCTGAAATTTTGGTCTTAGGAGTGGGATTACTTTAAATTTGCTGTTGATCATTCAGAAAAAAAAAACAATTACTTATTCACAACTTGGGCATGGTGGCCCGTGCCTTTAATCCCAGCACTCAGGAGGCAGAGGCAGGTTGATCTC
Organism: Rhizomys pruinosus; assembly: GCA_009823505.1. Classification (NCBI taxonomy): domain Eukaryota; kingdom Metazoa; phylum Chordata; class Mammalia; order Rodentia; family Spalacidae; genus Rhizomys; species Rhizomys pruinosus. The sequence goes on along the minus strand of VZQC01011955.1, from coordinate 963,960 downwards.
TGTGAGTTCAAGGCCAGCTTGGTCTATGTGCTGGATAGCTTTAGTGTCAACTTGACACCCCTGGGTTGAGGGAGCCTCAATTGGGGAATTGGCTCCATTGGATTGGCCTATTGCCATGTCTGTGGAGTATTGTCTTGATTGTTGAGCAGTGTCAGGGGGCCCAGCCCACAATGAGTGGTGCCACCCTGGGCAGGTTGTTGTGTACTGTATAAGAAGGCAGGCTGGGGGGCTGGAGAGATAGCCTAGCGGTTAAGAGCGCCGACCGCTCTTACAGAGGACGCCGGTTCGATCCCCAGCACCCACATGGCGGCTAAGAACCGTCTGAAACTCCAATTCCAGGAGAACTCCAGTTCCAGGGGAATCCGATACCCTCTTCTGACCTCCGCGGCGTTGCACGACACGGGTGCACAAACTTGCATGCAGACAGTACATTCATACACATACAGAAATAAATAAAAATTAATTTAAAAAAAATTAAAAAAAAAAAAAAAAAGAAGGCAGGCTGGGCATGAGCCAGGGGAGCAAGCCAGTGAACAGCATTCCTCCATGGCCTGTGCTTCAGCTCCTGCCTCCAGGTTCCTGCCCTGAGTTCCTGCTTTGGGCTCCCTGAGTGATGAACTGTGACCCAGGAGATGTAAGCTAAATAAACCCTTTCCTCCCCAAGTTGGTATCAGTCAGAGTATTTTGTCACGGCAATGGAAGACAAACTAGAACAGTCTACATAGTGAGTTGCAGGCCAGCTGGGACTACAAAGAGATCCTGTCTCAAAAAAGGAAAAATGACTCATCCACAGACTCCAGGGTTTGGAGTATTGCCTTCTTGTTTGCCTGCATCTTTGGGGGACAGACCCTGAGCCGCTGTGTATCCCTTTCAGTCCATACCTAGGACAGACTCAGAACTCAGAGCCAGCCACCTGTCCAGGCAGGCAGAGAACTAGTTTCTAAGTTTAATAGACACCATCTTGGGACCACAGGAAAAGGCCCAATGGCCAGGCCAGGCTGTTCACAAGCAGTTCTGTTTGAAAGAGGGAGGACAGAACCAGGGTAGCCTCCCCTTTGCTGACACCTGTGTTCCCGGGTGTCTCCGTCACTCTCTAGTGGGTCTGCTCCCACCCAGCACTGTATTCAGCCATTTTCCTGGGGCCCACCATCTAATCCCTGGCTTGCTTTTCTCTCCAGACTCAATGGGTATCTTATGCGTGGTCATGACCCTTTGCCTGCCTTTGAACGAAGCCTACCTACCCAGTCTGGGTCAGAAGGAAGGTAAAAGATCGTGTTTGAACCCTGTTATTTTGTACTAGGTCAGCCCCAACCCCCAGCAAGGGCTACCCTGGGAGAACAGATTTCCCCATGGGCCATAGCATCTTAGGGACACATTTGACCCCAGGCATGACCACCTGACACCGAAGCCGCTCAACTTCTGTGCCTGGCATACCGAGTCCAGGGCATATGGTAGGTATTCAATGAGTCCGAGTTGCTGCTAAGCTCGTCAATAGCTGTTGAGTGTCTGCCTAGAGCCTGATTCTTCTCTGGGCCCCATATGGACGTGGCTACAGTAGGCTGAGCTCTGAGCCCTGTGGCAAGCCCATACCTTGCAAAACCTCAGAAGGAAGACTCCCACCCCATCCAGGTGGGTGAGTCAAAACCAGACTCCCATCTCTTCACCACAGTTAGTCTCTGATTCTGAACCAAGGGGGAGCAGGAAGAACCCCCCTAAGATGCTTATATAGCCATGGTAGGCATTCTTGGGCCATTGGTCTGCACAGACGCATTTTGCTAGGGCAGCCTCCCTGTCCCCAAGCCTTGGACCTATGGGTGCTATGGTGCTACTGATGGTCAAGTTCCTCTTCATCTGCCTGAAACACTGAAAATGTGCTGTGCTCCCAAGGTGACCTGGGACAACGCCACATGTACCTCAAGTAACTCACTTCTCCAGGGGGCAGGATGGAGATGGTGTAAGGACAATACTGTCATCTTGTTGGGGCTCCTGTGGGAAGAGGCTTCCTGAGCTCTGACTTGTCAAGTGTCAAGGCTAGACAGCCTCAGCCGATGCTGGTCCAGACTCGAGCATCCTCACTGAACAGCATCCTCTGCTCTAGCACTCATTTCCTGCACCATCACCTCCCAGACCACCACAGGCTCATGTTCTAGGCGCAGTCACTTGTTTCCAGTTCGAGTTCCTGTACTAAGGCTAGGGTGGGAAGACAGCATCTATGGACTCCCTCTGTGAAGGGGCAGCCTGAAGTCCTTTGGCACCCTGTAGGAGTCAGGGCTTGAAGATGCCTTGTGGGGACCAAGCTGTGGCCTGGGACTGGGACCCAAATGCACTCTTCTCCTAAGGTTACTTCTGGGTTTCAATCACCCCAAGAGCTATGTCCTTCTCCTGCCTTTCAGCTCTCCAGCTTCAGAAAACAGGGTTCTCCAGCCCACCAGGGGCCAGCAACCCATCGGCCAACACTCTAGATGCTGCAGCCTCCGGGCCCTGCTTAGAAGAGGTCACAGTGCCCTCTACTGGCTGCTGAATAAGTCTAGTCACCACGAATCTACCAGGAAGAGTTGAGAGCTAAGAAGTCAGCTTGAGCCAAGAACGAGCCTGTCTCCATCCTCTCTTCCTGCCCTTTCTGCAGCCCCATTCCCCTGCCTTCTCCCATGGTCCCTCAAGCCTATCCCAAATCTCTCCCTCTGTTCCCATTGGTCCACCTGCTTCACATCAGTCATGTTTGGCACAACATGGACCACTTCCTGCAGGAAGTCTACCCTGCTCGTCCAGGGAAACTGGCCTCGCCAGCTCCCCATCCTCCCTGCCTCTCCTGGTAAACTGCAGGTCCTTACTTTTTCATCTGCCTCTCCCTGCAGGAGACCTTGAACTCCTGGGGGTTCTCCTATGTCCTCAGTGGCCAAAACAGAGCTTCTGGGCCAGGTGCTCATGTGCACACTGGTGTGGAAGGGATGATTTGAGTGTGCACCCTCTGCGGGGCTGTTGTGAGGTGAACTCCCTGGAACAAGATGCTTAAATGTGTGCACCTGAATCAAAGCTCAAACAATTGCAAAGCTTATAAACCAAACATGTGCTGTGGTCGGATGTGGAATGTCTCCCTCAAAGGCTCCTCTGGTTGAACATCTGGGCTCCAGTTTGTGAAGTGGTTTGGAAGATTGTAGAACCTTTTCTGGGAGGAAACGGGTCACTGGGGGTGGGCCTCCTGCCAATGGTGACTAAATGTGTCTGTCCTCCATATTCTGGCCAGCACTAGGTGTTCTCAATATCCCTAGTCATCTTTATGTTCAAATCCAGCAGAACCCCTGGCTGACATGGCGTGATGGTCAATCAATTGGACTGGATTTGAAATCACCTAGAGAACACACTCTGGGTGTGTCTGTGAGGGACTTTCCAAAGAGGTTTAAAAAGGAGAAGGCAGGCTGAGCACCACTATCGTTCTTCTCTCTCTGCTTCCTGCCTGTGGAATGCAGTGTGAGCAGCCTCACACTCCCACCGCCAGTGCAGGCTGTACCCTTCTCAGGTCACGTGCTAAAACAAACTCTTCCATCGTAAGTTGTTTGCCAGATATTTTGTCACAGTAATGAGAAAGGGAACTAACATGCACACGTGTCTCTGAAGGCTTCTGAGAACAGAAAGGAAAGGCTGGCTGGGCAGATGAGTCCCTGGTGTCTGAATGCATCAGTTGAGAGCGCACTTCCTTTCTATGACAGGGTGGGACAATCCTTCCCCAGGCCCTGGCAAGCCAAGCAGAGTACCCAGAGAAACCTCCACGCAGAACGCTTGGGCATTGTTTCCAGTTTGAGCAAGACTCTGGGAGAGTCTGTTTTGTTTTGCTTTATTTTGTTTTGAGACAGGATCTTGCTATATAGCCAAGGCTAGCCTCAAACTTTCTTTCTTTCTTTTTTTTTTTTTTTTTTTTTGTCTTTTTGAGATAGGATCTCCCTTTAGTCCCGGCTGTCCTGAAACTCACTATGTAGACCAGGCTGGCCTTGAACTTATAGAGATCTGCCTGCCTCTGCCTCCCGAGTGCTGGAATTAAAGGTGTGCACCAGCACACCCAGCATCAAACTTTCTACAAATCTCAGGATGGCCTGGAACTTGACCCTCCAACCTCAGCCTCCCGAGTGCTGGAACTGCATCTCTCCTGGCAAACCTTACAGAGCATCTACCCTGCTCTCTGAAAATGTTGTCTCCCTGGGAAAGGAGTGATTGGGGGAAGTGCATTACCAGCTCGGCTCTCTGCAGAAAGGCCAGGGGAGTCTAAAATGAAATGCTTCATCTTGCAAGAACCATGAGTGTTGGAGTGGAAAGGTCCCTTCTGAGATGTCAGGAATGGCCTACGGGACCAGTCAGGGCTGGAGCGTCTAGGGGCACACCTCCTATCCTTCACTGCCAACACCCTAGCGGATTGAGAGCTCATTTGGGAAGCATGCCCGGGAGTGGGGACAGATGCCCACGGCCACCCAAGGATGGCTCTGCAGACTAATCTTCTAAGAGTCCAGGGCTGGCTTCTTTCCTCTTGTACTCCATCAGGCTATGCAGGAGGACTCCAATGACTCAGGGAAAGCTGAGCCAGGAGGAGGCAGGCCTTGACAAGCTCAGCATCTGGGTAGACAGCATGGAGACACCCCCCCTCCCCAAGACTCTGGCCGGTGACCTCAGTGCACTTCTGAGGAGGTTGGAAGGGGGACCATGGGTGCTCTGGAACTTGAATCAAAATGGCATAGGACCAGCCAAGGCCAGCCCAGAAAAGTGTGGGGCCTGAACACATCCTTACAGGACACAGTGGCTCAGAGATCCTCACCTGCTCCCACTTTACTAACTGGTATAGTCTGTCAATCAACGAGATAGGCAGAGTGGTTTTATTATTCCTATTTACAGATGAGGAGAACCATGTCTAAGAAAGAAGTGCCTCCCACTAGGGACACCCTGCCCTATACCTGTGGGTCTCTCTTCACAGCTTCTTAGAAACTGTGGATCTTCCTTGCCTGTCCAACCACTTGGCATCCTTTAAAGGACTGGACTCAGGAGCAGCCACTTTCAGAACAGTCTCTGGTGCCCACCATTGGCATTTCTTCCTGCACACTGAAGCAAGTCCTGTCATTGTTTTTGGCTTTGTTTTGTTTATGTGCTGGGGGGGGGGGTCTAACACATGATATACCACTGGATTATAGTCTTCTTTTTTGTAAATTTTTGTACTGGATTTTTGTGGGTTTCATATAGAACATCTTAATCAGCTTTATGCCCCTTTCCCCGCAGGAACCTTCCCATACCCCCCCCCCACACATACACACAATGGAATTCATACATTCTGTCATTTGCGTTAAGGCCTATCAGGTCAAGTTAGTGTTCTCAGACGTCCCTCGGTGCAAGTCCATCCATGGGGTCTAGTCAACCTCAGAGTCCTAAAGTCTCCTGGGACCTTGCACATATGAAACTACAGTGATGGAGTTAGGTTGCACAAGACCCATGCAAACTCAAAAAGACAAAAACCAGGGTTGGAGAGATGGCTCAGTGGTTAAGAGCAGTGACCGCTCTTTCAAAGGACTGGGATTTGATTCCCAGCACCCACATCACGGCTAAGAACCGCCTTTAAGCAGGGCGTGGTGGCACTCACCTTTAGTCCTAGCATTCGGGAGACAGAGGCAGGTGGATCTCTGTGAGTTCAAGGCCTCCCTGGTCTACGGAGTGAGTTTCAGGCCAGCTGGGTCTATAGGAAGACCCTGTCTCAAAAAAAAAAAAAAAAAAAAAAAAAAAAAAAAAAGACGACAAAAAAACACGCACAGAACTGTGGAGATGGGCAGCATGCCCCAGTCTCAGTCTCAGCCTTCTCTTTATTTTGGGACCTAACAAATTCTCAGGCAGGCCTTGATCTACTAATCCTCCTGCCTTAGCCTCCCAGGTGGTTGGCATTACCAGCCTGCCGCACCAAGCCCAACGTGTTATTACATTTTATGGCTGTGTCGTGTTCTGCCACACCTTGCTTTTCTGTGAAGCTGATGAATTCTCAACTCCCCTCCCTGCTCCTCCATCTCACCAGCAGATGTGGAGCCAATGTCTGTGGAAACAGATGGAACAATGGTAAGTGCTGAAGAAGGTCCTGAAACCATGATGTAAGGAAGACTGTTGCTGGCAGAAGTGAGCTACCTGCTTGGCCAAAACAATATGGGCTTCCCAAGGACCCCAGTTCTGCTCAGAAAGAGGAGACCAGATGATGTGGGGATAGGGGTGGAAGGTGGAGCGTAGAGGGTGGAAGGAGAATGGAGGGGGGCTCTGGATATGGTGAAAGCATTGGGGTTAGGAGAGGATTCTTGTCCGGGTTCTTGTGAGGAGCTGCTAGCCTGGGAGGCTCTGAGCATGGTAGATGGAAGACCTGAGTGAGTCCACTGTCACCCCCTGGGGCGTACTGAAGCCAAGCCGTGAGGGCTCACAGACAGAGACAACCTGCAGCTGGCTGCGTTGAAAGGCATGGGAGAAGGGTTTCAGTTGGCCTACCCACGGTGGGTCAGGAGGCCAGGCAGGGGGCAAGGGCAGGATTGGTGCTTTTTTTGGGGGGGGGCGGGCTGGACCTCGTTGGGTGACCATGGACGGGACGGACCTCAGTGTGAAGCACAAGGGCAAAAACAAATAGAATTGATGGTGTTTTGGGCTTGCCAAAGAGGCAACTTCAAACACTTTCTTAGGGAGAACATGAAAATCTTTTAGCCAAAAAAACAAGAAAAGAAAAAGACATTCTCCAATTCAGGCTGAGATATATATAGTCTGATATATATATCTATATATATATAATATATATCTATATATGATTACAAGTTGGAGGACACAGGAAAAACAAAGAACTGAAAAAAAGATGAACAACGTGAAGTTCTCCCCCAAACCATAGCCTCTGCTTTGAAAAAAAAAAAAAACTCGGAAAGACTCAGAAAAGATTGCAAGACATGTAGGACAGAGTGCATGAACTCAGGTGGGGTGGGGATGGAAAGGAAAATTACTCTAAATTGGATTGAGAAATGATGTATGATGTATGGAAAAAGTTTAATAACAATAAAAAGAATAAAAAGACAAAGTGATTTCAGAAGAGAGGAGCAGAAACTACATCAGAGGTTATTAATATTGAGACTGCTACCTCTTAGAAGTTTTAAAATATACATCCACACAACTACCCAACTGCCTACCCACCAATCCACTCACCTGTCTCCCCATCCATCTGCCAGCCCATCCACGGATCCCGCCCGACACAAGACAGCCACTAGGAAAACCAGCCACCAAGGCCACGAGCCAGCCACCAGCCACCCAAGCAGTTATCCAGCCAGCCAGGGATACATCCAGCCACCCAACCAGCCCGATGCAACCAGCCACCACGCCCCACCAGTCAGCCAGCGGGCGGCCACGGCCCGCGAGCCAGCCCACCCAATCCAGCCCCCGAGCCAACCATCCCCCCGCCACTTACACCCAGCGAGCCAGACACCCAGAAACCCAGACACCCACCCAGCCCAAAAAAAATGCACCCAGGAGAGCCAGCCGGCCACCCACCAAGCCCCTGAGCCACCCATCCACCCAGCAATCCATCCATCCATCCATTTGTCCATCCATCCATTAGTCCATCTATCCATCCCCCATTATCTGTTTTTTCTATCCATCTATCCATCCAGCCAGCCATCCAGCCACCACCCATCATCCACCACCCACCCATATCCATCCATCCATCCACTTCCAAATCCACCCACCCACCCATCCACCCATCCCTCCATCCAGCCCATCCATCCAGTCCACTCACCCATCTATCCATCCCCCCACCCACCCATCCATCCATCCACCCATGTATCCATCCACTCCATCCATCCACCCCTCCACCAATCCTCCACCCATCCATACACCCATCCACCCATCCATCCATCTCCCACCCATCCATCAAATCCACCCCATCCATCACACCACCGATCTATCCATCAATCCATCTATCCATCACTCCGCCCATCCATCCCTCCACCCGCCTCCTTCAAACCCACCCATCCAGCCAGCCACCCATCCATCCATCCAGCCACCCGCCCATCCGCCAATCCAGTCCAGACACCCCATCCCATTCCCAGCCACATCGCCATCCACCCACTCCGATCCATTCCATCCACCCATCCCACCATCCCACCCACCCACCCTCTGATCCACCATCCATCCTCATCCATCCATCCAGCCCACCCATCATCCATCCACCCATCCACCCACCCATCATCCACCCACCCACCCACCTATCCCTCCACCATCACCACCCATCCCCCATCCATCCATCCACTCCATCCAAAATCCATCCATCCACCACCGATACCTCAATCATCCATCCATCCACCCGCCCCATCCATCCATCCATGCATCCATCCATCCAATCCATCACCCATCCACCATCCTATCCACCCGCCCACCCACCCATCGTCCACCCACTCCATCCATCCATCCACCCACCCATCCAAAATCCATCCATCCACCCACCCACCGACTATCCATCAACTCATCCATCCATCCACCCACCACCCATCTATCCATCCACCCATCCACCCACCACCCCCCCACCACCCATTATAGTCAGCCTCTCGGCCACCCACCCATCCTCTATTCCACCCCCACCCAGTAATCCTTCCATCATCCTTCTAGGCACCCTTCCAATCAATACATCACCCATCCATCCCCGGGCCACCCAGCCACCCATCCAATCTAGCAAGCCACTTATCCACCCACCCTTTCATCCATCATCCAGCCATCCACCCATCCAACCACCATCCACCCACGCATCTAGCCACCACCCACCATCCATCCACCACCCACCCATGATCCTGCCACCCACCATCCATCCATCCAACATCCAGCCACACACCATCCTAGCCATCCAGCCCAGCCAGCCATTCCAGCCAGCCAGCCACCACCCATCCACCATCATCCACCCCATCCATCCAGCCTCCAGGCCACCAACTCAGCTAGCCATCCACCCCCACCCATCCATCCATCCACCCACCCACCATCTATCCATCCACCAACCATCCATCCATCCATCCATCACCATCCATCCACCCATACATCCCTCCATTCACCCCACACCCAGCTATCCATCCAGCCATCCATCCACCCCATCCACCCCATCCATTCATCCATCCATCTACCTATTTATCCTTCAATCCATCTATCCATCCACCCACGTATCTAGCCATCACCCACCGATTATTCCATCCATCCCAGCCATACATCCATCCATCCATACCACCCATCCATTCTCCCATCCCTCCACCCATCCACCCACAAATCCTCCATCCATCACCCATCCACCCTCCATCCATCCATCCATCCACCCATTACTCATCCATACACCCACCATCCATCCATTCACCACCCACCCACCATCCACCATCCATCCACCCATCATCCATCACCACCCATCTATCCATCCATCCATCCACCCCCCATCCATCCATCCATCCATCCACACACCCATCCATCCATCCACCCATCCATCCATCCATCCATCCACCCATCCATCCATCCATCCATCCATCCATCCATCCATCCATCCATCCATCCACACACCTATGTGTCCATCCAGCTGCCTACTGATCCATCCACCCACCCTTCCATCATACACTGATCCTGAAATCACACAGTCACTTTTCCTCCTAATAAAAAATATATTAGAGCCAGGCATGGTGGTGCACGCCTTTAATCCTAGCACTTGGGAGGCAGAGGCAGGTGGATCTTTGTGAGTTCAAGGCCAGCCTGGTCTACAGAGTGAGTTCCAGGACTGCTGGGGCTACCCAGAGACCCTGTCTTGAAAAGACCAAAAAAAAAGGATATTAGAAGATAGATACTAAATTCAGATTAAAGAAAGGAGTTTGGGCTCCACCCTTCACAGGGAGAAGCATCAAAGGAATTTTGCCAGCACATGTATGAAAGGGGTACAAGGACTGAACCACATAAGATAGAGGCGGCTCTATATAAAGGGATGGAGAGTGTCAGAGGCAGCAAAAAAATGAGCTCAGTTCTAGGCACTATAGGGATATGGATTTGACCTTTTCCCTGTCCCTTTCTGGGTCTCTGTGCTGTATAAATAAGTGGAGAGCAGCAGAGCCCACTGCTGGCAGGCTTGCTCTGAGAATAAACGTGCCTGAAGACCCGAGGGCAATTCCCAGAACCCATAGCACAGAAGGAGAGGAAAAACTCCCATAAGCTGTCCTCTGATCTTCATGTGTGTACCCACACCTGCTCCACTCCCCACCCCAGGCAAATAAAGATAATAAAAAAGCTAGTTAAACAAAAGGAATACACCTTGCCTGTGCCCTCGGAGCCACACCGATCCCCAGGCATCGAGCATCCTGAGTGCGCCACATGTGGAGCAGATATGGACAGAGTGATGGTGGCCAGGCTCAGACTGGGGTTGCTGCTGAGAGCCCTGCTCCTACCCACACAGATTTATTCCAACCAAACGTCTGTTCACTGCCTTCAAGTAACTCATCTCAGAGTACCTCGGCTGTCCCAAGTCCAGCCAATGCCGTGGGGAGGTGGCAATGCTCCGCAGTCAACAGCTGGTCTCCTTGTGGTGTCACTTTCTCTTCTACATCTCTACTGTTAGAGACTCAGGCCAAGGAACATCTCTACTTCCCTATCTTCTAGACCCACCCCAAATGGCAACTACGAGTTCACTGTGGCAGGAAGAAGCAAGTCTGCATCAGCTCTACTATGACCACACCATATTGTATTTAATCAGAAAATGCAGAGAATTCCAAATTTAATTGTTTTGAAGGACATGGAAAGGGTTTGACAGATGATGAATGCAGTGTTAAATCTGATGGAGTTTTATGTACAAGATGAAGATAGATAACATTCGAAATTGACATGATTTCCTTGAATGTGGCTTAAGAAATATGGGCACTTAAAAAAAAAAGCATGCAGACGGTATATTCATACACATACAGAAATAAATAAAATTAAAAAAAAGTTTAAAATAAAATAAAAAAAAAGAAATATGGACATTAAAAAAAAAAAAGAAATATGGGCATTTAAAACTCTATCTTGGGGCTGGAGAGATGGCCTAGCGGTTGAGAGCGCCAACTGCACGTGCAGAGGACCCGGGTTCGATCCCCAGCACCCACATGGCGGCTGAGAACCGTCTTTAACTCCAGTTCCAGGGGGATGCAAAACCCTCTTCTGACCTCCGCGGCATTGCACGACACAGGTGCACAAACCTATATGCAGACAGTACATTCATGCGCATAAAAAATAAATAAAAAAAATTTAAACCCTCTTTTTTTTTTTTTTTTTTTTTTTTTTTGTCTTTTCAAGACAGGGTCTCCCTGTAGTCCCAGCTGTCCTGGAACTCGCTCTGGTAGACCAGGCTGGCCTTGAACTCACAAAGATCCACCTGCCTCTGCCTTCCAAGTGCTAGGATTAAAGGTGTGTGACACCATGCCTGTCCCTATTAGTGCCCTAGATAGCTCACCTGCCCTGCCTGAGGAAATAATCCCAGGAAGAACACCTTCAATCATCCAAAGACACCAGACTCTGACACTGAATAAACTCCTGCAAGTAGAGTTCCTATAAAACCCCTCACCTCCTTTTCACCAGTTGTAGGTGCCTTCTTCCCGTGGAAAGGCTTCTGTCCTTCACTGTGATGCCTGAATAAAGGACACACTCCCTGCCTGTTGCAGGTCTGGCTCTGGTTCTTATTTCTTTTTTTCTTTTTTTTTAAGATTTTTAAATTTTTTTTTTAATTTTATTTATTTCTGTATGTGTATCAATGTACTGTCTTACTGTCTGAATGCAGGTTTGTGCACCCGTGTCGTGCAATGCCGTGGAGGTCAGAAGAGGGTGTTGGATTCCCCTGGAACTAGAGTTCTCCTGGAATTGGAGTTACAGACGGTTCTCAGCTGCCATGTGGGTGCTGGGGATCGAACCCGGGTCCTCTGCAAGAGCAGTAGGTGCTCTTAACCGCTAGGCCATCTCTCCAGCCCAAAATTAAAATATTTTTTTAAAAGAGGGGAATGAAGGGAAGGAGAAAGAGAGGGAGGGAGGGAGAGAGGGAGGGAGGGAGGGAGGGAAGGAAGGAAGGAAGGAAGGAAGGAAGGAAGGGAGGGAGGGAGGAAGGGAGGGAGGGAAGGAAGGGAGGGGAGTGAGATAGGGTTTCCCTGTAGCCCCTGCTGTCCTGGAACTCACTATGTAGACCAGGCTGGCCTTGAACTCACAGAGATCTGCCTGCCTCTCTTTCCCCAGTACTGGGATTAAAGATGTGCGCCACCTCTACACATTTGGTGTTTGAATACAGGCTGCCATCTCCCCTCCAAGGGGCAGTCCACTTACTTGCTAGAGACAGCAAGCTCACTCCCATTGGAGGTAGGCGTGTGGCTACTGGCTTCTGTCACTGTTTCTTTTTTAAATCCCATCCCTGGGAAGCAAGGGTTTCCATGGTGATGAGATGTGTTTGTGACTTCAGGTGAGGAGCAGGTGAGCTCCGTGGTCACACTGGATCACCAAGGATGTACTTGTTGCTTACATATTGTTTTGTTACTGCCTTTGAGTCTCCCCAGATGCCTCAGAGTCAACCATTTTGCTCCATATTCCACTCTGTTTATGCAATCATTCACTGTGGCATTAAGCATCTATTATGTGCTTATTGCATGCAAAAATGTAGTAGAGATTCAGCATTTATTTCTAAACTTTTATCCCTCTAGCCCTGCAACACCCACCCTCTGCATGGTGTACTTCTCTCTCCAGATCCCAGAGTGTCTTGGGGGTCTTCCCCCAAGCTGACTGCTGACGTGTACCACACAAAACAGTTAGAAAGATCTCAGGGTCTCAAGCCAGGAAAGGCTTTGAACCTTAGCTCTGCATCTTTTTAAAAAATTTATTTATTACTTTTTATGTGTATGAGTGTACTGTCTGCATGTAGGTTGGTGCGCCCGTGTCATGCAATGCCGTGGACGTCAGATTCCCCTGGAACTGGAGTTAAAGACAGTTCTTAGCCGTCATGTGGGTGCTGGGACTCGAACCCGGATCCTTTGCAAAAGCAGTTGGCGCTCTTAACCACTAAGCCATCTCTCCAGCCCTTGCACCCTGGCTTCCTCCTGGGGCAGGAGTGGGCAATGCTGGGATCCATTACAGTTGTGAGAATAAAATATGGTTAAACGTGTAAGACACCTACTATGGTTAATGCCTCTCCTGGTGTTGAAGCTTGTTAATAAACATGCTAGGCATAGTGGCTGAGCCTGTAATCCTAGCCTTTCGGGAGACTGAGACAGGAGGATCACGTGTTCCAGACAAGCCTGTATTATAGAGTAAAACCCTATCTCAAGAAAAACAAAAGTCTGTTGAGTTGAAATGATGAACACTCACCTGGGAGGTTAGTACACGAGCCCTGATTAAAGTGATGTGTGGCGCGTTATAACTCACTGCCTGTGTACAAGGCTCTGTTTAACAGAGATTAGATTACCGCAACGCTAAGCTTTGTATACTGCAATCTCCACACAGGCTCAGAGACCTGGCGCTCAGAGCCTCCTCTGCCCTCGGGGCAGACATCACTAGCTGATCAGAGCAGTCTAAATTCAGAGCCATGCTGGCCTTGGAATCTTCCCGCAAGGCCCCTTGAAGGCATCACCAATCAAATCCGAATTGACAGTTGAGATTAAACTGACTTTTCATTCCTGGCTGGTGCTCTGGCTGGGCAGGACGCAGCATCAGAAGGGCAGGAGAGGACACGGTCAAGGTGAAGGGTCCGTGGTGGGTCTGGAGAAAGGAACAGGGCAGTGGCAGGGATGGGTTGAGAATCCATTCGGGCTACCCACAGGGCACGGAGCTGCAACTGCCGTGCCGTTTGTGCCACGCCAGCCCCGCTTCTATCGGGGAGACACAATCCAGCTCAGTGGAGAAGCAAAGAGTGTTGGCCACTTGCCAGGCAACCTGTTCATTTTTTTTTTCATGGACTCTTCATCCTTGTATCAATCCTGCCAGGGACTTCGAATCCTCCACCTTAAGAGTGAGGAATCTGAGACACGGTTCATTACCAGGATGTGGAGTTGTAAGCCATTGTAGTCAGCGCCGGCTGGATGCCAGTCTTCCTTACTCATTGGGAGGCAAGGCTCACGGTCTGTGCCGCAGGCCTCATCCATGGCTCAGCTCATATGCCATCCAACTCATGAAACCCCATCTGCTTCCCCCAAGACTGGGAAGCAGACAATGCCTCCTCTACCCCCGTGCCTGGAGCCCCCTGAACTCCGATTCCCCCACTCTGACCCCTTATCACATAAATATGCTCCTATTTGCCTTGGGAGAACCCAATATCTTTGCCAAGTGTGGGACTCCTAAGTTAACACCAACTAATGACCCTCCAACCCCTACATGCATCTCTGCCTACAATTCAGATGCTAAGAACTGCTCGTGACATTCAGCAGGAGACCAAGGCCCCAGAGACGTGAGTGACTGGCCCAAGGTCACACAGCCAGAGAGAAGCATCACCTTCAAAGCCAGTCATCTAGTAAATGCTCAGAGACACAGAGATACCTGGTCACTCAGAAAGCTTCCTTTGTTACTGCAGGCACTGACTACAGTAGGCTGCAACTACTCATGGAGCTTCTCTGTGGGTACAGTTATACTGGGGGGGGGGTCAGCCTTAGCCATGAGGATGGGCAGGATGTGCTCATCCCCAGTAGCCAAGGGAGCTTACTTCCACACCACGGCTCCCATCCCCAGTTAGCTCTGATTGCGGCTGACACACGCCGCAGGCAGGACTTTGATAGAAATGCTTCTGTTATGTAAGGGCTTACATAAGTTCCCGTGTGATGTGTGTCCCGTGCCATCAAAGGTTCTGGCAAGCTGCTGTGCCCCTACACAGCCTTTACATGTTACTCAAGTCAAGGTGGTCAGCTGAACTCACTCTCCAGAGCCTGAATGGTTAGAGTGAGCCAGCCCATGCATTGGGACAGCAGAAAGGGGAGAGTCAGGGCCAACTCTAATGGATAACCAAAGACTAGAATTATCTGCCAGCAGCCATCTGTCATATACTGTCCATAGGGCCGGCCAGTCAGTGGTGCCTCCGATGGCTGTTTGTCGGACAGTAATCCCAGCACCTGGAAAGGTGAATGACTCTACACCTGTTCCCTTCTCCCTCAGATCAAGTGGGAATCCCCACTGCTGAGATCAGAGGTCACAGGGAGTCTATGGAGGTTCCTCGGTCCTTGGTTTAATCCCACATTGGCTCAGCCCACTTCCCCTTCATGGGTCTCCTAGCTGGAGACCAGAGTGGAATCCAGAGTGTGCCTCCAGCTATAAGTGCCATCACCCCAGGAGCACAGATAGTCATTAGATACAGTCGGAGTAACTACAAATGCCCATCATCAAGGCCTGTTCTGCGCCTTGGCCATTCTGCACCTTGGCCATTCTAGTTACTGGAAACAAGGACAAATCTGCAGCCAAACTCTCTTCCCTATAGTATTCACCTGGCTGGAGTTAGACCACAAAACAAGACAGGAAGCAGCTGTTTCCAGTCAACAGGATACATGCTAGTGAAATGGATAAAGTATTGAATTCAGCAAACAATAAGAAGCCACTCTGTGCCGGGCTGGTGTTAAGAGCTCTGGAAAGGCTGGTTTGAGTTGTGCTGGTGCTTTACCACTGAGCTACAACTCCCAGCCTGGAAAGACATTTTAAGGTTGGGCTTCTATGGAACGCATCAATCTGAGAAGCTCGGAGACAAACCCATGAGAAGCTGGTGCCCAAACAGCCCATGGATCGAAGTCCCTGGCAGCACTGACACAGTGTGATGTGATCTTCCAGGAAGCTGAGTGGGTGAAGAGAGCACCAATGCTCTTAGAAGAAAGCAACCTTGTTCCAGGGAGCAGGGCCCATAGGGTCCGGCAGTGTGCGGACTGACAGTGTAGGGATGGGGCTAGGGTGTTTGAGGCAGTCTCTCAGCAGGGTGGGAGCTAGGGGGGGCAGTCCCCTTCCCCAGCCACCCCATATTGGGGTGGGGGGAGAACATCACACTGGCTCTGAGAGTCCGAGTCAGAGCTCAGGAGTCCTGGGCTAGCTCCTCCCGAGAAGGGAGCCCAGGCCACGTAGGCAGGTGCCTATTCCCCAGAGCACCACTCCTGAGTGAGGGGAGCTAGCCCTCCCACCTGGCATTTAGACCATGGTAGGAGGGTGTGGGCTGGAGAAGGTGGCAGAAAGAAAGTGAAAAGAGTGAAGGGAGGAGAGGAGGCTGTGGGGTCACCAAGATGGCTGCACAGAGGCCTGGCTCAAGAGCACTGTCAGGTGTGCCTTTGCCTTGCCGTCGGCCTCACCTTCCCTTATTGGGTAGGCCCAACAGGCCTGGGCTCTCTTGCTTGCTCCAAGTGAGCAGGGCCCTGCTTGCAGCCCTGCCGGCGTTGGCACGGTGACAGTAGCCAAGTGTGCAAACTTGTGCCATTGTCCCCAGGCCAGGGGGAGCCATGGAGACTGGCTAATATGACACAGGAAAATGTTTGCTGATGGCAATTCTATGGGCTTTGTCCACCTCTTTCTCCATCATGACGACTCGATTTAAGTCCCTAACTGTTTGACTACAAATGCAAGGGGACCGTGCAACGCCACCCTTTTGTCCAGCCGCGCTGAATGGGCAATTCAGGCTTTGTGCAGCTCAATTGAGGAAGCAAACATAAAGACAAGATTCCTAAGAGCTGCGGTTCCCTTCCCATGGATATCCCAGCACCCCTTAGCCAGCCCTTCTAGGCTACCTTGCCCCACATCAGCGTACCTCCCGACCCTACAGGCCCTCAGGGTCCGCATCCCAGGGGTTCCTTGAGGGAGGAGGGTGGGAGAGGGGAGACAGGGAAGACAGAGCACACTCAACACTCAAGGGCAGAGGGAAAGCGGCCCATCCCAGCCCACCCCATCTGATTGTCTGTCTGCACTGGAGCATGGCAGCTGCAGGCTTGGGGTATTTGGGGAAGGTTTGGGTGCCTGTCTCCACTGCATCCAGCCCTCATCCCTGGCATTCACACACACACACACACACACACACACACACACACACGCAACCCCCTTGAGAAACCAGGGTACCGAGGTCAAGGGGAGGAGGGGTGTGGAGGCCGGGACAGTGGGGCTGAGGGTAGGAATTTACCGGGAAATGATTGCATTTGGGAGCTGTCTTTTTTTGTGATGGTCCCCATGGTGACAATTTGTGACGGCAAAGAATGTGGGACCGGGGCGCCGCCGCCTGATTGGGATGCTTTGTATCTGGAGAGGCGCTCCTGATTGGCCTGAGGGCCCCCCAGCTCAGGACTTGTCCTCCATTCAGCCCACTCAAGGGCTGCACAACTGCTCCTCACCCTGCACGGAGCTCGCGGCACGCCGGGCCTGCCAGGGTCTACGGGTCTACGGTGGGGAACCTGCCCGGCCACGTTGGCGGGGCCCGGCCTGCACCTTCGGTCAGTGTGGAGGCCCAAGCGGCTCGGCCAGGCTGGGTGGGGGGTATGGGCAGGCTGGACCCTGGGGGAGGGGCGCAGTGCTGTGGGTGGTGGCCGAGGAGGCATGAAATTGCGGCAGATGCTTCTACAGGGGAGTCCCCGCTGCCTGCCGGCAGCCTGGGATGAGCCCGGAGGCAGGTCTCCATTAAGTGCTAGACAGGGACCTGCCTGGCCCCCACTAGAGAGTTGGGGGTGGAGCGTGGGGACCGAGGAGGGGGCGGGGTGGTGGGAGGGGAAGGCCACCGCCAGCAAGGGGAAGGGGCTTGGCCTTCTTTAAGCGGAGCAGAGTTGCTTTGGCTCTGAAAATCAAAACTTGGATGGCTAACTGTGCATTGGCCTTGCAGGAGGTGGGAGATGCGACCAGCTGCGAAATGCAACCCCAGCAAATGCCACTTGTGGCTGGGGGCTCTGAACAACTTGCTTGACTTTTCTGAGTCTGGGCTTTAGGAAGAGGGCAACAGACCCCAGACTCAACGGCACGTTTGGCACCTGCCCGGTCTCCAGTGTTAAGAGACGCTGAGTGACTTGCCAGGTGTCCCGTGGTCTGCTCTCAAGGATGGCAGGGTGCTTTTCCATCCAGTCCCTCCCTAGTGGCCCTGGGGAGGGTGTGGCCTCCCTAGGGAGACTCCAACTGCCCGTTGTGTTCCCAGGTCTGCTCCGTGGAATCCTCGGAGCTGCCAGTCCCCAGAAGGAATCACACTCTTCATGGAAAGCCCCCCGAATTCCCCCGGTGATGGCAGCCGACAGTGATGTGAAGATGCTGCTGAATTTTGTGAACCTGGCCTCCAGTGACATCAAGGCTGCCCTGGACAAGTCTGCGCCCTGCCGCCGCTCTGTGGACCATCGCAAGTACCTGCAGAAGCAGCTCAAACGCTTCTCACAGAAGTACTCGAGGCTCCCCCGGGGCCTGCCTGGCAGGGCCGCTGAGCCCCACCTGCAACGGGCACCCGAAGACCCTCCTGGGCCGTTGCCTCTCCATCCCTGTCCCCATGCCAGCCCTGAAGGGGGTGGGAGCTGCAAGGAGAAGGCCCTGGGGACCCCATTTGGGGAGGAGTGCCTTTCTAAGGAGCAGAGCCTCCGGGGGCTGAGTCCAGAGGCTGCTAGAGCTGACCAGGTGCCCATGAGGAAGAGACAGCTGCCTGCTTCCTTCTGGGAAGAGCCAAGGCCCACCCTCAGCTACCCAATGGGGCTGGAGGTAGGCCTGGGTGCCAGGGAAGCATCTCTGTATGAGAGTAAGAAAAATTGCAAGGGCCTGGAGTCCCTGGGGCCTGAGACTGTCCCATTGCCTATGACCCCTCGGGCACTGGCTGACAAGGAGCCACTGAAGATGCCTGGGGTTTCCTTCGTAGGCAGCCTTGATGCCTGGGGTTGCTGCCCCTTCCAATACCATGGACAGCCAATATTTTCTGGCCTTCCAGGGGCCCTGCCTCAAGGCCCAGTACCCAGCCTGGGCTTGTGGAGGAAAAGCCCAGCCTCACCTGGGGAGCTGGCCCACTTCTGCAAGGATGTGGATGGCCCAGGGCCCAAAGTGTACAGACCCGTGGTTCTGAAACCCATTCCCACCAAGCCAGCCATGCCTCCACCCATTTTCAATGTTTTTGGCTACCTCTAGCTAGACTGGGAGGGCCTTGACTCCCTCCTCCAGCCTGCAGGATGGGGGTCCCTGATGAGCTCTCCATATGAAAAGGGAGTTGGGCAGTGGCAGGGCCTCTTGGGCCACCTTTTCTGTGTTGGGGGCAGGCTGCCTCAGGCAAGGGGCTCTTCAAACAGTCACCAGTTTGGTCCTTGATGTCTGTGGGTCCAGGCACAGATGCCTCTTACTCTTAAGCAGGCTGGAGCCCAGGCAGTTCATCTCCCTGTCCCTGGAGACCGTGGGCAGTGGGACCCTAGTCTGGCAGCTGCCCAGACACCAGTTACACACCTGTTCAGCCACCACCCACTGGGGGGAGGGGCTTCTCAGTTCTTTTGTTCTTTGTAAATATTGAGAAAGTTAAAAGAATAAAGACATTTCTTTTGCAATTTCTACCTCTTGGGTGTCATAGTGGAACTGTCCCAGACTCAGCCAGCACTGATAGAGAGGAACTGGCTACAGCCATGCTAGGATAGATGATGTCTCTGAGATCTCTAGGGATGGGTGCTGGGAACCATGACTCAGTTTACAGGAAGGAGGTGGGGAGGGATAGGGGGAGGTCATAGGGAAGCGTCCACATGTCAGAAGATAGAGGTGAACACGGCTTGGATCCCAAGGGTCTCAGGGGAGGCAGAGCTGCAGTTCTGGCACTGCTGTGCCAAGGTGGCCATGCCCAGCTCTGGCCAGAGGGAAAAACCTTACAAATGGGATTTCAGTTCCTTGTGGCCAAAACAAGTGATTTGACCAAGCTGTTCCTCTGAAGCACAATTTCTTGTTGCATGTCCATGGCAAACCAGAACAGACCACCAAACTTGCAACCCCCAAAGCAGCAGTCTCTAGCTGATTTATAGCAAATATCCAGGGCTTTCTGCTGATTGCTCAGTCAGTATAACCTTTCAAGCACATGTCAATGACATGACAAGAGTTCTGCCTGTGGCCATGTAGAGGGGTGTTTTGGGGGCAAGAAGCTGGGGGGGGGGTTAATCCAGTAATCCTGATAATTGCCAGACAGCCTAGCTTCCAGAAAGGAGTCCTGTGCACTGGCCCAAGCATCCTTTGCTGTGGCAGCTATGCAGCTGAGGGGCCCCTGGGCCACTAGGCTACACAGTTCATATGGAGCCTTGTCCTGGGGGAGTCCCTGCCCCACTACAGGGAAGTCCATCAGGTCCATTGAGACCTCTTCTGCACTGGCTTCGTGGCTTGGCATCCAAGTCAGCCTTCAAGATTAGAGACTGCACAGGGCCCTTCTGTCATAGCCTGCTTCCCCAGGACCCATCAGAGTTGGGAGTCCACAGGAGGGAGGAACTGGCCAGGAGGATCCAGGCACTATTCCCAGGATTTCTCCAATGGCCTCAGAAGATTTTAGTCACAGATGCTGATGTGATAGTTTTACTGAGTCATTTTCTGGCACGTGGGAAGGGGGTGGGTCCTCAGCCTCTGCCCTCATAAGCAGTGAGGGGTCAGGGGCGTTATCAGAGGCTCCTAGGCATTATCACAAAGGCCTCCCAAACCCATTGTAATGGGCTGGCCTCAGCTCTCTTCACACTGTTCAGCAGGAATGCCTACTGCTCTGTGATCTTGGGCAAGCTACTTTGTCTGTGCTAAGATTTCCTCAGCCAAAAAACAGTGGAATTGGGCCCAAACTTGCTTCCCGGGCTGTTGAGTAGATAAGCCTCAGGTCTCCTGTGTTCCAGAAGCTGCGACTTACACTTAGGTGCCTGTAGGCCCGACCATGCTGACAGCTTAGTAACAGCCATATATCATGCTGCCCATTTCAGTGAGTACCTTAGCCACCACTCTACCTAGAAAGTAGGAGCCAGCCAGCAGAGGTACGCCTCAGGTGCTGCTGAGGCTCAGCTTCTTCGGGAGGGGCCTGCAGATCCATTTGTTTAAAAGCCAGAAGGCTAAATAAATAAATAAATGCCAGAAGTCTTCATTTAAAAAGCAGAAAACTTTCATAAGACATGACCCATGGCACCAAGCCTCTCCTGTGTGGAAAGCAGCTTAGAGGAACACAGTGCAAATCTAGGGAGATTTGATATTGGGAGGGAAACAACCACAGTAACAGCAGCACACATATGCCAAGGCAAGTTGTGAAGCTGGGAATGTAGCTCAGTGATAGAGTGCTCGCTTAATATACATAAAGTCTTGGGCTTGGTCTCCACCATTGCCAACAAATAAATAAATAGGAAGGAGGGAGGGAAAGGGAAGGAGAAAAGATCAAGTTATGTTGGTGTTGGCAAAAAAAACCAGAGCTGGGCTGCTGGAGAGATAGCTCAGTGGTTTAGATCACTGGCAGCTCTTGCAGATGAGCTGGGTTTGGTTCCCAGCACCCATATGGTGGCTAACAACCACCTGATGCCTCCTTCTGGCCTCCAAGGGCATTGCACATATGCTTACGTACATGTACACAAAACACATGAACACAAAACATAAACATAAAAATAGATTCTTATAGCCAGGTGTGGTGGTACACACCTTTAATCCCAGCACTTGGAAGCACAGGCAGACAGATCTCTGTCAGTTCAAGGACAGCCTGATTTATACAGCAAGTTCCAGGCCAGCTGAGGCTACAGGGAAACTCTGTCTCAAAAAAGACAAAAAAAAAATATTTGTTAGGTCTGATGTAATTATACACACCTTTAATTCCAGCACTCAGGAAGCAGAGGCAGGCAGATCTCTGTGAGTTCCAAGCCAGCCAGGGCTATATAGTGAAACCCCAGCCCAAAAAACAAGAATGGACTGAAAGATGGCCCAGAGGTTAAGAACACTGACTGCTCTTGCAGAGGACCTGGGTTTGATTCCCAACATACACATGGCAGCTAACAATTGTCTGTAACTCCAGTTTCAGGAGCTCTGATGGATGCCCTCTTCTGACCTCGGAGGGTATTACATGACACAGGTGCACTTACACACATGCAGGCAATACACTCATACACACAAAAGAAAACTGTTACAAAGAGCAAAGCCCAGAGGTAGCCTAGGGCCCCTAACTGCCTCCCCACCAGACCATACCTGCTCTTGCTCATGCCACACAGTTGGTACCAGACTTCCAGGATGCTGTTTGTGATACTTTGTGACATCTCTAAGTGAGCCTCCTTCCTAGGCTTGAGGAGACTGGAGATCAGGGTGGCCCTGAGCACTGACTAATCATCACTGACCTGCTGCTGCAGGCCCCAGGCTAGGCTTAGCATCTGAGTTGTGAGGAGGCACAGGCAGGGATCTACGGAAGCACAAAATGACTCTGGTGCTACCCAGGCAGGCCAGGGAACCTGACACAGGTTGGATGGTAACTGTGCTGAGTGCTGTAGCCGAGCTCCACTCCCACCCCATCCCCGTCTCCTCTAGTCCGGGGCACCCATCTGGCTCAGCACCTGGGTTTCTCACCTGGGAAGCTGTGCTGCTTCTACTGGGTAGATTATGTGGGGGCCTTGAGGTGCCATAGCCCACCAGGTAGGCACCTGGATGGTTCACAGACCAGAGTGGTAGCTGTGCCTTAGCTCAGCCCCTGCCTCCCTTCTGATTGCTTCTGCTCAGAAGTTAAATGTCTTTGGTGAGAAACTCCCTTCATGAAAAGTCCCATGCACTGACCACTCAGCAGCAGCATCTGTACCTTTGAGGCTGTGTCCATAAGAGGGAGGGTGCAGGCTTCTTTCTAGACTCTCTCCAGCAAGACATCAAGGGACTATAGCCAAGCACAAACTTGGAACCCACCTTCAGGCTGGTGCTACGTGTGCTCAGACAAGTGTTCCCCTCCTGAACCTCTGTCCCATCAGGACCTCGATGTGGGCAAGGTGCTGCTGAGTCCCCTCTGAGCCAGAAATAGCTGCTTTCATGAAAGTTTGGGGTACAGAGCCGTCAAGACCATCCAACAGAACCATAGGTCCCGGAAGAGAACCTCAGAGCCGCTTCACTGCCTGGCTACTTTCTGGAAGGCCAGAAACCACCGTTGACATTGGTGAGGGCTTTCAGCAAGGTGGCCTGCTCTGGCGTGGCCACAGACTGGCCCGGCCTCACTCATGCTGGGAGAACACTGAGGAGTTCCTCCAACTGCCATGGAAACAGTAAGTGTTAGGCCTCATCTCCTGGGGCCCAAAGACCTGCCAGCAAGGGTGACGAGGTGGTGAGCCTCAGCGGTCACCTATCCTATTGAAACATTGGGACCAGGACTTCCTGCCATCCCTCCAGCTCTCCATCGTTTTCCTTACTATTTCAACTTCTGTAGCTAAACAGGGTGAGTAGACAGGTCAGGACATATGTAAGATGGGAACCTTGGGCATGGCCCCCACTAGTGATCAAGCTTCCGTTCCCACGGTGAGTGACCTGGAGAAGAAAATCAACTGGGTCTCTCTTGGTTCACAAAGGATACACTTTCTTGAGTTTTTCAGAAGCCAGACCAAGGTGACATGTTCAGGGTCCTCATGCCCTGTCCTCACCCCTGCCCAGCCCCTAGTGCTGCCAGGGGCAGGGCTGAGAGCCTCAGGCCTGGAAGGACTTGATAGAACAGAGTGTTTGTATGCAACATTTATTGTACTTAACAAAGCCCTCGGTGGAGGGTCTCCCTCCCAGCCTCAAAGTTCAGAGTCCAGTGGGAGGTTCACAGGGGTAGGAGTACAGGGGTGCCCTGGACAAGGTCATCCCAGACAGGCAAACTCATTCCTAGAAGTTCTCCAGCTGAAGGCCAGGATCCCTACTGGGCCCACCTTTCCCAGACCACGTCTGCCCTGGCTCCAGGTGGGAAGTTTCTGGCAGGCCCAGTGGCAAAGCAGGCCCGGGATCCACTCAACAGTTTGAAACTGGGGGTTCTCTCCTGTGCCACGCATCAGACTCTCGCTCTGGATGAAGCCTTGGTGCAGAGAGGCAGCAAGATCACAGCTGCAGCCTGCCTGCGCAGTCAGTACACCGCAGCATCTTTCTGTCCTAGGCGCTCTTGGATGCAGGCCGCAACCATCCTGAGACATCTTGGAAGCAGTCTGAGGGCCACTCCTCCTTGCCAGGCTGTCACTGGGTGTTCTCGTATTTCAGGTATCTGATCAGCCTGCCCGGGAGCGGCAGTGTGTCCAGGAGTTTTATCCGGTATTTCCCGACGGCCTTCCGAACCCGTAGTCGGCAAAGGTGAGCCAGAGGTCTTGGAGGTTCTGGAAAAAGGAAGAAATGAGAGACGCACACTGTCACTCCCACCAAGCAAGGTTTGTGGCCTGTGAGTGAAGCCAAAGATGTAGCTAAGTTCAAGGGGGGGGAGGGGTGAGGAGGGGTGCCTGCTATAGCTAGTTCCAGTCCCCAAAGTTGGGGACTGGGAAAATGACTTCCTTCCTTTGCCCTGTGGGGACCCTATAGCCTAAGGTCACTGGGAGGTGCCGCGCCCACTCCCCAGGTGAGGCCGGCTGGCTGCTCACCATGCCTGACATCCGTGAAACTCAGGCTCCCATCTCTCTGTGCCTTTTAAAAAATATTTCATTTACTTTGCCAGGTGTGGTGGCGCACACCTGTAATCCCAGCACTTGGAGGCAGAGGCAGGCAGACCTCTGTGAGTTTAAGGCCAGCTGGTCTACACAGTGAGTTCTAAGACAGCTGGGGCTATAGGGAGACCATGTCTCAAAAAAAAGACCAATTTTTAAATTTTATTTTTATTTTATGTATATGACTGTATTGCCTGCATGTGTATAAGTGGACCCATCTTGTGCAATGCCCACAGATGTCAGAAGAAGGCATTGGATCTCCTGGAACTGGAGTTAAGGATGGTTGTTAACCACCTTATGGATGTTGGGAATCGAACCCGGGGTCCGCTGGGTCAGTGCTCTTAACTGCTGAGCCATCTCTCCAGCCCCCTGTCATTTCTTCTCTTCACACATGGCCTAGACTCCCAAACACAGCCTCTGCCAAGGGATCAGAATTTGACCTCTCAGGTGGTCCCACACAGAACTTAGCACTGGGCTCCTGCTGGCACTAGGAAACCAAAGGAAGGGGTGGGACCTGGCACAGAGCTGGACAGCTCCCTGCTGAAGACCCCACTCCGTCTGCCCCCCAGGTACTCCTGGATTGCCCTGTGCTATGATGTTTACTCTTTGGGAGGTGGGGTAGTGGTGGGGAGGTTGGGAGAGACCAGGAGATACATCCAGTTATGGATAATTGATCTGGGCACAGGAGAGTAGTTTGCTAAACCAAAATTTCATTCATTTGTTCATTCATTCATTCATTCAACAAGCACATGCTGGGTCAGAGATTTAGAGGTGCCCCTGTTGGGGGGGGGCTGTGGAGAAGATTCCATAGCAGAGGGTATCCTCTGGAAGAGTTCCTGAGGGGTGGCCAGGAATGTTCCAGGTGAGTGAGGGAAGCAAGGGAATTTCAAGTGGGGCAGATGGCAAGTCCTAGCCTAGGAGACCGCAACAAGGAAGATGGATGCTGAGAGGGGTGCGGTGGAGAATGGATCACAGGAGGCTGAGGCACTCCCAGTGCACAAGCCATCCCGGTGTATCTGACCTAACCACCACCCTCCACCCTCAGGACAGAGCCTCCTTCTGGGAAGGCAGGACCTTTTCTGTGGGAAAGAAAGCAAACAGCACCATTAGCACAGGTCACAGACCCAGGAGGGCTGGGCTAGCCTGCTTTCTCTTCAGAATGGTGATGCCAACCTCAGAGCACCTAGTGTAGAAATGGAAGCAGGCAGTGAGCTTGCAGGAGAGAGGTGGCTTTAAAGTAACCAAGGCAGGCAACATGATGGTGTTGCATCTGTTCATAAATGTCAACTAAAGGTCTGAGTCCCTGCGGTGGAGTCTAGATGTGAAGGATGATCTTTCGATAAGGAAAGTAAGAGACAGAACCCCTGAGGCCCGCAAGTAGGCGTGGACCACTCCTCCCTCTAGTGGTCAGGGGTCATGATGACAGCAGCCAGTAATTCAACAGTTCAGTGAAGGTTTGCTGCACGTCTGGAGCTGGAGCCAAGTAGGTGTTAAGTAGATGAGATCTGCCCTCTACTGCTACCCACTAACTTTACCACAGCTGAGGGCTGTCCACCCAGCTGTGCCAGTGAAAGGATCCTGTTGTAGTTTAGGGCTCAACGGGTGGGTGGGATAAGGAGGACCTGGCACATCAGAGTTGGGGTCCTATGGAAGACAAGGGCAGGAGGAGCAAGTGGTAGCATGGTGATAACCCAATGCAGGCCACTCTCCATGTTACTGGCCTGACAGACAAGGTCTAGCCTCCCGGACCTGAGCTATCCAGGCTGCCCCGCCTGAATGCTGGAAATGCGTGGGACGCTAGCCTGCCTTCTTTCTCTGTTCAGGTGGGAGAGGCCTGCGCATGGTCGCCCTGCATGTCCTTGAGAAGCCAGCTCAGGCTGCTCCAAGGTGGATCCGTAGAACAGTCAGCAGTCCTGGTGTGCCCAGAATCGGGTAGAAATGCGGGACGTAGGCCCACACAAAGCTGTGGAGTCAGGAGTTGCTGGGTGCTTCAGGAATGCTCTGTAGCTGCTAATACTGTAGGCCACCATCCGCTTCTCCCCATCACTCTGCATCTCAGGGACCCCAAAATTTGGGCAATAGATTCCATGCTCTCTCAGGACACTAGAACAATTTCAAATAGATTTGGAATAGGGACTAACGTGTTGCTAGGCCTGGGTTAGAATCCAGGCTCTGCTCCTACCTAGCTATGTGACTGGTTCAGGTAACATGATCTCTCTGAGGCCAGACAGCCTCGTTTGTCATTCTGGGACGCAATGACACCTTGCATGGCCCTGGCACGGCAGGGCCTGGCCCAGCCTCTGCTCCTAGCAGACATACTCCCTGAGGCCTGTGCCTCCATCTGGGGCAGAGAATGAGCCGGTGGTGACAACCATAGCCCTACCGGCCTTCTCCTTGATGACTGCCCAGTCCTCGTAGCTGTCAATGTGTTCCTTCAGCCGTGAGCAGAGCTGCACATTGCCCACATAGTCCAGGAGGACATCGATGATAGGTCCTGCCCAGTGGCTCACCTCAGGGGCGGACAAGAATTCACAGAACTGAAAAGAAGCACAACACATCTTACAGTTGAGGCAGAAAAACAGACACGTGGCCCAGATATGACCAGGTTCCCTTCTCCAAGCCCACCCCCTCAGCCCGGCCTTCTCACAGCCAACATGCAAGTGGACAAACTGGGCTGTCTCATCACTTTTCTGAGTTTCGACTCCCTTGTCTATAAATTGTCTAGGGCATCCACCTCAAGATTTCTTAAGAATTCAGGTAATAAGGACATAAATTCCTTCGTTTGCAGCAAGCAGCCCATACTTGCTGGCTCTTAGTCAAGCAATGACCTTCAACAGAAGCATGTTTCTAGTTTCTAGCTTCACTTTTCATTTTCATTGTAAGCAATGACTATTTAGGGGATGTACTGAGCATCGAATTGTGGCCTTACTCATACTAAACTACTTCTCTCGATGAGCCAATCCCTGAGCTCCTTTTACTTTTTATTATGAGACAGTCTCGAGAAGTTGTTAAGTCTGGCCTTTAACTTGCTCTGTAGCCCAGACAGGCCTCAACCTCCCACAATGACAGTCAGGCGGCATCACCGTGCCTGGCTAAGCGCTGGTTCTGATTTCGTTCTCCATCTGGAGGTCCTCCCAACCAGCCTGTCCTCCTGCCTCTTTGCTCACTGCAACCACATGTCACCTGTAGCTTTGCCAGGGGTGATGAGCCCCCAAATTTTGCTGATTTTCCCCCACCCCGTCCGTTTTCTGAAGGTGCTAGATCCCTGGTTCCAAGCCCTCCAAAGCGTGCTAATTCTTCCTCTCCGAATTCCACTCCCAGAGAGCCCACACACCTTAAGTGATAACCACTAACTTAACTGCCTCGGCAGCGAGATGACCACCCTGCCTGCCACCTCCGAGGCCATCCACACTCTGGCCAGGGTGCCAGCTGCCATTGTGCCTGCCCCGCCTCCCAGGCATGCTGACACCCGTGGGCTTCCTCCCGCGCACCTGCACCACGCCAGGCGCCTTGTTGTCCACAGGCGCGTCCTGGAAGCGGCCAGAACGCTGTGGGGCTGGAGGGTGAGGCCCATTGCCATACAGACAGGAGAAGCAGGGCTCGCCATCGCAGCCAAGATCCATGAGGAACTTGAGCAGCGACAGGCACTTCATGGCGAACATGATGGTGGCGGGAAAGGCGGTGGGGTGCGTGGCAATGTAGGCGTCGATGTTGGCACCGTGGTCCAGCAGCAGCTGCATGGTGCGCAGGCAGCCGTGGCGGATGGCCACCAGCAGGGGATTGATGACGTCGCAGTTGGGGTCGGCGCCGGCCAGCAGCAGCAGCTCGGTGGCGTACACGTTGTTGTTGACCACGGCGAAGTAGAGCGCCGAGCTGCGCCTGTCCTCGTAGAGGCGCGCGCGCTCCGGCGCCAGCGGCGCGTTGACGTCGAAGCGCGCGGCCAGCAGTGCCTCCAGCACCTCGTCGTGGTTGCGCTCGGCCGCCAGGTGCAGCGGGCTGATCCCACTGCGGCGCACGCGCGTGCGGCTGGTCACCGGCAGCAGCCTCTGCACGATCCTGCGGGCGGCAGGGACACGCGTGGGTCAGGCGTAGGCGGGCACCTGGGCGGCCCCGCCAGCAGGGGGCGCCAAGAAACCAGCCGAGCCGCAGAACCAGTACTGTGGACCCCGCTTTACAGATAAGGAAACCGAGGCTCGGAGATTGGACCGCCTTCCCCAAATCACATAGGCAGAAAAGGGCTGAGCCGGGTGGTAAGCCAGAACCCCAGACCTTCAAACTCCAGGTTCTAAAAAAAAAAAAAAAAAAACCTTAGCCAGATGGGCTGTGGCTTCAAGAACCTCACATAGTCTCTCGTACCGGCCTAAAGACTGAGGCCCTTTCCCAGGACAGTAATCTGGAGAAGGGGTCAGGAAGGCCCTTGAGGCCAGTCAAAGGCCCAAGCTACTCTCTGCAAAAAGTACTGGAGTTGGACCTTGCAGTCGGAAGCCAACCCCTGCCCAGCCTAGGAGAGGAGGCCCCGGGATTTGGTTTCATCATTACTAAAGCTCATAACTCGTGTCTCATTGCTCCTAATCTGCAGATGAGAACAGTCAAGGCTCAGGACAGATGAAGCAGGATGTGCGTGCCCTCTAGCTTTAGGACTGACTCCCTATCCTACTGCTCTGGTATCTGGTGGATCCTCAAGGCAGGGATTGGGGAACACTAGGAGGAGAAAGCCAAACTTGTTTGGCCTCAACCACTATCACCCCAGGCCCATAAGCCCACGGTGCTCACGAAGCCCCTTCTGGCCTCTGCGATGAGATGCATCTTTCCCCCCGAAGGTGAACACCAGCTTCTCCAGTCCCTCAGCACACCTTTGACATGGAGACCCGGGTCAGCCCTGGCTCCTGACTACTGACTGCAGCACTCTGCCTGTTCCAATCTTCACAGTTCTCCTAGGGAGCCCCTTTAGGTAGAACTTGCACAAATCCTCATCTTACAGATGAGCAAGCCCAGAGAGGGTGCGTGACTTCCCCCAAGGATAGGCAGCCGGGGAGTGATAGAGCCAGGATTTGAACCCAGGCTGTCTGATCTTTTAGGTCACACTCTTAACTACTCTCCTACTTCTGGTGTAGCAATCGGGGTGACAGCTGATATGTCATGGCATTTTGCAATTTTCACAGTGTGTTAACTTGCCTGGCCCATTTTACCTTCACTGTAGCCCTGTGGGGTACCCAGAGCAAGCTGTGGCTTTTTTTTTTTTTAACAGATGTGGGTCAGAAAGCCTCAGTGACAAATCAGAGGTCATAGAATAGCTCTAGGCTCGACCCCAGGACCCCTTGTCTTGGCTTTCTTCCCTGGACCCCTGCCGCCTATGAGAACAAGCTCTTACATTGGCCCTGACGTGATTCCAAGCCCTAATCCGCCCAAGCCCTGCTGGCAGGTGACCTCACAGCCTTGTGTAAGGGGGGAGGGGGGGCTCCAGGGAGATGGCTGTGAGGGGTGGGGGAGCAGATGCCACCAGACTAGTTCCCACGCCTCTTGCCTGGCACTTTCGTTGCCTCTGACTTCCTGGAACTAGGATGCCAGTGACCTCCCTCTGGGGTCTCTGAGGACAGCATCATTGTATTTAGTGATGTGTTTGGCTAAAACCTGTCTCTGAAACCTCAAAAGGAAATTCACACACCCAGGGGAGCTAATTGCCTCCTAATTTCTATTTGTGCAGCCTCTAGGGGCCTGACCTCCTCTGCAGAGGTGCTGGTCAAAGACAGGGCTGGGCCCCCTGGACCACCGCCATGACCAATAAATGCAGGGTAACGGCCATGATAGCCGTGATGCGCCCAAGCACGGGAAAGAACAGGGCCGGGGCTGGCTGGGCCGAGGGCGCACAGGCTGGGATCTCTGCAGGGCCCAGCTGGTCTCCAGCAACTCCCTGCCCAGAACAGAGCAGAAATGTGGGAACTTGACAGTCTTTGCCCTCAGTCCCAGGAAAATGGAGTCAGCAACTCGGTGAGTCACTGCATAGCAGCTCGCTTCTCTAGGACTTTGTAAGTGAGGGTTAGTGTGCTGTGCTGCCAGGCTCTGAGGGCTGGAGGGACAGTGCTCCCATTTTATAGAGGGTGAAACAGAGACCCAGGATTTGGTGGGAGGGAGCAAGTGGAGCTGGATAGAGGTTGCCAGAAAACCAAGGCAGACTGGAAAGTGCCTGGACACCCAGATCTGGGTCTTTCTTTTTTTTTTTTTTAATTTTATTTATTTCTGTATGTGTATCAATGTACTATCTGCATGCAGGTCTGTGCACCTGTGTCGTGCAATGCCGCGGAGGTCAGAAGAGGGTCTCGGATTCCCCTGGAACTGGAGTTCTCCTGGAATTGGAGTTTCAGACGGTTCTCAGCCGCCATGTGGGTGCTGGGGATCGAACCCGGGTCCTCTGTAAGAGTGGTCGGTGCTCTTAACTGCTAGGCCATCTCTCCAGCCCCCAGATCTGGGTCTTTCTATGATACCCAACATTTTTATTTTTTGAAAGGTGGCTTCATGTGGCCCAGGGTGGCCTCAAATAAACCCACTATGTAGCAGAGAATAGCCTTGAACTTGTGAGCTTCCTGCCTTCACTTCTAGAGTGCTGGAGATTAAAGGTAAACCACCTTGGCTGGCTTAGATGCCCCACTTCTAACCATTAGGACTACCCCTGTAGACAGCACCACTATGCATGTATGTCTCTTTTCTCCCCCAGACCATTTGATAGGATAGAGGTCAGGAAGCAAAGGGGTGACTTCAAGAAATAAGATGGGGTTATCCCACTTCTCCCAGAGGCAGGTGCTGAGATCAGTGCGCCGCTACTCAAACACACCAGTGGAGAGGAACAAAGATGGCCATCACCACAGAGCCTCTGCCTGGCTCCCGCTCTCCCCAGCTCAGCTCTGCCCTCAGGGTCCAAGAGCCTAGCAGACCCAGCTTAGGTCTGGGAGACCCCACACAGCATCTAGGCAAGCCCTACAGGCTGCTGGGCAGTCTTGAACTTGGGATCTCAGGCCAGGCCCCTCAATAATGGAGCCACATTCTCTTTGCCCCAGACCCTGCCTGGATCCAGCTCCTCCAACTTTCACTCTTGTCATGCAGCCTGACCTGGATTTAGATGATTTGCCTGAACCCAGCCCTGGAGCAGCACAGTAGGAGCTCGAGTAGGCCACCATCAGTGTGTGCGGAGCCGGGTTGGAGGACAGCATAGGCAGTGAGGAAGTTACAGAGCCCAGGATCAGCTGGACCTAGTGGTAGCCAGCTCAGTGCAGGGCCACCCCAGGCATGCCACTTAACTTCTCTAAACCACACTTGTAACAAATTTGCACTGTACCATGATAGTAATAATGACAGTAACGATCATGGCTGCAGCCATCCTTCACTGAGCCCCAGATATTAGCAACACTTAGCCCTCCTCAAAGACACAATTAATATGCGGTTGAGCACCATGTGCCAGGCATCTTCCAAGGTATTCTTCACAGTCACTTCTTTTAATGACCCAATGAACTTAGCATTTTATCTCATTTGTTCTTCATATACCCCAGCTAGGCAGGCTAGTCAGGCACACAATGCAACACACAGCTTTACCATCTTATTTACCAAAGTGCATTGGAGGCTACGATGGTATCTCACACCATAGTCTAGTCAGCACACAGTTGGCAGTGAGAGAAAAAAAAAAGTGTCTGTCATGTCCTGAGAATGCATTGACAGCAGACCCTGTTCTGCTGTGCTGTCAGAGGGGTTCCTAGTCACAAGGTCATGGTGCCCTGATTTTGTCAGGGTCCACTCTCAGTGTGATGAACTTGATTCTCACCCAGAAACTGGCTGTCCATCTGTGCCACCACACTGAACCCCATTGCCATGCACACACTCACATGCACACACCCACATGCATACAGGTATAAAGAAAATAGTGTTTTAACAGGTGAGTCAGAGCTGGAGAGGTGGCTTGTCGTGGGTGACCAGTGTGTACTACTCCTACAGTAGACTGAGCCTGGTTCTCAACACACTTGTTGGATACCTTGCAACAGCTTGTAACTCTAGATCTGGGGGAACCAGCACCCTTTTCTGGCCTCTTGGGCACCTGTACACACCTGCATGTACCCACACACAGACATGTACACATACACATGATTTAAAATAATAAGAAGTAGCAAGGCGTAGTGGCATGCGCCCTTAATCCCATCACTTGAGAAGCAGAGGCAGATGGATCTCTACGAAATTGAGGTCAGCCTGGTCTACATAGTAAGTCCCAGGCCAGCTGTGGCTACAGGGAGACCCTGTCTCAAAAAAAACCGAAATAAATAAATAAATAAATCTTTAAAAGGCAGGTCAGACACAAGGCCTGAAATGCAAGTCTGTATTTTTTACTGGCTATGAGAGAGACACTAAGTTCCTGGAGCTCATGGGGCAGCTCATAGGAACCCTGGCACCCCAGTCATGAACCCCCAGCATCCCATGAACATGTCTAAGGTGGGGCCCGAGCTTCAGGTATTCAGCGACCAGGGTTCTAAGTACATAGCCAAGCCCCCTGCTCTTGAAGCATCCCCTGTCTGAGCTCTTGTGTAGTTCACCAGATTCTTTGAAAACCTGCCTGGGCTATTTATTGGTCTTTACTTCATAAGGTCACTGCCACACAATGGAAATGGAAGACCTGAAAACATGCTCCTCAGTGACTAAGGTGTGGGGATGTGAGGGCTCCTCTCTCAGCCAGGCCCAATCCCCTCACCCCACTGTGCTGAACAGCAGGCACATCTGGCAAGCAGCCTCAGGCTCCGGCACTGCCCTCTGGGCAGTGTTGATCAGGGTGTTTTGGCAGGTGGCCTATAGAATGTCACATCAAACCCCTGCTCAGCCCACAGGAGGCCAGCCTGGGAGGGCCTCTGATGCCACATGCCCAGAGTGTGAGCACAGGGACATGGCTCAGCCGGGTGGCAGAGGCTGTGGGGAGCCAGATGTACCCCCTCACTGGGCAGCCCTTAGAAGCTGGCCCTGCATGCAGACAGCCTAAAAGCCCAGGGCTCTGGGGGACAGTAAGGTGGCTTCTGCCTCTTTTACCATGATATCACTCTCCCTCTCCCTATCTCCCTCCCTTAGTGACAATGACAGACCCAATCTGTCCTCTCTTCTGCCAGGCTGAAAAGTTAGAAGATTTCCCAGTGTGACATCCAGGGCATGGAAATGGGCTTTTAGCTGCAAAGTTTGCCTTCATTGTAAATTATCT
Organism: Rhizomys pruinosus; assembly: GCA_009823505.1. NCBI lineage: Eukaryota > Metazoa > Chordata > Mammalia > Rodentia > Spalacidae > Rhizomys > Rhizomys pruinosus. The sequence continues at coordinate 930,183 of VZQC01011955.1, read as the reverse complement.
TCCCACTAGACCACAGTGATAAGCATTTTCTTTCAAAAATGCATTTAAAGGAAAATACTAAGCAATGAAAATATGTCTAAAATTGAGGGCTGAGAGATAGCTAAGCAGTTAAGAGCACTGGCTGCTCTTGCAAAGGATCCGTGTTGGAACCCACATGGGGACTAACCATCTGTAACCCATTCAGAGGGGATCTGACGCCCTCTTCTGACCTCCACAGGCATTGTATGACACAGGTGCACTTACATTTATGCAGGCAGTACACTCATACCTGTAAAAAATTTAATCCTAGCACTTGGGAGGCAGAGGCAGGTGGATCTTTGTGAGTTCAAGGCCAGCCTGGTCTACAAAGTGAGTTCCAGGACAGCTGGGGCTATAGGGCGACCCTGTCTCAAAAAGACAAAAAAATAAATAAATAAAATAAATAAATAAAAAATAAAAATAATAAAGAAAATATGTCTAAAATGGAAAGAAAGGCTGCCCAGGGCCGAGGTTGGTGACTACTGAAGCAGATGGTCTTAGGTCCCAGCCCTGACGGACTGGCCTGCTGAGCATCAGTTCAGCCTCTTGGCTGCTTGGGCATCAGTTCCCCTGTTCTGTAAGAAAGGTGATCAAGGTGAATCTGCACTCCCAGCTCTACAGCGAGGCCTTAAGGCAGCCAGCACCACATCTGTCACCCCTCCCCTCACACAATGTGTACTGAGTGTTTAACAGCCAGCTGTCAGGTGGCTGGCTAACATAGTGTATTAAACTATCATGATGGAACAATCTGTGGAAGAGGGGGCGTGGTAGAATGTAAGGGCTGCGATTGGGGTGAATGGTGAAACTACAGCAATGTAGTCTGGACACTCATTTGATCAACTTGATTGAATATACAACCCCTCGCCCCCCGCTAGATGGTGGGGCTGTGGGGGTTTGGGCACAACAGCCTGCAAATTGGTTTCATATGAAGGATGCTTGTACTCATGGATCATCACTTATAGCTAAAAAATGAAAAAAAAAAAAACAACTGAGAGAAAGATGCAGGACAGTTATGGCAAAATGCATGATCTGGGATGGGGTGGGGGTAGGGGGGAAGGGAAAGGGAAATATGCCTGAACTGAATTGGAAAATGATGTATGAAATGCACAAAGCACCAATAAAATAAAAATAAACTATCATGATGGTCAGTTTTATACTACCTGAGAGAGACAGGTGAACATGGAGCCTGGGAGAGGTATGCAGCAGGCTTGCTCTGCTCCAGTCCATAAAATGTGACCCCTTTCCTCTGGGACAACCACCAAGCCAAGGTCTGAGTGCTCATTCATCACGAACTTATATATACTTGTGTATGACAGTTGTGCATGTGTGTGCAGAAGGATGTATCTGTGCAGCTTCCCTTCTTGTACATTGCTCCCAGAGGACGTGAACTCCCCACCCAGAGGATGTGAATTCCCCCAACCAGAGGACGTGAAGTCCCCCACCCAAGCATACAGTGCATGTAACTGCTGGGGGACTGGGTAGTTTAGTTTGTATTGCTGTAAGCATTCCCAACATGCTTGCTAGTTACCCAGCAGGTTATCTTTGCATCCTCCCCCTCCCCCACACCACAAATAGGGGTTCAGCCCCCTGGGTGTGGCTGAGTCATTCGGAGCAGGTGAGTTCCTGCTACCTTTAAGCTGTGTGACCTTGGGCCAGTCACTCAACCTCTCTTTATCTTAGCCTCATCTGAAAAAAAGAGTTCATCTCTGCATCTACCTCCGCAAGCTGTTGAGAGCATGGAGCAGCTTGGCCACGGAAAGCAGCGGTTCAAGCTGCCTTGGTGTGCGCTCTTATTGTGGTGTTTGTCACAGAGTCACTGCATGCTGAAATAGCTGAATGGATCCTCTCCTTCTACAGGAAGGGCACTCTATGCACTGACCACTGCTGGCCTCTCTGTCCCTGGACACAGGCTGGAGCAGGTGCTCTATCCTACCCTCTGGGCATCACAGGAGAGCTGTGTAGAACACACGGCGATGGCTGAGCCTGGTCTGACCTGTAGTTGCCTTTCTTGGAGGCGATGTGCAGTGGGAGTAGGCCGTCCTTGTTGGCCTTGTTGGCATCAGCGCCCTGGGAGAGCAGGAACTCCACCACCTCCTCGTGCTCGTTCTTACAAGCCTCATAGAGGGCGGAGGCATTGTCACTGGCCTGCGTGTTGATGTCAGCACCTGGAGAGGGAGAAGCAGAGCTACGAGTGATCACTGGTTTTGCCATAATGTGCTGACACTGCGTGCTAGGCGCTGCTGAGCCCAGTGCCCAGCCCTGCCTGCAACTGTCTCTCTGCATCTATAATGGAACCCTGGGAGGTCAAGGCTACGGTGAGCTCCTCTCACAGACCAGGACACTGTAGCAGAGAGAACCCCAGAACACCCACTCACAAATGTGGAGTCCAACTTGAACCAGAGTCTCAGACCTCACTGTGCATAAGGGGGCCCCAGCTCTACCCTCTGCCTCAGTTACCACTAGATAGAGTTCTTCAAAGGAAAACCCCAGGGGTTAGAGAGATGGCTGAGTGCTTAAGAGTGCTGGTTGCTCTTGTAGAGGACCTGGGTTCAGTTCCCAGCACCCACATGGCAGCTAACAACCATCTGTAACTCTGGTTCCAGGGGATCTGGCCCCCTCTTAGGGCCTCTGGGGGCTTTACATACACATGGTGCTCTTACATACATGGAGGGTAAACAAACAATAAAAATAAAAGTAAATTAAAAAAATTTTAAGGGAAACCCCAATGACCTTATTCACTGGATTGGGTGGGTGGGTTGGTTGGTTGGTTTGAGCTACAGGCATGTGTATCCCACACTGACCTCAAACTGCATATGGCGCCAAGGATGACCTTGAACTTTTGAACCTCCTGTCTCTACCCCGAGAGTGCTGGGATTGCAAGCACAGACCACCACCCTGGTTTATGCAGTGCTAGGAACGGAACCCAGAGCTTTGTGCAGGCTACCTAGGGAAGCTCTCTACCAACTAAGCCACATCCCCGGCCCTGGACTTATTATGTTCTCTATCAGAAATGAGAGAAATGACTTCTTGTGTCCTCTCAAGACATCACCGAGCCATGCTGGTAGCAAAGGGGAACAGAGCCTGGTGGCAGCCTGCCTTCAGCTCAACCTCCTGCACCTCCTGCATCTCCTGGGGGTAAGGGAGAGAGCCACCAGGCACATGATCGGTCTGCAAAGGGAAGACTCCCAGGCCTTTGTGCTGTGGGAGCAGATGGAGCGGAGGTAGATCAGTGAGGGCTGGGCTCGGAGGTGTGTTCCGACTGTGCAGCTCACCTCGCACAGCCTGCTTAACTCGCTGTCCTAGTCACTTTGGCTCCAACAGTGGTGGGACCCACTTCCGGTTTAGTGAGAAGAGCACAGGCCTTGGTGCCGTATGAGGGCCAACTAAAGTTTCTGTTTCACAACTTCCAAGCTCTGGGGCTTTAGGTCACCTTTAGAAGCCTCAGTTTACTCATCTGTTGGCCAGGAATCACAGCCCCACACTCTCAGGGTTACTACAAGGTATAAATAAGATAATAAAAGCAGATCTCCCCCACACTGCCAGGCTCAGAGGCTGCTCATCCGATGCTAGCTGTCTATCCAGACAGAGCCCAGGGCAGAGGCTAGCCCTGACCCCTACCCCAAGCAGGGAGAGGCTAGGGACAGCTTTGACGAGCCGCTGGGCCTTAAGGTCAGACTCCCTGGCAGGCCTAGGCTCACCAGCAAAGCAGCATGCTCGCACAAGGGAAATATTTATATAGAAACAGCCTCAGTGCCCCCCGCAATGGGAACAGTCCCTGCCTGGGTGTCCGCAGGGGGCAGAACAGCTGCTTGGACCTGAGGGCTTGCCCTCACCTGCTGTGAGCTTGCCCTCAGCATGGCCTGCTGGCCTGAGCCCCAGGACTCTGCCTCGGCCCTGTGCTCTCGTTCTGATCAGTGCAGGTTTGTCCCGGGCTGCAGGGAAGTAAGTGCCTCATTCTGTCCCGACACGTGCTGAGGACGTGGCCGCTTTTCAGTATAGAGACCCCAGGGTCTCCTCAGCCGAGATGCGGTGGTGCCAAGCAGGCTGTGTGAGGATAGGTCGGAATCTGGACTCTCGTATTGAGCAATCTCTTAACGAGCCTCAGTCTAACCTTGCCGATAGTGGGGATAAGCCTGTTGCTAGCTCATACTCTGTCCACCTGACCTGTGTCCATGCTTAACAGAAAGTCTGATACACAGAAGGTCCTCACCAAGTCACCCCAGCATGGCCCCGAAGTCTGCACAGCCTCAGCCTCTCCTGCTGCAGAGAAGCCTCCCTCCCTTGCATAGAACAAAGGAAAGAAATCACTGGGGGACTCGGGAGACCAGAATACAATGTTTTTTTGGTTATAATCTTGCAGGGGGGAGGGGCGGAGGGGTCTCTACTACTGGGGCATCATGGTACAGGAAGTGTTGCTTTAGTTTCTCCTGATAAGATTATTCATAGGTAGTTGGGGCAGAAATCTGGGTTTGAATCCTAAATTTGTCACTAACTTGCTGTGTGATCTTAGACAGATCACTTTCCCACCCCAGTCCTTGGTTTTATCATCTGCAGAACAAGGATGTGATCTCAATCTGAGGTCCCTTCTGGCCCAGAAACATGACGTGGTGGAAAGAGTAGTGGTTGGGGTATCGGGAGTTCAAGAATCTAGATAGTTCTACACCTAATTCAGTAGATAAGCCACTTCCTCTTTGGGGTCCTCAGATTCCTTACTTGTGAAAGGAGGATTTGGTCCTGAGTAGGGATGGAAAATGTTTGTGCACAACCTCAGGTGCCCTTAGAGGAACCCAACAGCGGTGTTACCAAGCCCAGACACAACCTCAGACTCCTTAACTTCCCCTGAAGGACACTGGATCAGAGCATGACCACTGTTTGACTCCAATACACCTTTCCCTCCTGGGTGACCTGTGAGGTCACGAGCAGCTGTGCCCTGGAGGGCTCTGTGTCCACTCACCGTGCTTGGCCAGGAACCTCAGAGCTTCCAGCTGTCCACTCTGGGCAGCCACAAACAAAGGGGTGATGCCGTAAGTGTTCTTGGCCTCCACCTTTGCCCCGCTGCCCACCAGGATCTCCATGACCTCCAGGTCATTACGGGAGACAGACTCGTGTAGCGCCGTCCAGCCCCGGTTGCAGCGGTGGTTGGTGTCCGCGTGGTGTTGCACCAGTATCCGCACGGCCTCTGCATTCTTGCGCTCACAGGCTGGCCAGGAAGAAGCAAGAAGGTCAGCGAAGGCCCGACGAGATTTGGCAGTTAACTAGGTTACTCCTCTCCTCTCAGTCCCCCTTGAGAAGACATTTGGACCTCGGGTTTACATGGACACAGGAACCTACTCCTCAGTCCCCACCACCCGTAGAACATTACACATGCTGGATACACAGAAGGTTGCCTTTGGTCCTTAGTCATAAAATGAGGGCAGTGGGTACGTAGATGAATAAGAGACCATAAGGAAACCACTGTGCCTGGTGCATAGTAAGTACTCAACAGGGGCCAAGGATTGTGACTGGTCATCCATAGACACTGGGTCTCCCTAGGGCAGCCAGTGCAGGCCCTTGAGTGAGTACTGAGCGAGACAGGAGGCCTTTTTTCTTAAATATCTCAAAGATACGTATTCTATCTATCTATCTATCATCTATCTATCTATCTATCTATCTATCTATCTATCTATCTATCTATCTATCTATCTTGCCTTTGTCCAGGCTGCTCCCATAGCTTGCCCAGCTAGCAAATCCCTCTCTGTCTGGATTTAGCTCAGCAACCCTCCATGAGGTGCCCCTCCCCACACTTCCACCTGGCCCCCTGCCAAGCTCTGCACGGTTGCGTGTGCCCATCCCTGGGATAGCCCCATGGGGACAGGCCACATCTTTTTATTCTTGAGTCCTCAAAGTCCTTGGCATGCTGGCCTGAGCAAGAACAGGAAGGAAATGTTGAGTGTTCTCATGCATGACTGGAAGATTCAATTACACACAACCATACGGCTTTGGAGGGGACTGTCCTACGTAAAGTGGGGCTCTTCCAGGGGCTGTGGATTCATGGGAGCAACTTCAGGCTGCCCACCTTACAACTTCTGGTTCCCCGGAGATGCCCAGTCCAGGGATTACCTTTGTAGAGTGGAGTTTCTCTGGACTTGTTAGAGATGTCAGGTTCCGCCCCCGCCTGCAGCAGCAACTGGAGGCAGTCCAGGTGCTCCCTGCATGTGGCTAGGTAGAGTGCTGTCTCTTCCTGCAGTGTGCGCTGGTCGATGGCCCCTGGGTAGGCTGAGGGACACCAGGCAATCTGTGAAGGGAGGCGCCCATTCTCCCAACATAAGCTTTCTGACTTCCTCTCCTTTCCAAGGATGGATGTGGGATAAATGGCACCCTCTGAAATCTGCCAGTCACAAACTGCCTTCGCCTTTTCCTTTCATGGGCCTATTGGGATTTCCTGGGTGCAGGGGTGCTGCTAGATGCTACCTCCTCCGGGAAGCCTTCCCTGGTGAGACCCTAGCCTTCAAAGTGCCTGTTTTTTCTTTGCCCTCTTAGCTACTGTTAGAAACACTACATTTCATGTGGCTGTTTCTCAAGGTGTGGTCAGCTTTTGGGAGTCCAGGCCTCGATGGCCAAGGTGACACCTGCCTATAGGTAGGTGTTATTAATCTGTGTCTGGCCTAACAGAAAGATGGGACTCAGAGATGAGGCATGAGTAGCCCAGGGTCCCATAGTTGGTGGGGACAGCCTTGGCAGAGTACAGGCACAGCTGTGGGGTACCCCACACCCACATCAAATCAGCTCCTGGAACATTCTGGAACAAGCTGGCAATGGCTGTCCCAGAATTCAGCTCTCCTCTCTTCCTTTTCTAGGAATAAGGCTCTCCTCTCTGGGAGGCCTAGAGAGACAGCAGGAACCAGTCCCTCCTCCCTCAATTTAGTGATTTTTAACTGTCCCAGGAAGAATGACCTGGCCTGCTCTCCTCACTAAGGCAGAGCCTATTCCCCTGCTGGCCCTCCACGATTGTTCTCACCTCGTTGCAGAACTTTCAAGCAGCCCAGCTGGCCGTAGTAGGCAGCCTCATGAAGTGGCAGCCAGCCCTCCTTGTTGGCCTCCGCGAGATTCTTCCCGTCCTTGATCATGACCTTCAAGGCCTCTTCATCGCCTTCCTTGATGGCTTTTAGGATGGGGTCCACAGCCCTGCGAAGGCAAGGCATAGCCAGTCCTCCGCTGTGGGCCTAGGTAAGGCCAAGCAGCCTCTGTCCTGGGGGCAGTCAGGGCCCGTTGGCCATCAGAAGCCAGTGCCCACTCTGGGGCCTCCTTCCTGGGTGTCCTAGGAGGTTCTAGGACAGGCCTGCAGGCCTTCCAGCTCAGTGAATGCAGAGGATCTAGGCAGGACCTTTTACCTCTGTGGCTTTCCATGGCTGTAGCGAATGCCGTGCCCAGACTGTATCTACCAAGAGGACTCAGGCAGAGAATGCCAGGGATGGCTAAGGGCCACGGAGGCATCTGTGGTAATTATGTGCTTCCCTACGGTTGCTGCTCCAGTGTGTGCCAAGCACAGCTGCCTGCAGGGCTGTCTGACTGCAAGGGCTCCCAGAGCCAGGGACCCATGGAGGTCCCCTCCCTACCCATCCCTCTACCCAGCCCATGATCCCTACTCCCAGCTGCTGAAAAATGTCAATACTTAAAGGATTAATACAGGGGCTGGAGAGATGGCCTAGCGGTTAAGAGCTCCGACCGCTCTTACAGAGGACCCGGGTTCGATCCCCAGCACCCACATGGCGGCCGAAAACCGTCTGAAACTCCAATTCCAGGAGAACTCCAGTTCCAGGGGAATCCGAGACCCTCTTCTGACCTCCGTGGCATTGCACGACACGGGTGCACAAACCTGCACGCAGACAGTACATTCATACACATACAGAAATAAATAAAATTAAATAAAAAAAAAATAAAGGATTAATACATTTTTAGCCTTCACAGTTTATAACTTCAAACTGTCAAAACAACTTCAGGGTTGGTGTAAGGGCATCTTGGATCATTCAAGTCGCTTCTTCACATGTCCATCCATCCATCCATCCATCCACTGAGCTCCTCCCCTTTCATTGCTGAGTGGGTGGGGACTATGACTCTGGTGACAGCCACATCCACTTCTGGGGACAGTTCTACAGAAGCAGCTCCATCCGAAGATGAAGAAGGTGAGGCTGGAGGCAGGCCTTGCGCCCCAGACTCCTCATATCGGGGCCTAGGATGGGTTCCGAGGGTCTCCAGGACCAGCCCCTCCCCCTCCCAGCTCCTTCCGCCAGCAAGCTGAACTTCCTCCTGCCTCTTAGCCTCTGGGTTATTTATAGCATCAGGGCAGAGATGCTGGTGAAGCCAGAGACCCAACAAAGACAAGGGACTGACTAGCTAGGTCCTGAAGGCCCATCAACACCATCACAGTCACCTGCGTGAGTTCTATTTGGGAACAGCCACAGTAACTACCAGTGGCCTCAGTGGGGTATGTGATACAGCTGAAATAAAGGGGAAGGGGCCAGCTGGTCTGGTCTTGGTGAGGGGGAGGGGCACCTGCTGTGCAGAGTCATGGGAATACTTCCTGTCAGGACCCAGTACCCCGGATAGATCTCTCTAGCTGGGGTTCACAGACCCTGGAGTCCTCAGCCACACACACACGCACACACGGACAGCTTCTTCCCCATGCATTCAGACATGTCCCTACCCTGAGTGAGGTAGAAGACGCCACAAAGTGCTAGCAAGCTGGATGGGACCCTAGAAAGCCACTTTGTCCTCCTCACCTACAGCCTGCTGAGAAGGGAGACTCCGGGGGTCAGGCCCTCCTTGGGCAGACTTGCAGGAGGGGGCAGTTGTACTGAGACCAGAACTGGGACTCTCTTTTATCAACCCCCACAGTCCCAGGGACGACGTGTTGCCTGCCGGGTTTGGAGAGCCCAGGAAGGAGGCCAGAACTTTGGCCAACAGCCTCCTTCTCTCTGTCATGCAGAAATGGGGTGCCAGCCATTGCCCCCCCCCTTGGTTTTAGCTGCTTGTATGGTCACTCTAGTGTACCCAAAGCAGGGAAAAGGCACCATCTCCCACATATCCCAGTAGCCCAGTGCCCAGGTCAATAGCTCAGTGCCCAGGTCAGGCAGACACAACCCCTCCTGCAGCTCAGATTCGTTCTAGGCATTGGCACCTGGCACTTAAATGGAGCGTTGTGGGTGGGATTTCAGATGTGCTCAGATGAACCCTTGGAGGTGGCATTAGGTGGGGGCGGGCACAAGACAGGGACGAACAGAAGGCAAGGCCAACCCCTCAGCTCTCTCTCCCAGCTCTTTTAAACTTCTGGGGTTCCAAGGCCATCTCCCCAGCCTCCCTCTCACTGGATCCATGCAGCACCCTCAGTGCACAGGCCACAATCTTAAGAGACACCTGAGGGGCCAGTCCCAAGCACAGCCTGAACGCCGCTTCTGGAGGACCACAGTCTGTGACCCCTGAGTTCAGCTTAGTAGGAGCATTGGAATTTAAGGGTCAGGGACACAGCTAGAAAGGGGTTTGGGGGGGTGTGTGTCCATAGTGCCCGAGATCCTGGGGGCTATGGGCAAGCCCCAATCCCTGCTGCTCCAGTTGTAGGTATGAGCTTGAGAGTCTGGTGGCCAGGTAGGGGTCACTTACGTCATCTGTGAGGTCTTGAACAGGCTGCTGTTATACTTCTGCATGACCCCTTGGAACAGGCCCAGGTGGGCGCGGGCTGGTGGGCTCTCAGGAGGTGCGGAAGACCTGGAGGGTACAGAGCTGGGGTGAAAGAGAGAAAAGTACTCGGAATAGGAGAATCGGGTCATGCTGGAGGCAGGACGGAGGATGGAGGGCGAGCCGGGAAAAAGAGCCTGAGTGACAGACAGACACAGGGCTCTGAACCAAAGCAGATGGCTGGGTCCTCTCTGTGTGCTGGACACAGCTGCTGTGTCTCTGGATTATTTTTGGCCCTTGGAGGAAGCCCTTGGAGATTTAAATGACCATATAAGACAACAATGAGGTTAACCTCACCCCCGCCCCCACCGCCCCCCTCCTCAGCCAACCACAGATCTGAAGCAAGGTGACATTCCTCACCCAGGAGGATGTGAGAAGTGGTCGGTGGCAGGCTTCAGGATGAAGGGCCAGTGGGGTCCCAGTGGGGCTGGACAGGAGATTCACAAGCAGAGGAGCCAGGCTGAGAGGACAAAGCTTGTGGGTGCTCCGCCCCACCTTTTTGGCTCCCCATAAGAGGACTGTGTGCTTCACAGTGCTCTTGAGACCCAGCAGACTAAAGGTTACACCAGATGGTCAAACATGTGTTCCAACCCAGATGATACTTAGCTGTGTGACCTGGGGACAGGTTCATCTTCTCTGTGGCTTAGTTTTCCCACCTATATGGTAGGAAGAGGGCACCCCTGTCTCCAGGGCCAGGGACGCCCGGCCATCCAACTGCGTAACATGCTTAGCTCTTATGGTTCAGACTGTGGTGTTTCCTCAAAGTTGAAAGCTTGTCCCCAGTTCAGCAGTGCTCAGGGGTGGGGCATGGGGAAGTGACTGGAACTAGAAGAGCTGGCCTCATCTGAGGATTTCAATCCATTAATGTTTCATAACTGGATGATGTGATGCTTAGCTTTCATTGTCAACTTGACACAGCCTACAATCGCTTGGGAAGAGACACTCACCGAGTCCTTGTCTAAATTGGGTTGGCCTGTGCCATGTCTCTGGGGGATTGTTTTAAGTTAATTGATGTGGGGACAACCAGTTTAGTTGAGAAGCTCCACTCCTTAGGCAAGGGATCCTGAACCATCTAAGACTGGAGAAATCAGTCTAAGCACCAGCAAACGAGCTTGTATGTGCTCGTTTCCCTCTGGTCTTCACGTGGATGCAATGTTTTAAGTTCCTAAGGCTGTGACTTTCCTGCAGTGATAAACTGCAGCCTGGAATTGCAAGCTGGAAGGAACTGTTTCTCCCCTAAGGTGGTTTTTGGCAGGATATTTTAATTGCAGCAACAGAAATAAAACTGGAAAATGGTTTTATAGGGAGGTAATGGACGTATAGGACATGGGACCCAGTTGAAGGGAATGGGTCCTTGGCTGGTTCTCTCTGCTTCCTGGATACTATGAGGTGAGCAGCCTTCTCTGGTGCACGCTCCTACCTCTGATATTCTGTGGCACTTCAGGCCCTGAACAATGGAGGTTGCTAACAACAAAACCCTGAAACCATAAGCTTAAATAAATCCTTACTCCTTTAGGTTATTTCTCCCAGGTTTTAGTCAGAGGTGGAAAGCCAACAAACACCTTTCAGACTGCCAGACACAGAGGGCACCTGACATGACTCAACCACTCGCTTTGTTTCCACCTTGCTGAATGTCAATTACCTCCTACTGGAAAGGCTGAAGGAGATGCTGCAGGGACTGGAGATGTCGCCGCTGTTTGTCTCCTGACAGATCAGCCTGGGTCCCGCGGACAGTGCAGCACCTTTCTGGCCAGACACTGAAGGACACAGGCTTTCTGTGGGATTGGGGATGCAACTCCATGGCTGGCACCCCGTGGGGTGCAGGTGCTGTAATGGGACCCCGAGAAGGATCCCATTCCTCCAAGTCAGGCCAGAGTCTCGGACTCTGTAGAACCCTCAGCAAAATCAGGTACTGGTGCAGAGGAGTGGTGGTGGTGGGGGAGAAGTGGCGAGGAGCTGAGGGCTTTGGTTCCAAACAGGCTGTGGACCTGGCTCACTTTGTCCTCCTGCCGGGCACTACCTTCACCATCCTTCTGCACTCCTTCTTGTCATCACCTCCTACAGGCATCTCCGGGCTGTGCAGGACACCTGCCTAGGTTCATTCACCAGTCTTCATTCAGTACTCCTCAAAGTGGGCATCAGTGATGATGCCAACCGAGGCCCTGAGAGAGGAGGACTGCTCAGGGTCACAGACAGCAGGTAAGCGGAGCCAAGAGTCAGACCAGCTCCTACCCCCCTTCCCTCCTCCAAAGCCTGGCCTCCTCCTGCCTTCTCGTCCTCCCTGAAGCTCTGACGTCTCTACACTAACTGCTCTGAGCCTTCGAACAAGGCTCTTCCCCTACTTTGTGCCTCAGTTTCCTCACTTGCAAAGTAGGGGCAAGGCTAGACTGGGAGTCCTCACTACATGTGTGCCTGGAGAAACTCATTGTGACGCAGATACGAGAACCACCACCCTGGGCAGGGCCGTGCCCAGCCTGGCCCACCAGCCCCTTTGCACAGGCTCTGTGTTCCCTGCTCTCTCCTGGCCCACAAAAGGTAGCTGCAGTCAGCGGGCCTCGGCTTTCCATGGAGCCCTGGGCCTCCTCGTCCATGTGGCATCTAGTCTCTCACAAGTGTCCAGATGTTTTAGCAGGATCTTACACACTGGTAAAAACCAGGACTGGTCTCTGAAAAGTCATAGCAGCCAGAAGGGGAAGTGTGACAAAGAGCTAGGGCTGATGCAGTACAGTGACATGGTTAGGGTGACAAGTCGCCATCGTGCAGGGCAAGTGTCCACAAAGCCATTCCAAGCATCCTCCTGCCACTGCCCGTGGATGTAGGCGTTCACCATTCCAGTTATGTCAGGTGAAGAAACAGACACGCTGAGTTCCATTCAACAAAGGCGTGCCAACCCGGGCCCTGTGCTTGAGCTTGGAGCCAGGGCCTGGAGTTGCCGGTGACTTAAGTAACGTATTTTTGTGAGTTGTTATCTTAGAGGCCAGAGATGCGTGACAAAGACACATACCCACAGAGCCACAGGGGCGGGGGGTGGAGATCAAAGCAGGAGGACTCGTTTTAGGAGCACTGAAATTAGGGTGCATGAATTTGGTTTGGGGTCCAGCCATGTGGTTGTTCACAGAGCCTACACTGTGAGTCTCAGGTTGAATGAGAAGCCAGCCAATGGGCTCGCATGCTTTCAAACCAGGGCTGGGGGCCCCACTTCCCTTGTGCTGGCTGGGCAGGGGAATTCCCAGTAGAGCGAACCACTGGGCTGAGTCATCAGGGTGAGAGGAACCTGCTCTGGTGGGATGTGGTGCAGGTCATGCCCTGTACAGGAGGGACCTATCTGCTCCCACCTGCTGTGCCCCTGTGCCCTCTTCCGGCTGCAATCCTAAGGAAGCTTGCCCAGGTTCCAGGATGTCCCCAGGGGGGTGGCCCCAGCACGGCCCCAGCACAGGCAGCATGCGTGGTAGATGTGGTGGCTTGGTTTGAACTGTCTGCAGCCGTTCACATCAGCCCACGCAAGTCCCGGTGCATGCTTTCCACCTTGGTTTTCCAGAAGCGCAACCTGTAATAAAATGCATTACCAGCCTGGAAGAGCCAGCTCCCCTGCCCTCTGCTGACCCGTCCTTCGTAGCCTCTGGCTCCCTGCCGCGTGGGCCTGAGGACCCCGTTTCCCCAAGACATGAGAAGCAGAAACTTGGCAAAAGATCCTCATGATTGTTCCGCTTTGTCCCTTCACTTGGTGGGGGAAATGGCTTTACAAAAGGATCTTGCAGGGCTAGAGAGATGGCTCAGAAGTTAAGAGAACTGGCTGCTCTTGCAGAGGACCTAGGTTTGATTCCCAGCACCCATACGGTGGATAACAACCATCTGTAATTCCATTTCCAGGGGATCTGACGCCCTCTTCTGACCTCCTCAAGCATAGCGCAAAATGGGTGCACTTACATACATGCAAGCAATACACTTATACATGTCAAATATAAATAATAAATAAAATGTTTTTAGAAAGGGACCTTGCAGCCAGGCGTTGTGGTGCATGCCTTTAATCCTAGCACTTGGGAGGCAGAGGCAGGTGGATCTTTGTGAGTTCAAGGCCAGCCTGGTCTACAGAGTGAGTTCCAGGACAGCTGGGGCTACAGGGAGACCCTGTCTCAAAAAGACAACAAAAGAAAAAAAAAAAAAAAAAGAAAGGGACCTTGCATTTTCTTTGTGGTACTACTCTGGTTTTATTTTCTAGGGCCTCACACTGTGTCAGCTGCCATTTTTGTCACAAGACAATGACAAATTTCATCCCCAGAGCATTTTATTGATTTTGAGGTGTACTTGTTTTTCTGAAAATATTTATTAGGCACCTGCAGTGATGCAGGCTTTTTGGCAGGCACTGAGACACAGAAGTCAAGAACGTCTGTGTCTTGTCCCTAAGAAGTCACGGCATAGCTGGGGACACTCTCAGGAGTCCTTCCCAGCATGAAACAGATGCTGACTTTTGAAGCTGAAGCAGTCAGGAGGGTGAGGTGAATGTGAGCAGAAGCGAGTCGGGAAGTCGCCTGCTCCGTCCAGCTTGCTGCACCACCGCTGGGGAGTGCAGTGTAACAGAGTGCTTAGCTAGCAAAAGGCCTGGGGTCTATCCCCCAAACACACACAGATGCAGACAGATAGACAGACAGACAGACAGACACACACACACACACACACACACACACACACACACACAGCATCCTGAAAGATGAGCAAGCTTGGGTTTTGCAATTTTTTTAAAGAGGCACAGCCAGCAAATGATGGAAGAAAGAAATGGACCTCCAACCCCCCCCCCCACTGCTTCTGCTTTTTTACCCTTTATTCACCCATTCACTTGTTCATGGGTGGCTATTTGGAATATCTGTGCGTCAGGCCCCAAGCTTCACAGGGCAGAAGAAGGACTTGAGACTTCCAGAGAAGCACATGGATTACTTGACCTGGGAGTGGTCAGGGCAGATCTCATTGAGAAAGTGACATCTGATCTGAGAGGCACAGGAGCCCCTTGGCTCCTGAGTGGGCCCTGGGTCTGTTTGATGGGAATTGTAACATCGGGGACAAGGTGAGCAGGACTCTCAGGTCCTGCACTTTCTGTAACTCAGGATCTTTGTTGTGATTCTGTGGGGACCCTAGACCTACGGCTGGAGGGTGATGTAGTAATGCTGAAATCTGACTTCAAGGTGGAAGAGGAGGAGGAGGAAGAGGCATCTCCCTATGCAGGATCAGTAGATCCAGAACATGACAGCCTACAGACCGCCTGGCCCTGCTGAGTATGCTGCCATCTGCTAAAGGGACACAGATACCACACAGCTCTAAATTTGGGTGGGATAGGAGTCTACACCAAGGAGGTGCTCAGTGTGCCTTCAAGAGCCAGATCTTAGGGATTGGAGAGTTAAGACCACTGGATGTTCTTGCAGAAGACCCAAGTTCAATTCCCAGCACCTACCTGGCAGCTAACAACTGTCTGTAACTCTAGTTCCAGGGCAATCCAATGCCGTCTTCTGACTTCTTTGGACATTGCATGACACAGGTGCCCTTACATATGTGCAGGCAATGTGCTCATACACATTAAAAAAAATTAAAAATGGGGCTGGAGAGATGGTTCAGCAGTTAAGAGCACTGGCTACTCTTTCAGAGGATCCAGGTTCGATTCCCAGCACCCACATTGTGGATAACAACCATCCATAACTCCAGTTCTAGGAGAATCCTTCTTCTGACCTCTGTGGGTACTGCATGAACCAGGTGCTTTTACACACTTGCAGACAATACATTCATACACATTTTTTTTCTAGCATTCCAACATTTGAACTTTTAAAAATAAATAAACATAATAATTTTTTGGTTTTGGTCAGTATTTTAAAAATATTTATTGAAGTTTTGTGCATTTCATCATAATAAGTATTTTTTCGAAAAGAGCCAGGGGCTGGAGAGATGGTTCAACAGTTAAGAGCAGTAGCTACTCTTGCAGAGGACCTGGGTTCAATTACCAGCACCCACATGGTGGCTAACAACCGTCCATAATTCCAGTTCCAGGGGAATCCTATGCCTTCTGAAGGCATTGCACAATATAGGTATGATTACACACATGTAGGCAATACATTCATACATATGAAATAAAAATAATAAATAATTTTTTAAAAAAGAGCCAGATCTTTGATGAAAGCTCCCTGACCCTGGGCAAGTGGTTTCACTTCCGGTAGGACATTTCTTCCAAGAGGGCAGACAAATGTGAACACCACTGTGTGTCTCTACCTCGTTACCCCACAGAGGGGGCAAGTGTGTAGTTCAAGATTCTCAGTTCTTAGGCCTATATCTCCCCACCTCCTGCAGGGGACAACTGAGGCTGCAGGTACCCAGGGGATGTCCAACTGCCCACAGTCACCCTATCTCTAGAGGTTGAAACCCTTGTTTCTATCTGGGTCTCTCCTGAGAAAGAGGAACCTGTGGTCTGACTGCAGCTGAATTAGCTAGAACAGGAACTACGTGAGCTGGATTCCAGCACAGAGCTTCTGGATCCCCAACGGGATCCTCAGAGCCAGCTTGGGAACCTGGGACCCTCGTCTTCTTTCTCCTCCCAGCTCCCCAAGGAGGTTGCCTGCCACCTCTTGAGAAGGGACACCTCAGAACTGAGTGCCCTGGCCTTGGCCCAGCCAGCTGGATGGAGGTAGATGAGCCTCAGTAGGCAGGGAGAGTCCCTTGAGGCAAATTCTGGTGGTTGTCACTCTGGGGACAGGGCTGAGAAGCCCCATCTCCCCCTGTTGAGTCTTGTCTGTTGTGACTGAACATTTGGAAAGTTTTATTCATTGAGATCGTTGTTAGATAAGGAAGGAGGGCTTTCTGAAAGGGCAAGTGACTTGCCCTAAGTCAAGGTCACAGAGGTCACTGACTTCTCGAGACACTTATACATGAGACCAGGGCCACAGTCACCTGGATGCACTCCTTATAGTAATCTGCACCCAGCTCCAATACACGTGACCTTGGCTGGGATGCAGGACAGCAAGAACATTTCCAATTTATGTATTCATATATTTTTCCTATAAGTACTTGAAAATCAATTGGTGATTATTCTTTCCAGCTGCCTCTGTAAAGAAAGTGTCCCCTAGATCCACAGTGCCCAATATGGTGGTCCTGGAGTGTGGCTTCAGTGGATGAGACCATGCTTTGAGTGTGAAATATGCATGATTTCAACACTAATTTATTTATTTTATATAAGCTTGAGCATGTGTGTGCCACAGTGCACACGCAGAGGTCAGGGACAACTTGTCAGTTCTCTCCTTCCATCACGTGGGTTCTAGGGATCGAACTTGGGTCATTAGTCTTGGTAGCAAGCACCCTTATCAACTGAGCCATCTTGCCAGCCCATCATGTGTAATTTTTCATATTAGTGATGGATGGAGACCACGATAGTTAAAAATAAAATATATGCAAATTGTGGGTCATGGTCTCTCTCGAAAATAAATTTTGAGGGCTGGAGAGATTGTTCAGCAGTTAAGAACACTGGCTACTCTTCTAGAGGACCTGGGTTTGATTCCTAGCACCCATATTGTGGATAACAGCCATCTGTAACTCCAGTTCCAGGGGATCTGACGCCCTCTTCTGTCCTCCACCTACACCGCATAACAGAGGTGCACTTACTTATATCCAGGGGAAAATACTCATGCACATGAAGGTTTTTTTAATTTAAAATATAAATAAATTTTTCAAAATGATGTAATTTTTCATGTTTCTCTGTTTTTTAATGTGATTCCAAATATTTAAGCTGGTCCTGTGAATTGGGATCATGGCTCACCAGGTTGCCGTGCGTGGTGATCTTAGAAAGTCTAGCAACTAGGAAGATGAGAGCTTACTGAGGCAGGGAGAGGGGTATAGAATGAGGACACAGGGCAGACGACTTTTACTTTGCAGGTGTGTTTTCCCCGAGCACCGTCCAGCAGGATTTGCAGTGCTGGCCCAGTCTGTGCATCAGTCCCCTAAATTCAAGCAGAAAAAAGTGACGCAAAGCCCAACCTGGGGTTTGGAGCTAGATAATTTCAAGCAATTAGCTGAGTGACCCTGGGCCAGTAATGCAGTCTTGGTCTTCAATTTCCTTATCTCTAAAATGGGACTGTAGGGCTGGAGAGATGGCTCAGAGGTTACGACTGCTGTAGCAGAGGACCTGGGTTCAATTCCCAGCACCCACATAATGGCTAAGAACCGTCTTTAAGCCAGGTGTGGTGGCACAAGCCTTTAATCCTAGTACTCAGGAGGCAGAGGCAGGAGGATCTCTGTGAGTTCAAGGCCAGTCTGGTCTACAGAGTGAATTACAGGCCAGCTGGGGCTACAGGGAGACCCTGTCTCAAAAAAAAGGGGGGGGGGAACCAGGACCACAGAGGGTTAAGAGAATTAAATGAAGGGAAGAATATTGGGTCAGCCCTCAGTATGCATCAGTTCCACATTCATGGAGTCAAGTTCAGAAAAAACAAATATTTAAAAATCAGGCTTCTGGGCTGGAGAGATGGCCTAGCGGTTAAGAGCGCCAACCACTCTTACAGAGGACCCGGGTTCGATCCTCAGCACCCACATGGCTGAGAACCGTCTGAAACTCCAATTCTGGGAGAACTCCAGTTCCAGGGGAATCCGACATCCTCTTCTGACCTCTGCGGCATTGCACGACACGGGTACACAAACTTGCATGCAGACAGTACATTCATACACATACAGAAAGAAATAAAATTAATAAAAAATTTTTTTAAATAAAAATCAGGCTTCTATGCTAAGCATGTACAGACCTTTCTTTTGTCATTATTTCTTGAATGATACAATATGACATACATTTGCATAACATTCACATTTAAAGCAACCTACATAGCAAGGATGTGAGTAGGTTATATGTAGATATAATGATATTTATATAAGGGTCTTGATCATTCCAATTCTGGTATCCACAGACTTCCTGGATCCCACCTGCACCAACACCAAGAAATGACTGGTACTGTCAAAGTTCAATGTGTTTAGATGACAAATGTAGACCATTAAGGTGTCAAGGACCAGGGTAATTTTGTTTGGGTGGACAGCCTGGAGCATCTGCAGCTTATGGCCGTCTTAGGAGGCCACCTCCCCTCAGCAGTCTCGCCTTGCTCACCTGGTCCATGGGTGGAAATGGCCTGGCTGGCAGTTGGCTTGAGTGGACACAGCAGCTTCTGTAGGGGCTGGGCCCCGGGTCTTGTCAGCAAGGCTTTGCTCGATGGCCATCTGGACCAGCTCCTCCTCACTCAGGCTGCTGTACAGACTGTACTCCTCGTGTCCAATGGCACGCTGTCTGGCCCGAGCGCTGATCTCTGTCGCCATCCTCGCCACCTCTCCCCCAGTTTCCAGAAGAGAAACTCTGCAGGGACAAGGACATGGTGGGTGAGAAAGCCCTGTGAGGGGACCCAGACCACTGTGGTCACTAAGTGCTCTGCAAGATGGTTTACCCACAGGAAAGGCTGTGCAATCAGTTTATTAGTGTGTGTGCATGTGTGTGTGTGTGTGTGTGTGTGTGTGTGTGTGTGTGTACATATTAGTTTGTGCATACGTATGTGTGTGTGGCCTCAGAAACCATAAGAAAATGTCAGATACCCTGGAGCTGTGGTTACAAGCTGTTGCAGGCTGCTTGATGTGGATGCTGGGAACCTAACTCAGGTCCTCTGCTAGAGTTACGCACACTCTTAATTGCTAAAGCCATCTATCTCTCCAGTCCAACACTGTTTTTTTTTTTAATTCATTCATTTGGCCATGGGATCTATCTAAATGCCCACCCATCTATACAGCCCGCAATCCACTCATCTATCCTTCAGTCCACACATCCCTCAAACCATCATCCACTCATTCATCTGTTAATCCATCTGTCTATCTACAACTGTGTTCATCCATCCTTCCATCCATCCTCCCATCCATCCTCCCATCTGCCCACATGTCCATACATTCCAACCACCTATCCATCCATCCATCCATCCATCCATCCATCCATCCATCCATCCATCTTCCCCGCCCACTGGTCAGTCCATGCACTACGCTACTAAGCCCCAATTCTCCCACAACCACTATTCATCTTCCTGACTGGCCTTGCAATCACCCATGCACCCATCTCCTCAACTATCCACCCACCGGTGCATCATCCAGCCTCCTGTCGCCCCACCCACTCACCCACTTACCACCCATCTTCCTGCCCATCCTTTCCTACACCTATCTATGCAGACATCCACCCACCCACCACTCATTTTCCATTCCAGAAAGCCTTATCTATACAGGTATGACTGCACACACTAACTGAGAAGTTATTTCTTGTGCAACTGCCCTGGGTTAGACACTCTTCTGGGAATACAGAGATTCTACATCCTGAGTCCTGCCCCGTGAGCCAACACAGCTCTGTGTGCATTCCTCTGGTATAGTCACAGCTGTGGCCCATCCTGGCATTTCCCAACTGCTCCTCGAAGAGGGAGGGCTGAGAACACTGGAGATGAGTCAGACACAGGCTCATGCTTGGGATTGATTGAACGATCTAGTTAAAATCAGCCATTACACAGTTTCATTATGGGGACCTTCTAACAGATAAAGATGTGTCAAAGAGAAAAGAGTGGGCTGAGTGAAGCCCTTTCATGGAAGGAAATAAAATCTTTCCAGACTGCCTGTCGTAAACACGACATGCTGGTGCAGCATGACTGCTGGTTCTCAGCCCTAGCTAAGCATGTGAATCATCTGAGGTTTTTAAAAACTACCCCCAAATGCCAGCCAGCATTCTACTCTGGGTGGTTCAGGAAATAATGCACCCATTTCCCTGTAGACAGATGTGTCTTCTTTCCCTGTGATATTAGGACCAAACCCGTGTAACTTGCTCTGCTCTGCCCTCTGGATGTCAGTGATTACAACACACCAAGCGATTCTGTCATCCCCAGGGGAAGGAGGTGCTCTATCTGCTTCCTTGGAGCATGGTATCAAGAAAGAAGCCGTCAGGCTCCTGAGCCTACTGGGACCAGCTCCACCCAGCGGAAAGCCCCTCCCAGCAGGAGGAGTTCCCACCTAGCTAGGCCGGTAGCCTGCTGCTCAGTCTCCCTCCCTCCCCTTGCCCTCAGGTACCAGTGCCTATGCAGGGGACTGCTTCGCTGTGTGTTGTTCTAGCTAGCTGGTATCCAGAAGACCAGCCTGGCATTTCTCAGAGAGCTCACCTAAATGGCCTACAGCCAAAATACTGAAAGGCATCCATTTCATTAGTGTTGGGGAAATTCGAATTCAAAGCAACACAACTCCCCCAACACACACACAGGGTTCAAATGAAAATGGTTGAAAGTGCAAGTGCCAGGGAGGATGCAGGGTCACCAGGAAGCATGTGGGGTCACCAGTATACCCCCAATATTAGGAGAAATAGAAAATGGCCAAGCTGCTTTAGAAAACCAATGACATTTGCTAACGCTTAGCACGAACACGTCCTATGTCCTGGCCATCCCGTCCTCGCTATGTTCCAGAGAACAGTAGACACGTGCGTGTGCTAGCAAGCAGGGGCTGGAGGATCTGTAGCAGCGCCATTCGTGTAAATGCAGCTGGAACAGCCAGGGTAACACACACAGGGTGACAGTCACAGCACAGCAAGTGTGTATCCATGAAAACACAGCCATACAGAAAGACAAATCTGTACAATACTGAGCCGACTGACAGATGACAGGAACTTATGTGCATGGAACATGTGCATATATGTCACATGATCACACATATCAAGTTCAAGAACAGACAGACACAACTACCTACAGTGATGGAAGTCAGAGAAGTGGTTGTCTTTGGGCAACTGTAGTCTGCAGGAGTATGTCAGGACCACCGTGTGGAGGGGTAGGAGGCAGGTCCCTCGTGTCTCCCCATGGCACAATGGCACCCCCAGAGTCCTAAAGTCATTCACATATGACTTGTGTACACATTGTTGCACAGGAGCACACTACACAGAATGGCCCAGCTACTCAATAAATATGTAAAGTACCGATCATAAAGTATGTGCCTAAGCCCCATCTCAGCCCTTGGGAGTCAGAGTCCCTGGAGTGTGGCCCGGGTGTGAACCCATCAGCCTCATCTGAAGATGAGCCCAGGTGACGGGAGTTGCGTGTTTTCATAAATGGCCATCCAGAAAGCACAAGCAGAGCCTGGGCCGGTCCATGGAAGGACACACAGCCACGCACGCACGCACGCATGCATGCACACACAAGCACACATGTAAGTACGTAGGGCAAGGCCCCTTGGGGCAGCCCTTTGTTTAGAGCCTGTAGCGCCCTGACACTTGTTCTATGGAGCCCCAGAAAACAAGGGTTTTTACCCAACACTTGTGGGCTCTTCCAGACAGAGGTGGCTGTGGCTTCAGAGGTCAGAGTCAGCAGAAGGGGAATGGGGACAATCGGGACACTGCTTTCAACCCACGAAGCAGCCTTCCTCTACTGTCCTCTCCATCTTTCTCCCTAGCCTCAGGGATTCCTCCGTGGTGGTCTCTACCCTGGCTTCCCCGCTCACCCACTCTGTGTGCCCAGAGCCCACCTAGCCCCTGCTCTGCCAATGAAGGAAGCTGTGGCAAGGGCTTCCTCCCTACACCCGACTTTCCATCACCCCAGTGTCTTTACCTGGCTATGCCTGACATACCTCCTCTCTTGTCTGTGAGTTCTCTTAGAACTTCTCTTCACTCCTCAAAACCCCTGAGCAAGTGTCCCTCTTCCAGAAAGTCCACTCTGATTTTTCTGAAAGAATTCCTGGTCTGTGGTCAATGGTTCCAGAGTGAACTTGACCCTAAACCCCATTTTAGCACCCAGTGCCATATGTAAAGAGGTTAAAGTTCATCGAAGGGCTGGTCTTGCAGATGCCCACCAACAGTCTTTTCAACACCCTCCCCTGTTCCAGATCCTTCCTTTATTGAGGCAACTATGAGCCCTGTGCCTGTCCTATGGATGAATCATGACTCTTCCAAGCCAGCTGGGAAAAATCTCACCCTCTTGGCCAGTAACTGGTCTAGAGGTGGGCTCGAAGCCTAGTTTTCCCCAAAGAAGTGAAGTAGACATTCTCCTGAGGTGTTCCTAGGAGAGACATTCTTCCCTGCTAAAAGACAGAGTAGTGAAGACAACTACTCCTTGCTCCAGCCCTGCCTTGTGGGTAGAGTACTTACTGGTCGGCATAGTGACAGGCACCTCGTGATTATGGGTTTGACAGAGTAGGTGATAAGTTGATGCAATGATTTTGACAGAGCAAACAACAGATGGAAGGATGGATTTTCTGAGTCCTTCGTCGTATCACTGAGCTATTGAGTCCATGCTGGCTGCGAACCCTAGTCTACCCGTTAAGTAAAGACTGAAGAGCCTTGAGGTTTAAGCCAGCGTTACTGGAGCTTCGTTAAAGGCAGCTCAAACCATCTTAACAGATGGTTCTCAGGCCTGGCTGAGACTCTTGAAAATGCATCAAGGTCCTGTTCCACCCCAAGCAATGCCGCTCTGGAGCAGTGGAAGGCAGGCTCTATGTTCCATGCTAGAAGAGAGAGGAGTGCGGCCACCTCCACATCGCCTTATGCCTGATGCAGAGGATTGTTTTCTATGGCTGCCCAGCATGGTTTTGTTTACTGTGGAAAGAGCTTGAGTTCATGCCTCTAGTGAGCTACGAGCCCCCCCCCCCCCCCGCCTCCCTCAAGCCTCCGTTTCCGCATCTGTGTTTTGGCTTGTTGTTTGTTTTTTTATATATGATCTCACAATGTATCCTTGGCTAGTCTGTAACTTACTGTGTAGACCAGGCTGGCCTTAAATACGACAATCCTGCTTCTGCCTCCCTGCTACTGGGATAACAGGAATGTGCCAAGGCATCTGGCTTCTCTATCTGTTAAACAGCAGTGTGGACTACAGCCTATGCTGTGGCCCTCCCGTCCCAGCCTGCGTGCTTGGGCTGAAGAGGATACATATGCTAAGCCATGTGTGGCCCCTGGAAGGGGCGACAGGCCTTGAAAGGGGCTCTCCAGGGGGAACATGGTCTGCTCCAGCCCTGAACCTGGTGGGAGCCGGTTGCAGGCTCTGGGAGCTCTGGCTGCAGTGTGCTTCGAACATATGTCCCCCAAGCCTGGCAGTAGTCAGTGGCCACCTAGTCTGGACCCGGGATCCAGGGACTTCCCATGTGTTATAGGCCCATCAGCTCACAGCTGTCCTTCACTGAGTTGACTTCATGCTCCTGTTGGTCCTTCTAGAAGAACTGGAAGAAGCATGGTTTCATGGTACGGTACTTGCCTGGAGCCCTCAAGGCCTTGGGTTAAATCTCCAGTACCACACACACAAAAATAACAAATATATATTGAATTAAATAATTAAGCTAACTGGAGTTTGATGTCCCTGTGCCATCCACCTCATTTTACAGATGAGGAAGTTAGGGTTCAGAGTAGAAGAAGAGGGTGTGCCTGGGGGAAATCGGGATTGAAACCTTGAATCCCAAACCTCAGACCCAGTGTTTCTCCAGGAAATTCCCCAAGTATTTTTTTGGAATAATAGCCCATATGTGGGCTCTAAGCAGGTGGGTATTCTGGGCCACTTCCTACCCCAGGCCTGAGTCCTGGGGAGCACTAGAGTGCTCAGCCCCCTGGGAGGCCTCTAAGGATAGAAACACCCCTTTCCTAGGAACGATAGGTCCAAGAGCCTCACCAGGCTCAGGGGATGCAGAGGAGGTGCAGGGCTGGCCAGCCCACAGTTGGCTTGATGCAGGGGAGAGAGGCTTTCAGAGTCTTCCTGAGGCACCTCCTGCCCCCTGAGGCACCTTCGTGTTGGTTCCTGCCCACCCCCCTCCAAGGCAGCCACTGTAAAGTGGCAGAGACAGCTGTCTGGATAACTTGAATTGACATACAGCATTCCGGGACCTCAGTTTCAAATCTGTGAAATGGGCCAAGAAGATGCAACTCAGCTGGATTGTGGTGAGGACCGAAACGAGCATTGAAAAATGACCCTTCCTCAAAAGCTTGACTGGATAGAAAAAGAAAAGAAAAGAAAAGAAAAGAAAAGAAAAGAAAAGAAAAGAAAAGAAAAAAGAAAAAATGACCCTTCCATCCCCCTGGCCCCCAAGGGCTCGAGTGCAGGATCGTGTGTGATCGTTGGCGGCTACCGTGGGAGGCGTCCCATCCTGGATGTCCTTTGAGGAAACGGGACAAGATTGGAAAGCAGGGGAGGGAGTGCAGGCTGCAGCCATCCTCCTTGGCCAGCCCCTCTGGCCAAGAACCTGGGCCAGGCATGTGGGGGGAGACATGTGACGGGTTTGTTGGCAGGCTGGCCAGGCGACCTCTCAGCTGCATCCAAACTGCCAGCAATGGACCCACCAGACTGTTTCGCATTCCTGTCCAAACTCCAGGATCTAACCCAAGGCCAGGCACACAGTAGGCAGAGTGAACAATACAGTCAATAACGTTTTAGTCCTTGGAAGGCCAGCCATTTACTACACACGAGAAGAGAAGATGCATCCCGACCCTGCAACCCCCTGTCTGGCTCTAGCTCTGCGCTGCCATCTGCTGGCCATGTGAGGAGAAGCAGCCTACTCAGAAGCAGGCTTCTGCTGCCCCTGCGTTTGCAGATGACAGGTCAAAATAGCAAACATAGTCCAACGCCCTCTTCTGACCTCCGCGGCATTGCACGTCACAGGTGCACAGACTTGCATGCACACAATACATTCATACACGTACGGAAATAAAAAAAATTAAAACAAAAAAAAAAAAACAAAAAAAAATAGCAAACATAGAGAATAGCACACAGACACCCAGCTAAAGGCTGGGACACTCCAAACATGATTCTCAACACCCTGGAGGCTGCCTCCACTTGTTCCTGCCCACCCTGGGCCCACCCTGGCTGGTTGTTTTCAGTGAGTCCTCTGAGGGATTCACCCCCTCCTCAACGCTTCTTAAATGTGCAAAGGTCAAGCTAAGCTTCTCTTCTTGGGACACAGCTGAGGTTGGTTCCCAAGTTGGCCTCCTGCCTGATGAGCAGTGTCTCAAGGTGGGGTCAGATCTGGGCCAGGTGGACACTACCTCTGCCCTCAGCCCAGCCTGATGAGAGATCAGTCCTGCTTACACATCCATCCCAGGGCCTCCTGCCTCGCCGCTGTCCTGCTGTCCTAGACCTTGGGGAACTCCCTGCATGGTCCCCCCTCTTCTCCAAGATCCAACTTGACCATCTGCTCAGGACAACAGGAGCTCTTAGGGGACTCTGAGCTATATAACGGTGCAGGGCATGCATAGTGAGCACTGAGTACGGCTGCAGCTTTGGTTCACTCCATGAGTCCCCTGGAACATGAATGTGAAGGGCTGGGTACCACACTCTGCTCCTTCCTGAGCAAGCACGTTCCACTTGAGAGCTCAACTGCCCAGCACAAGAGCCGCAGTCATTGCTGTTTGAACACCATCATGAATCTGTGGGAAGGATACGGTTTTTTCATCCAACAGTGGAGAAACAGACACATGCCCAAAGAGGTTGTGACAAGGAAGGGGCTAGAATCTGGATCTGATGATACTCCAGACTCCAATCTCATGTAACTAAGAGTGGCTACCTGCTGATTTTTTTTCTTTTTTCTTTTTTCCTTGTGTGTTTGTGTATGTGGTGGCATGCATGCATATGTAGGTGAAAATGTATGATTGTTTGTATATCTCTATATTTTTATTTTATTTTATGTGTATGAGTGTTTTGTCTGCATGCGTATGTAAGTGCACTGCCCATGGAGGTCAGAAAAGGGTGTCAGATCCCCTGGAACATGAGTTATAGACAGTTGTTAGCAAGCATGTGGTTGCTGGGAACTGAAACCAGGTCCTCTGTAATCTTAATTACTAAGCTGACTCTCCAGCTTCTCTCTATTTATTTATTGTTTATTTGCTTATTTGTTTATTTGGTTGGCTTGGTTTGGTTTTGAAATAGTGTTTCTCTGCAGCCCCAGCTGGCCTGGAACTCATTAGATAGAACAGGCTGGCCTCCTCCATCTCATGGAGATCCACCTGCCTCTGCCTTTGAGTGTTGGGATTAAAGGTGTGTGCCATCACGCCTGGCGAGATGCTCTCCATGTGTCGGGGGTATTTTGGCCGGGTGTGGTGGCGCACGCCTTTAATCCTAGCACTTGGGAGGTAGAGGTGGGCGGATCTTTGTGAGTTCAAGGCCAGCCTGGTCTATACAGTGAGTTCCAAGACAGCTGGCGCTACAGGGAGACCCTCTCTTGAAAGGACAAAAAAAAAAAAAAATTAGCGCTTAGGTTAGCCTGGGATGCAAAGGAATGGGGAGTCACCTCAGCTATCCCTTGCCCCACCTCTTGGGTCATTCTGTTCAGTGCCCACCTAACATCCAAATTCCTCAAGGTCCAGAGGGCCCGAGAACACTGAGGAATACCCCAGCTGTGGCTGGAGATGTGGAGTTCTGCTTGCCTTTGTGGCCCTACCGTTCTGAAAGCTGTTCGTGTGGCCCTGGACCCTGTCCAGCCACTGTGCTGAACAGACTCCTTTCTCTTCAGTACCCTGGGCATTCACTTCCCATTTCAGAGATGGGGAGACTGGTCCCCAGAATGTAAGATGCAGGGGATTAGAGACCACATCAGCCTGTCTCTGATCCTGAACACTGAGGGCAGGGGGAAGGGATCTTACAAGCAACCCTATGCCTCACCCCTCTGGATCCAGGTTTCTGCTCTGGCTAAGGTACGGGAAGAGTGGGGACCCAAGTGCCCCCAAACCCCAGGGTGGGTCTGGCAAGAGACAGGGCTGATGGGCCTCTGGGGTCAGAGTTGCTTTACAGATCTCTGTCCTCCCATAACAATGGCCATTACCACCATCATCAGAACAGCTGTATTTTCAAGAGACCCTCAAGATCTGGCCCGTTGACCTTTCCTCACAAAGGGCAGGATGGGAGTGTCATCAGACCCTCGCCTGAGGGCTCAGCGACCCTCCTGCACCCCCACCAGCCAGCTGTATGAAATTCTGCCCAAGCTATATGTAGTCTTGAGAAGGGCTAGAGTGTACAGAGTCAGGGAGGTTAGCTCATTAGTTTGGCTCTAACATTGGAACCCTGTCTGGAGTGAATAGACATTTTCTACATCTCCCTGGGAGAAGTTCATGTTAACAGGCCTCTCGGCTTCTGGAGTTTGATCCGTCCATCCAGACTCCTAGCTGCTAAGACTCAGAACCTTGAATCTGGTATCAGCCAAGCTCCCAGAATGGAGGTATCAGGGCCTTGGACTTTAGAGGCCTGGTCAGTGGTGGCAGGAGATGATGAAGGTCTGCTCAGGGCTGCAGAGTGCAATCAGAACCACCACACAAGGTTCTTTTCCCTTTGTATGGAAGGGAAACTGAGGCCCCGAGAAGGGACGTCACCTAGTGGGATTCAGTCCTGTCCAAAACTGGCCCTGCTGTCACTCTACCCTACCGTAGACCAAAGGTCCTTTATACCAAAGGGAGAAACTGAGGACCCATCCGTCTAAAGTAGAATGCCCTACTGTCCCTTTACTGACCCAAATCTGGGCAAACCTCGCTTGAGTTGTCTGGAATCCTAACAATACATCTTGGTAATTTATTTATTGGAAAGGGTTACACTGAAGAAACCACTTCAAGGTAAAGAAAGAGGAAGAAAGAAAAAAAAAACAACCCTGCTTTTTGTGTCAAATACCGGGTTCTACAGAATAAGTCCCTCACGGACCGAAAAGGCCTGTTCTGAGCCTTTGCCCATGAGCAGCGGCTTAGGGAAGTTAATAGACAGGTGTCCCTCCTGTTCTCCCAGGGCCTCCGAGCTTTGCCCCTCCAGACCCTTTTGTCACCTTCAGATTAGCCCCTGGGTAGAGGGCCTCTCGTCTGCCTCCTGACCCTGCAGAGAGTGGCTGGTGTCCCACACTCTGTCCTCCCACCACAACCAGACACATCAGTGTGGCTTAGACTACAGGACTGGACATAAGACTCCAGGTCCTTGACCCAGTTTCTGCCCAGGCCTGCCATCCGTGCCAGCAGCCCAAAGTGACAGTGAAGGCCGTCTGAAGTGGACGAGCCTGGCCACTCTACCTCTGAACCTACGATAGTAGCTGCCCCCTGTCTGCCTCAGTGCCCAGCCTAAGAGCATGCCAGCTGGCTCTGTTCTGTCCCGTGGGCACTATGAGGCAGGGGTCCTGGGTGGCAGGACACAGAGGCTTGGGTTGGGCAGGGTGCTCTCCCAGCCCTGGGAACCTTTTAACCCAGGTCTCATTAAGCCAAGCTTCTTCCTTTCTTTACCCTCTCTGCCTGTGAGTTCCTTTTTCGAACTCTAAATCATTTTCTTCCCTTCTGTCTGTTCTGTCTCCTCTCCTTTTATGCTTCTTTTCTATGTTCCTTTAAATAAACAGAATGCCAGGCAGGTTAGAAAATCAACTTTTACTTCACCACCGTCTCCCCCAAACATTCCAGGCAACCCCAGACCCTTTTACAGCTTTTTCACTGTTGGTTACTCCAAAAGATGAGGCTAAGGATTGAGAACTGGTGGTGGAACCTGGCTGTGACAGCGCCCCCTCCAGGCAGCCTGAATCCCTGCAGCTCAGAAGAAGAGGGGCATCCGTCCATAAGACTCTTAGATCTAGCCTGTGAGTAATACACTACGCATTATGAGGCCCTGAAGGTACCAGGGAAATTTCCTCTGGCTTCACGAAGGTGCTGATTGCCACTGCTCTTCTCACAGGGCAGCATGAATGTGTGGCTATAAATATGATTCCCTGAGACTAGAGAGATGGCTCACTGGTTAAGTGCACTGGTTGCTCTTGCAGAGGACCCAAGTTCAAATCCTAGCACCCACCTGTCTGAAACTCCAGTTCCAGGGACTCTGGTGCCCTCTTCTGACCTCCACAGGCATTGCTCAGCACTGGAGCACTTACATGCATGTAGGCAATATGCTCATACACATAAAATTAATTAATTGCTTCAGGCAAGACCATTAACCTCTTATAACCTCACTCTTCAAATCTAAAAAATGGGAGTAACAGTCACCTCAAACTTGTGATGACCTTCAGAGGGGGTCTGGGAAGAAAAATCACCCATATTATGTGCACAGTGGAAACAGGACCGTTTTAACTGTCAGGTCATTGCAGGTCCCAACTGAGAGAGGAAGAGGGTACCCCAACTGAGAGAGGAAGAGGGTACCCCAACTGAGAGAGGAAGAGGGTACCCCAACTGAGAGAGGAAGAGGGTACCCATGACTGAGTTTGATCGTGGCTGGGCCTGTTCTCCAACTTGCCTGAGCTCCTCTGAGCTCCCTCAAACCCTGCCTCACCAAGAAGCAGTTTTCCTGGCCCAGGCAGAGCCTCAGCCTCTGCCCTGCTGTGGGGCTTTGTCTCCTCTCAGAGTCACCAGCCTCCTGTTCCTGTCCATCTCCCCGGCTTCCCAGGGCGCAGCCTGAAGTCAAATCCCACCTACTTCGCCTTTGCTCAGACACTGTAGAGTGCGTTCCGGCTCCTCCCTCAGCCGCCCAGCCTGGACTCTTGCCCTCAGCAGTCACATTCCTCTTCCCATGACTCATCTGCCTTTGCTCCAGATGCTCCTCCACCTGGAGGAGCCTCATGAACCCTGAAGACCTTCCACCTGTCAGTGCGCATGCATGAGGTATTTTTGCATCTCTGCATTCCACGGCTTTCTCAAGTCTCCAGTAGACAACATTTCCCATTCTGTATCCTCTCCTAAATGGCAGGCAGAGCCCATGGGACCGATGTCGCCACCAATCCCTCAGAACTGTTGGTGTGTTGCCCCTTTGTCAGTGCAGTGTGACATCGAGTCCCCAAGAAGGAAAACATCTATTATTTATTTACTTGACCCAAAAGCATTCCCCAGAGTCACCTGTCCAACAGATATTACCCCAGACCCTACAGACCCAACCACAGCATTGCTGATTGTTATCTTTTCAAGCCCACATTTAGAAGCACTCAGGAGAGAGACACTCGAAGCAAGAGCCCTTCAGAAAAATGGCTACGTGCATGCCGAGTGCTGATCTCTGCCCCCAGACCCAAATTCCAAGTTTCCAGCAGCTGCAGAGCTGGAGAGAGCAGGAAGAGAGAGAGCGAGCCCCAGATAGTCTGGCTCTAGGTCTCCAGTGTGCCCTGCAGCTACAGGTCCCAGACCTCCCGGCGATTCTTTACGAGGTTTCTATGACCAAGTGAAAAGCATGCATTACCTGTGAGCCTCTGCGGCTGGGGCACAGGTTGGGGCAACAGAGAGCTTTCTCCAGTGTCTGAACTCAGAGCATGCTCCCTGAGTTTGCCTCCTGAGCTGGCCGTGAGCTTCCAGCTGCTGTGCCAGGCACTTCTGAAACGCTCTCCTTTGAAGCGGGGAGTTTATTTCGGGCCCACCTCATGACCACAGATGACAAGCCAAGCTATAAGATGTTATGAATCTCAGATTTCTCATTTGAAGACTGCACTGAGGGAGCTGCAATCCTGCCTTCTGTTCCTCTAGGGGCACGGGAGACAGACTCTCGCTTCAGAGAGCAACTCGGGCTTCGGCCCTCACGTGATGTCATCATTTGTGATCCTTGACATGGAGGCCATATATGGGTATGTTTCTAGAACTACCCAGGAGGAAGCTAGAGAGGAGGGAGATGCAGAAAGACAGGGAGGGGGGACAGAGAGACACAGAGTTGGGAGAGCGAAAAGGGAGAGAGGGAGAAAGGAGAGAGAGAGAGAGAGAGAGAGAGAGAGAGAGAGAAAGAAGAAGAGTCAGAGTCAGACAGGGAGGAAGATGGGCTGAATAAAGGAGCGGGCCATAAGTGATCCTGCATCAGAACCCCTGGGGAAATCAAAGCTCAGTATCGGATACACAGTGGGTGGCTGAGCCCAACATCTGGAGATGCCAGGTGTCCAGAATTGGGTGCCATGGGGTGGAGCTGAGGAATAGAAGATAGGAAACCAGCAGGCCAACAAGTACACAGGTCAGGGCCATCCTAGGCAGAGTCAGCCACAACCACAGAAGAGCCTTACCCCCAAGTCCAGGGAGGATGCTCTCCATTTCTGGACTAGGTCATGCAAGAGGAGAGAATGCTCTTTCTTTTCTCTTGGATTTAGAGTGGCCTAGCCAAGTACTTAGCAACAGACCACGGAGGAAGTGATGTCCAGGATCCCCGAGCCTAGGTAGCAAGCCGCTTTGTAGCTGCCATGCTGTGAGGAAGTCCCTGAATGGCACAGACAACTAAGGGCCCCAGGAAGGGACATCAGGAGGGGAAAGTGCCCAGGGAAGACGGTGGCGGCAGGCAGTGAGAGAGGGCCTGTTTTAGAATGGGATCCTCCTCCCTGCCCAGCAGCTGCCCCAGCTACTGCCAGAGAGGAACCTCCAGGGCTGACCCTTCATACACTCCTGGCCCTCAAAACCACGGGAGGAAATGGGATGGTTTCAAGCCTCTGTTGATAATATGGAGGGCCAGCTTCGAATGTCTACTGAGACATCAGCTTCAAGGTTTCAGAAGTGTAGGGGGCTTTTTTATTTTTTTGCCAGTTTTATACATATATACAGCATATTGGGCTATCAACGTGGCCTAGGAGGTAAAGGTGCTTGCTTTGAAAGCTTGACTGCCTGAGTTTGATCTGTGGAACCCACATAAAACTGGAAGGAGAGACGTGACTTCACAAAGTTGTCCTCTGGCTTCCACATGAGTACTGTGGCACATGTGTCCCTCGATCATATACACTCATAATTATTATTAATAATTATAAATTAATTTAGGGGCTGGAGAGATGGCTTAGTGGTTAAGAGCACTGACTGCTCTTGCAGAGGCCCCAGGTTCGATTCCCAGCACCCACATGGCAGCTAAGAACCGTCTTTAACTCCAGTTCCAGGGAAATCCGATGCCCTTTTCTGACATCTGTAGCATTGCACGACACAGGTGCACCTACCTGCATGCAGACAGTACACTCATACACATAAAAAATAATAAACTTAAAAAAATAAGTTTAAAAAATTAATTTAAATTAAAAATACAATGTATTGTTTAACCATCCACTACTCTGTGGTCTCCCTAGTCTTGGGAAGTTCTCTCTCTCAAATTGCTTTCCAAGGAAGAGAGCCACTATTCCAAGGCCTATGTACTCCCCATACCCACCTAGTTTCCACAAGAAGCAAAACAAATCTGTCTATAATCCCAGTGTTTTGGAGGCTAAGGCAGAAGAATTGCCTCAAGTTTGTGGTCAGCCTATAGACTGAGGCTACAGATTGAGACGCTATCTCAAAACAAAACAAAAAACAAAATTCAAAGAAATCTGGTTTGAACATGGCTGTGTGTACTTGTAATCCCTGCATTGGAAGGTAGAGGCAGAAGGATTAAGAATTCAAGGCCAGCCTGGGTTACAAGAAATCCTGTCACAAAACCCGAGACTCCATGTATTTTTTCTTTTCCTGTTTATGGAAGGACACAGTCCTTAGTCAGACTGTCTTAGGAAGAGTTGGTACTCCTCCAACTGGAAGGGCTCTTAGATGTTGTGTCCAGAAACCTTATTTCTCATTGAGACTCAGGGAAGGGCTGGGACTCCTTGGAGTTCACTCAGCAAATAATGGGCAATTTGTACACTGAGAACTGTGGCCCATGGGATCAGCTGTCCTTGTTGCAATGTAGACTCCTATGTCACCAGCAGGGACAGGACTTTCAGCACCAGACTTGCTGTGGAAGAAGCTTGCTGGGGCAGGACCTGGTTTCAACACTGCTGCTTCTCTGATCCTCGAAACCCTTGCACCCCAGAGCTGATCTGTGT
Organism: Rhizomys pruinosus; assembly: GCA_009823505.1. Taxonomy (NCBI): domain Eukaryota; kingdom Metazoa; phylum Chordata; class Mammalia; order Rodentia; family Spalacidae; genus Rhizomys; species Rhizomys pruinosus. Next base: position 896,751 of record VZQC01011955.1, on the reverse strand, counting down.
CCCCTGAGAGCAGACAACAGTTCCAGTCACTGCCTGCCCAGCGGGTGGGATTTTCCTTTTCTGGATATTATCCACTTCTGGGCTATTAGTGATATTTTGTAGTCATTTTAATCTTCATGTCCCTGATGATTAATCATACTGAGTATCTGATGGCCTGGCCTAGTAATTTCTGGAGACTTCCATGGGCCCCAACATCCAGTAAGATACAGAGGTGGCCCTAGCAACCGTCCTCCAGGGGGCAGAGATGCAAAAAAAAAACAACATAGATAAGTCAACCTACCAAGGGTCAGGAGGAAGGGTACGGCCTCCTCTGGACGGCCTGGGACCCCAAGGCACCACCTTCCTGGCCCGCCCCTCGCCTGGCTTTCCTTTCTCTCGGGGCTCAGCTCCCCTTCCCCTTATGTCCACTGCAGTCTTGCTCACCTACAGAACTTCCTCCTCATGTTCACAGTTGTGTTGTGTCCACAACAGTGCCTGGCACATGGCAGGGGCCCATTAAATAGCTGTCATGTGGACGTGGTCATATTCAAGCCACACATGTCTGGGGCAGAGTTGGGCAGAGACTCAGTGCTATCTGCCAGCCCCAGACACGCCTTGAATATCCACAAGACACACACACACACACACACACACACACACACACACACACACACACAGCAGTCTTCGGATTTCATGTCCTGGTTACTATCAATTGTTGATGGGGTCTAGAATCACCATGGAGACCAGGCTCTGGGTATGTTTATGAGTGATTGTTTAGATTTGGGTTAACTGAAATGAGAAGACACACACACCCTAAGTGTGGGTGGCGCCTTTCCCCGGGCTGGGGTCCGATGGTGACTGCAAAGCAGAAAGTGAGCTGAGCCATTCCTTCCTCTCAGCTTCCTGACTGTAGCTGCGGTGTGACCAGCTGCCTAAGTGTCCTGCTGTCATGCCTTCCCCACCGTGTAGCCGTGAACCGTGATCCAAAATATACCCTTCCTTCCTTAAATTTCCCTTGTCAGGTATTCCTTTCATAGCAATGAGGGAAGCAACTAATAAATTCTTCCGTGTTCATGTTTGATAATCTCAGTTTCAATGACTAAAGGGGTGTGTGTGACCGTACATGCACATACACACACACACACACACACACACACACACACACACACACACATTTATGCACGTGTGTGTATATATCGTGGAGGCTGAAAGCCCACATCTAGGTGGACCCAGCAGAGGGGTGCATCTCAGCCCATTTCACCTATGACCTGTGTTCCAGGAAGGCTGGAAAGAGAAAGCATGTAGGAGGAAGAGCCAGCCAGCAGCCATACGATCTGGGCTGTGACAGTGCCAAGGCCTGGGATGACGTGGGCCTAGGAATGGAACATCATGGCTAAATTAAGCACCCTGTATCCCCACATCTTGGCCCAGTCCTCTCTGCCTCTCGATAGCAGTTTATTTTGGTTTCATATAACCTAGAAGAAGAGACACAAACAAGAGTCTGTGACTGGCTGCAGGCAGGTTTAGAGGGAAAGCTGGGGGAGGACAAAGGCCCAGGCCTGGGAGAGAGGAAGTAGAGAGGGCAAGGTGAACTCCAGGGAGGGACCCCACTCCCCATGTCGACATGGAGCAAGGTGACCCTATGGCTCCCCCTCATCTGCTTAGGAGGCGTGTACTAGGCTAGCCCACACACAGGACCACCCTGCTGAGCAGGATGTCCACTGGATTCCCAATTTCCAGCATGGGCCCTGGAAGCAGATAACCCCAATTCATCACTGGCTTTGGGGGATCTGGCTGCAGTCCTGCCTTCTGAGAGTAGTTGTGAGATGGCCCCCTTGGTTTTGGGGGGATTCGGTGTGACCCCAGAGCTCAAGTTGCCCCCAGGGCTGAGCGCATTGCCTCCCATGGCCACCTGCAGAAGGGAGGGAGTCTCCTGCTTCTCAGAGGTCAGGGGGCCAAGGCAGTGAGGGAGTCTGAGACTGAATTATCCCAGAGGCTACTGGCCCATTTCAGCTGGCCAAGGCCTGATCTCACGATGTCTGAGCTACCCTGGGGAACTCAGAGCAAAATTAAGCCCAGAGCAGCCCACAGGCCTGGCTTAGCTGCTGGGAACAGGTTTTCTTACAAACATAAGTATGTAGTGAGCTGAGCTGGGAGCCCTCTGTTCTCCAGCTGGAGGGTCTGCCCCATGCAGGAGCAGAAGGCACAGGCCCAGCTCCTTCCCCCGAGGCCTGTGCCTTCTGCTGTGACCCTGTTGGCCTGTGCCTATGCGAGACCCTGTTGGCCCTACTGGACACAGCAATTCCCACCATCTGTGCAGGGCTGCCCTGGCTAGCCCCCTGAGCCTCCTGTGTGACCCTGTTGGGGAAAAGGAGGAAGATGGGGACCCAGCCCAGCCACCATGGAGCCATGCTTGCAGGGCTGAAACTCCACACACACAGCTGTCACCCATTTGGCACCTTTTAGGGACAGACGGCCGCAGGGCAGCTGCTCCGGGTTTCAGCTTCCACCCTCTGCTTTGCTCCCCAGGGAAACCACGTGGCCAGCAATGCAGCACCCACTGTGGAGCACCGGCCAGACGTGGCACCCACTGTGGAGCACCGGCCAGACGTGGCACCCACTGTGGAGCACCGGCCAGACGTGGCACCCACTGTGGAGCACCGGCCAGACGTGGCACCCTGTGCAAGGCCTGGGCTGGCTGGGCTGCACATATTGGGCAGGGCTAGAGATGCAGGGGTGGGCCAGGGGGCCTGACATCCTGAGGGTGCCCTGATTCCCTTTCCTGCACATAGGAAGAGATTGTGGGCCCCTCCTGGTGCTATGAGGAAAACGTTATCCTGTGGGCCTGCCCAGACTCAGCAATGGTAAGCCTCAGCCACACACCCTGCACTCCACAGGGACTCGCATCCTTTTCCCAAGGAAGAGGAAACCGAGTCTGTTGAGTCAGAGGAACAGGCAGCTCTGGTGGGAGCCTAGCTCCAGCCCTTGGCAGGTGCCTCAGGCCACTGCTGCAGTGGGGGCGATAATCCCGAAGACCTGAGTTACACAACTCGGCTTGAATCTCATCACATAGCCCCAGAAGGCTGGACATCTGCCCCTGGGAAACTGCCCTCCCCAGAGATCCAGAAACGTGGAGATGGCCAGGGTATAGTCTTCAGTGGACAATAAGCCCCACGGGCAGCTGGAGACCTCATGTCCAGACCATCTGGGTGTCAGTGTCATTGTACCTTGTGTCTACACACAGGTCAGGCTTGTGGCTGCTCTCAGCATAGAAACACTTGTAAGTGATGGTTACTGATACCTCAGAGGGCCCCAGTGCCCCAGAGGCACGACTCTGAAATTATCTGCCAAGTACAGCTCTTGCTAGCTGTGTGACCTTGAATAAATCGTTAAACCTCTCTGAGCCTTGGTTTCCTGATTTATGAAACAGGGGGGAAAATGATAGTGGCATGGCTTATAGAAAGATTGGAAGGTTTAAATTTTATACATTATAATGGCCTGTGCATTCTGTGTGTGTGCACACATATAACACCTATGCACATATACAATGTGTGCACATATACATATACATACATATAATTTATTGGGGTTTTTTTGTCTTTTTGCAACAGGGTCTTCCTGTAGCCCCAAATATTATGGAACTCTCTAGACCAGGCTGGCCTTGAACTCACAAAGATCCACTTGCCTCTGCCTCCCAAGTGCTGGGATTACAGGCGCGCACAACCACGCCCGTCATAATATATTGTTTTATATATAGTCTGTATATTTCTAAATAAGTATGTGCATGTGTACATGTGTATCTCTTTGAATAACGATTTATAAATATAAGAGTCTTTTTAATAGCTCAGCTTAGGGGCTGGAGAAATGGCTCAGCTGTTAAGAGCACCAACTGCTCTTGCAGAGGACCCAGGTTCGAGTCCCAGCACCCATATGGCGGCTAAGAACTGTCTTTAACTCCAGTTCCCTCTTCTGACCTCCGCAGCACTGCATGACGTGGGTGCACCTACCAAATGCAGACAGTATACTCATACACATAAAATAATAAATTAAAAAAATTTTAAATAGCTTAGCTTAAGCTTCCTGGTAGAGGGGCTGGAGAGATGGCTCAGCGGTTAAGAGCACCAACTGCTCTTGCAGAGGACCCAGTTTTGAGTCCCAGCATCCACATGGTGGCTAAGAACCATCTTTAACTCCAGTTCCAGGGGAATCTGATGCCCTCTTCTGACCTCCGTGGCATTGCATGACATGAGTCCACCAACCTACATGCAGACAGTACACTCATACACATTAAAAAAAATAATAATAATAAATAAATAAATAAAATAAAAATTCCTGGTAGAGACAAAAGGGGTAGCCAGTGGTGGATGGTTAGAGACCAAGGAAACTGGAAAACGATTAACAATCCCAGATCATTTTGGTTGTCACAGTTGGAGGTGGGGCAGATGTCCCTCGAGTGGGTGGGCAGAGACTTGCTGCCAAGTCCACTTCGTTGCACCATTCTTTTTTTTTTTTAATTTTATTTATTTTTGTATGTGTATGTAGGTTTGTGCACTGTCTGCATGTAGGTTTGTGCACCCGTGTCGTGCAATGCCGCGGAGGTCAGAAGAGGGTGTCGGATTCCCCTGGAACTGAAGTTCTCCTGGAAGTGGAGTTACAGACGGTTCTCAGCCGACATGTGGGTGCTGGGGATCGAACCCGGGTCCTCTGCAAGAGCAGTTGGTGCTCTTAACCACTAGGCTATCTCTCCAGCCCTACCCCAGACTTTCTTCCCCCACCACAGTGCCCATGGTGTGGACTCTGCACTCCCAGAGGGCAGCTCTGGGTATCAGGGAGACTGAGCGCTTGTATTCCCCAAGGTCTGTGGCTGTTACCTAACACGGAAGCTCACGGAAAGCCTCATAACCAAGCTCTGAAGGTCACCAGCTGCAGAAGGGCAGCACCGAAGAACTACCACAAAGATGGGGGTCTCCTCAACACAAGAGGGAGGCCCAAGTGGGTCTCAGCCTCTCTGAACTCATGCTCATGCCTGTGAATGCTGAGCCAGCCCAGCTGACACACCTCACGCAAATGCTTTACATTCTTCAAAGAGAAAAAAATAAGGTGGCTGAGCGCGCCAGCTGGTGGGAGGCAGAGCGAAGGGAAGGATGAATTCTCTGAAATACTTAGCATGTTCCCTGCTAAGCTGCCTCCCCAGCCCCTTGGTAGGCAGTTTGGGGATAGTATGTGTGCAGTGGCCTGTTGGTACCTCAAATACCTGCTTTAATCAGGTGCCTGGATCCCAACAGGATAGGAGCCAATGTCTGTGAAGGACCTTGTAGGACCAGGGATAGCCTGGAGACAAAGCCAGAGAAAAACAGCAGGAGGCGCTCCAGCTTCCGGGAAGGTCTGCGAGCCCCAGAGAGCTCCAGGACCCGCTGCTGCCTCCTGGCAACGGTCTTCCTTTGGGGACTCGGTGTTGCAAACTCACAGCAACACAAGCGTGGAAAGCACTTGGCACACTCAAGCCTGGCCTAGGTTTTGGTCTAATCCCTTCTGGAAAGTTCCATGTGACTCTTCAAAGACCGTCCCCCTGTCAGGAATTCTACACTTAGAGCTGTTAGAATGTAGACTGTGTGGGTTACAGTGGTCCTCCTCACAGGTAGGGAACACTACAGGGCACGAGGATAGAGGATCATTAGTTTGAACTACATTAGCTTGGTTACACCTTCTAGGACTAAGGATGGTAGAGTGCTCGCGCTCCATGCTTGATCCTCAGCTCCACAAAACAAAACCAGAATGTACCTCAAATTTGGGGCAGCTGCCTGCTTCTATGCCAATGTGTTCTATTCTACAAAAACAGAAATTCTAAATGTAAACCAGTTGGCATTCAAATCAAGATTCCCCTGCCAGGCATGGTTGTGCATGGCTTTAATCCCAGTACCTAGGAGAGATAGGAGTATTTCTGTGAGTTCCAGGACAGCCTAGTGTACATAGAGAGTTAAAGGCCAACCAGGGCAACATAGTGAGACCTTACCAAAAACAAGAAAAAAAAATCCAGATGTAGTGGTACATGCCTTTAGTCCCAGCACTGGGGACTCGGGAGACAGAGGCAGGTGGATCTCTGTGAAATCTAAGCCAGTCTGGTCTACATAGTGAGTTCCAGGCCAGCTGGGGTTATAGGGAAACCCTGTCTGAAAATAACAAAAACAAACCCCTCCTCCCTAAATCTTTTGAAAATGGACATTAAAAAGAGGGATATTTATTTCAGAATAATATTCCTTCTGAATACTGGGCTCCCTTCACTCAACATTAGCCCCTCACTGGACAAAATTCATTTGGCACATGTCTGTGCCACATAGTTTCCATATGGATACTTGAACACATTCCAGTTAAAGCCCAAAGACCCATGGCTTAGGATGAAGATTTGAGCTCTTTCCTGCTTCCATCTGCATGTCACAGCCCATGCCACGGTAGCACTGAGGCCCTCCATCCCTGAGTGACCTACCTCACCCAGCTAATGCGAGCTCAGGACTTTGAAAGTGTCTCTGCTTCTCTTCTCCTCCCTAACACTGTCCTTGGTGGCACTAAAGCCTCCCTCCTCTCCAAACTGCACTGTCATAGTTCCTGGCCTGGACCTACAAAGCGTATGACTGGGCACACAGGCCTGGCTGCTAACAGCTGGGTCGTGCTCAGAGGTGGCAGCCCTGATATACAAGTGAGTGGCCAGCCAAGCTGCCAGGACCAGAGTTGACTCTGAGTTGGAGCAGGGTCTGTTCTGGGGCCTTCTTGGCTGTCCACCTGGCTGCCCCGTCTGTGTCCTGCCCTCAGGGCCCTGGCCCTATATTTAGTGTCACTCCTGGCACAACAGGATCGAGTGTCTGTGTGTCATACGTCCTGAGATCATCTCCAGGCAGCAGTACCCAGTGGCCTGGTTTCTGACCCACGTGTTTATCCAGCACAGGAACTACTGGAGGCAAAGGCTGATCACAGAGGCAGAGTGATTGCAAGGGCCTTAGAGGCTTCTAGGTCAGCAGAGTGACTTCCTCTGACCTTCTTCCACCTTTGCCCTACCCACCTGGCCCTTACTGCCTATGGGCCCAATGAGGAAGTCCAGGGAAGTGCTGTTTGAGGCTAGCACCCAATAAATGTAGCTATTATTATTTTTATCTTCAAAGCACAAGTTAAATGTCATGAGCCCTCTTAGGAGCCAGAAGCAACGTCAGCTGCTAGGAAGTCGCACCTACCCAACCCCACACCACAGAGAGCTGAGGAGAGTGGAGACAGAGGGGCAGAAGGAGAGGAGAAGAGGGGTCAAGAAGGAAGGTAGAGAGATGGAATGGATGGAAGGGTTGGGGAAGGGGCTTGAAGGCCTCCTACAGGAGAGGTGCAGGCTACTCTGAGTTTTAGCAGAATGACCTTGGCACAAGTGGGTGATGTGCAGACTGAGGGCAACCCCCAGTACTGCAGGGTTGAGTGCCTGGGTGTCCACAGGGGTTGGGTATCAATAGCACAGGTATCAAGGAGGCAAATGAAATCTGCAGGTAAATGGATGGAACTAGAAGCCTTTAGGCTCAGTGAAGTAGCACAGTCCCAGAAAAACAAACGATGTATGGTGTCCCTCCTTTATGGATCCTAGCACCAAATCCTTATATACTCTGTCATTTGGTATATGTGTGAAGTTTATACATGTGTATTTTTGGAGTAATATAAAATTAAAGGGAAGAACAACACAAAGGACTTGTTCAAAGATCTGACCCAAACAGTAAATTTCTACTGTTAAAAAGTTAAAAAAAGACTAAGAAAAAGATGCAAGACAGGACTTAACATGTATGGCAGAATGCATGAGCTCTGGTGGGGGTGGGGGGGCATGGAAGGGGAAATGGATCTAAATTTGATTGGAAAAGGTTGCATGAAATGCACAAAAGTGCAATAAAAAATAATAAAAGACCTCTTTCCTTTCTTTCTTCCATCTAGTAAACAGTACTCCTTGTTGGGACCTGTTAGATAAATATTTGGGAGCTTAGGGACAGACAGTAATAGTCTGTGTAGAGGTAGTGGCTGGAGCAGGGGGCGTGGGTGGGAGAAGGCTCTGGAAAGCAGCAGAAATCTAGGGAGAAGCTTTGGGCAGAAGAGCGGTAAACCACATGAGCTCTCAGCTGACTCCAACAAAGATATTGGAGGGCACTGAGGCATCCGACCACATCTGCCAAGCCTTGACTCTGGGCCTCTTGCTAAGCAGCCCTGGAAGATCTTGGGCCTGTGTGCGGCATCTGGGACTCAGCCCCCGCCCAGTGTCTGCACCTGGCCTGGCAGGTCAGTCCTCTGTAATATTAGGGGACAGAACACAATGGGCATTGAGCAAGCCTGCTTCCCTTTCCAGATTTTGCTCATCCCTAAGGACTTCCAGATGGAGGGTCCACTTCTCCCAGCACTGCCCAGGGCACCGTCCAGCTTCCTTGTTCTCTAGATCTAACTGATGGGAGGCCCTGGTAGGGCGATGAGGACAAGTCAGGGCATAGATCTCTCCAGCTCTTCCTCTACCTCGGGCCATGTGGGCGACAGTTTAGGCCCTGGCTACAGCTCTCCCAGCAGGCTCTGGGTTACTCTCTCTTCCTCCATCTCTCTGGCCCTGAGGTGGTACCACTCTCAGTACCCTTGACCCTGCCCACATCTGTCTTTCTAGTAACTTCTCTTCTGTTTCACTTGCCTACTATGTCTTGAAGTTAGGACCATCAGATAAAAGACAGAATGCCTGTTTAAATTTGAATTTCAGATACATAACAAACACTGACTGTAATGTAAATATGTCCCAAATATTGCATAGGACATTCTTGTGCTAAAGCTGCTGCTGCTGATCTGAAATCCCACCTGAATGGGTAGCCTGTATTTTTCATTTGAAAATCTAGCAATCCTATTCTTCAGGCCCCTGATTGATGTGCTAACAAATCCCTTGGGTCCCAGGGAACTGCACACATTATGGATTACAGATAGAAGTGGGTTCAGAAGCCCCACCCCCCTGCCACATGGGAACAAGTTTGGGTGGCTTCTTAGGTTGGATCAGCGAGAGGCTTTCCTGGGTCCAGGAACCATGGCCTAATGGTGAAGGGGTGTGGAGACTAGCTAAGACATCTCCCCAGTAGGCTGGCTTCAGCCCAGAAGTAGGTCCTGGCCATTGGCTGTGACGTGGCACTCAAGGAATCAGAAGGAATCAGGAAGGCTCAGAGCCCTTCTGTGGACAAGAAACTGGCACTGGATTCATCTCTTGGCCATGGGATTCTGGGCCTCAGTTTCCCCCCTATTCAACACTCAGCCTGCTCACTGCACTCGGTACGTAGTGGACGCAGAGCAAACTAAGGCCTGGCCTCCTGCCTTGTGAGAGCTTGTCAAGGTTTGCTGCTGGAACAAATGAACTCCAGAACATATCATGACACAAGTGCCTAGAAGATTCTACTCTCAAAAAATGTCCACCCGCTTAGCATTTTTGATTAGCCGATAGCTCTCCTCCAAAGCATTTGGGACCTAGGGCCCAGGCTATGCCCACAGATGCCTCTGCCATCTGACAAATGTGGGTCTTCCTCAGTTGTAACATTCATCTGTTAAGCTGGAAGAGGCAAGGGCAGAGAGTGTGGTACAGGGGCATTTTCTAATTAACACTCACATTTTACTGGCCCCTTCAGACAGGCTGGAAAAAGGGTTTCTAGTTCTGTTCCCAGAAAGGGGAGGAAACAGCTTGGTGGCAGCCACAGGGCTATGTGTATTCCTATAATAATACCACCAGTAATACCCTCCACTAACGATACTCTCGCAATATGGAAGGAGGCCCTAGGAGGAGGACACTCCTCTTCTCCCTAAATGAAGCCATGATAGTTGTTAGCTTCCTCTGTGTGGTGAGGTTCCTGCCTCCCAGGTCACCAGCCTCTAGGCCCTAGGTATGACAGTCGTGCCCCACTGTGGCCTGACTGCTAAGGGCTGCACGTAGGGAAGCAGGAGGGAGCAGAGGATGCTCCTCTGAACGGCAAATGAACCTGAACAGATCCGAAGAAAGATCTGGGAGTTCTGTCAGTGAGCAAAACTCATTTATTGCAGGGGTTTTAAGCACTTATATAATTTTGTTAGGCTCTTTGACTAGGAGGTGGGTGGGACAGAGGAGAAGCCTACGTGGATTCTGCAATGGCTGTTTTTATGGCAGGAATACCGTAGCCCCCTCCCCAACCCCCAAGATAAGCTTATGGCTTGTGCCATTTGCCTCCAGAGGGCAGGGTGGACAGCCTCAGGAGGGATAAGTTTGAGAATGCTGAACTTGAAGCTACACTCCCCTGGGGGTTGGGCTGTAGGTGCCTGATGTCCAGTATGGCAAGTAGGAGTGGCTCCCATCTCCTGCCATCTTCTAGGTTTTTTGGGGGGGGGTAAAATTGACCTTCTAGGTTATCAGAGAAAGAAGCAGGCTCTCTTATACTCAGCCATAATAGATATATCCAGCCCCACAGATAGTGAAATGTCAGGTAGCACCTTAGCGTAACTCCCCCAGGAGCAGACCTTGAGACAAGGAAATAATACATGTAGAAACATAATGGCCTAGTAATACCCTATCTGCCTGCTTTCTGTTGTTATAACAAATAACTGAGGCTGAGTGGTTTGTAATAAAAAAATTTTTTTTTAATTAAGAAGTTTACACAATTGCATGGCCACCCACATGCACCAGTGGAGTTGTGCCAGAATAATTGCCCACATGCACCAGCAGGGTAGAACTGACCCAGTCTGCCCACCTGCTTGGTGCACCCCAGTGCAACCACAGTTTGCCAACTATCATCATCATTGCCCAGTGACAGTCAAGACCTGGCTACAGTTCTCAACATCAGGAATCTGAGAAGTCTATAGATTCCAGAAAATAAGCTAAAGGACACTATTGTAATGCTGTCACATGAAGCTGTGAAACCTCCTAACAGCCACTCAGAGAAGCTTAGACTGGAGGCCTGTGACTCAACTGCTCCCTGCTGTGAGGACCAGGCTTCTGCTTTTACCCACAGTAAAGCCCTGTGGGGAATCAACCTGTTGGAGAATGTCTTGAACCACAGTAGAGTGATTGCAGCAGAATAAGGCCCTGAAACAGACACAATGTAGCCTGCACGCAAAGGCTGCAAACAACTAACTTGATGAGGAAAGCCAAGTGTTTCCCACAGCTGAGAACGAGAAATCCCTACTTGACATTCGCAAGCAATATGTAAGAAAGACAGAAATTAAGAGTGCAAATCTCATTTCAAGAAACCTGCGAATATTCTGACCCCTAAAAGGAGTGGGCCCTTGCTTTGGCACCCCTCTGTGTAAGAATTCTAGATCCCTGAAATATTTCTCTGGCACCCTGCTCAGAGGTGTTATGTAAGAATGATGTGTTTTTTATTTCATTTGCTAATAGGAGACTTGAAGTCTGGGGGTGAGGGGACTGTGGGGTGGTAGGGTGAGGGTGGAGATGGGGAAGAGGCCTGAATATAATCAAAATTCATTGTATTAAATTCTGGAATCAATAAAATTTCTCTTAAACTTAAAAAAAAAGTGTATTTAACTCCGTCTCATAGGCTGAGGGTCCCAGACTGGGCAGTACCATAGGCTAGCCTTTAGTGGGGACCCTGGGGAGGGTCACTTTGTGGCAGATGACATCATGGTGGGCGTGCATGTCAGAGGAAGTGCCTGGTGAGACTAAACCATAGAGAGATTCTCAGGTCAATCTCATCCTTTCCAGCCCAAGAACTCACAGTGGATCCCTTGAGGACTATGTTAATCCCTTCCCAGGGCAGCCTGTCTAATGACCTAACTACCTAACTACCTCCCACTAGGCTCTGCCGCTTAAAGCCTCCACCACCTCAATACTACTATGCCTAGGGCCCAGCTCTGACACAGCTGCCTTGCCGGAGACAAACCTTGTCCAAACCATAGCAAGACCCCACAAAACATGGCAGAGGAGTAGAAACTAAGCTAGGGAAGTCAGTTAAGAGCCTGGTCTTGAGCAAGTTACCACACAATGGAGACTAGCACGTCAGCGAGTCCCACTAAAGGAGGGGGTCTGGCATCAGCACTCCAGCTTAAGGCTGAAGACTGTGCCTAGCGACCATACCTTCTTTCTGACACCTCAGACAAGCAACAGGGACTGGCAGGTGGAAGCCAGGAGGTGTATACTCAGTGTTTAGGGTGACATGACAAGGCAATTTAATATCCACTACACTTACTAATCATGCAGGGGGTACTCAGGTCCCTCTCTATTGGTCACATGAAGATATAGGGCAGGGATCAGCTCCTAGCCTCTGGCCTGTGTTCACCACCTCTGCCTCTGGCCTCACGGCCCCTGCATGTCCATGAGATCTTGATGCCGAAAGTTTGTAGTCTGCTATGTTTGGTCCATATGATAGAGCGGGATGGGCAGAGGGCAGCACCTCGAAATAACCCACCATAGACAGAGCCCAGTAGCCGCAGCAGACCCCAAGGAGTCAGATAGACTGCTCTCTGAAAAGCCATCTAGCCCCTTGACCTCAGCCAAAGTCCAGCACCATGCTCCCAGGTCAGAGGCATGGGCAGCCTCAGATCTACAATAAGCAGCACAGACTGGATGGGAGCTGCAGGCTGATGAATGATGCACAGTGATGTCCAATACTGGGGCTCCCATCAGTGCCAAAGCACACCACACAGGTTATCAGTCACAGGGTCCCAAGCCTCTTCCTAGGCCGAATGCTGCTGAGAGGCCAGCGCTCCTGAGTACACAACTCCAGGGCCCTGCAAGCTCAGCTGGGCACGTGATGGACCCTCCTGCCCACCTCCCACCTCTCCTAGGAAGCACTCAGGATTTCAGCCAGATCTGAATGTTCTCCTGGCTCCGGGATGTTTGGGACTGAGACAAGTCGAGGGACAGCCTTGAAACTCACCTTAATCTTGCTTCTCCTTGGAGCCCCGAAGTTTGAGTTCTTGAATTCTTAGTGTGTCTTATAGGATTCTTCCAAAATCTGGAAGGGTTCAGTGCAGTCCAATTCTCAGGGCCTCATAAGAGCACGGTCAAGGCTAGACTTCTATCTGGAGGCTCTGGGGAGACCGGCCCACTGTTGACAGGAGCCATTCTCCTGGCTTCTCCGGTCTTCACTCACCGGCCTTTCCATCTTAGCGTCAAGAACCCCCTTCTCTGTCCATGCTGAGTCCCCTCGGTCCTTCAGGCTGGTTCTTCAGAGCCAGCTAGGAAAAAGGATTCTGCTGTTGAAGGACTGCTACGTGGTCAGATGGACCCAGGGGAACCTCTGGAGCTCAAGGTCAACTAATCAGTGACCTTCATTATCCTTGACAAATCCCTGGCTCCGGAAGGCAACACACAGTACAGTACGACCACAGCCTCAAGACTTTGAGAATAATAGCAGACTGTCTCAGAACTGGCATCCCTTCTTGCCTTCTTCCTTGGCTTCCAGAACATTCCGTTCTTCCTCTGTCCTTGCTGCAACACCAATTTGACCTCCTTCGCTGTGTCCCCCCACCCCCACCCCCCCGCCCCGCGGTTAGGATTTTGAAGGACACTGGGAATCCTGAAAAATGATAATTTTAAAAAGGCCTGATTCTGGGCCACCCAGGGAGCTGGCAGAAGCCACCCAGCTGGGGACTCTCAGCTCTGCATCCAAGAAGCGTATTTCACAGGGCTGGGGCTGTTGAGGGGAAGAGGTGGCCACCCAGGGATTGACTATCTCCCAGGGGTCTGGAGAAAGGATAGAGGCGCCCTCTTGTGGACTGTACTGGGGAACTCTGATGAAAGAAAAGTAGGGGTGCACAGACCCAAACAGCACTGGCTGGAAAGCGTTCTAGGCAGGGCCCAGACTTCACCAGGGAACAGCCACCATGGCGGATGTGGCCCTCACTAGTAGCTCTTGATTGTGAACATTCCGGCTTTAGATGAGTTTCGGTCTCACTGATCGGGGATGTCAGGGCTTTGGTAGTGGGAAGAAGATGGGCCTTGTGCGATCCTCACAACAGCTCTGAAAGGAAGATAACAACAGTTCCCCTACCCCGTGGCTGCAGCTGCTCATGACCCAAATGTATAAAATGGAAAGTCTTAGAAGTAAACTGTTGACACGTTTTAAATTGTGCGTCATTCTCTCGGGTTTTTTGATAAACCCTGTGCAGCTCTATTCCATCCAGGCCCAGATTCGAATCCTCTTTGAAAAGGTCAGTGATTCTGCACTGTGTTGATTCTGTGCTCATTAATCACTTCCATCAGTCATTTCCATGTCTCCTCTCCTCAGACTGCTGTACTGCACAGTTCAGTGACCCTCCCCTTACCTACCACCCAGAGCAGTTTTATTCCAAGCCACAGAATTGCATGGCCCAGCTCCAGCCAATTAGATACCCTTTGTTTGTTTTGAAAATGGAGGAAATTCTGGGCACAAGTTGGGGTGGTTTGCCCCCCCCCCCATTTCCCGCGGCCTGCCTCCCTGGCCTGCCCAAGGCCCCTGTGGCCTCCCAGCTGGCTCCTCCCCTGTTGGAGTCTCTACCTCCCTCAGGGCCTCCATCTCATCCCTCTTTTCCCATGGCAGCCTGGTCCCTTTCTGTCACTCTCAGCTCCCACCAGCAACTTCCCCAGCCCACGCTACCCTGCCACCCCCCCACACACTGATCTTCCCCTTCAGGTTCTTCCTGGGGTTCTCACAGGCTATGCCGACTCTTCCCGGCCTCTGATCCTTTGTCTTCCTGACCCTGTTGGCAGAGTGCTCTCTTCATCCCACGGCTTGGCCATCCTGCCATTCCCGTCCTCCAGGGCAAACCTCAGATTCTGTGATGCTAGAGCCTCCACACCACCTCACCCAGCACAGACAAGCTTGGACCCACCTGGGAGCAGCCTTAGCCCTCCTGGGCTCTCTCCATCCCTTCCTCTTCCCAACACAGATCCACCTCCCTCCCCATCTGGTTGCAAAGCCAGACTAGGTCCTTTCCAGCCATACACAGTCAGGGCTCTGCACACAAACTAAGGGGCTCTGGAACCATGGGGACAGTTCTCTTCTCCACATCTAGAGGTCACCTGGGCTAGAAGGGTTAATGAATGGTTTGAAGACAGTGATGCATGGGAGGTGGGGTGGCCTCAGAATCAATCCTTAACCCAGTGCTCCCCCATAAGCCACTGCCCAGCTGCTAACCCCTAACAAGTCCCAGTCCCTAGTCCTTCCCCAATCTCTCCCACCATCCCCTCTGCTTTCTCTCTCCTGGATGGGCCCAAGGTCCTGCCTCCCCCCTTCCGCACCCCCCCCCAGTCTGCTTGACCTGCCTAGGCTGTGGCTTCCCCTAGAGGCTACTAGCTGTGATGCAGATGAAATGGAGGCCTTCCTGGGCAGACCATGAGGTAGTAGGGCAGCAGGCCCAGCTCCCCGCAATGACATAGGTTCATCAGCTTCACACAGTAGGTCCTATGAGGGTTGACCCTCAAAAGCATGAGTCTAGATTTAAGTCTTCCTTCTGCCTATACCCTGCCGGGAGTTGTGGGTAAGGCTGGGCTCTCATGCACTGCTGGGAAATGACCAAGCTGGAGCCACTGAAACCCTGGTGCAAGGTGTGGAAGAGAGAGCACTGGCCAGGGACTCAGGATCTTGATTCCTCTTTTTATACATCAAGGAAGTCATAGGTAAGTGGAAAATGGAAGGCACGCATACATACATAGTTATTTCATACAAATAAATGCATATAAAGCACACATTTATATCATTATTACTCCAATAGCATCAAAAATAAAACTTGTTACTTTGATGTTTGGCTTTAATTGTCAACTTGACACAACATAGAATCACCTGGAAAGACAGCCTCAATTGTGGAATTGTCTAGGCCAGACTGATGTGTAGAGGATTGTCTTGACTGCCTTAATTGATGCCCACTATGGGCAGCACTAGTCTCTAGGCAGGAAGAGCTAAACTGGGTAAGAGGAGAAAGCTACAGGCAGGCAAGGAAATGTTCATTTCTCTCTGCTCTTGACTGTGGACATGATGAGATTAGATACTTTAATATTTTATTTATTATTTTTATCCTGTGTGAATGAGTATATTGCTGCATGTGTCTATGTGCACCCATGACATGCAATGCCTGCAAAGTCAGAAGAGAGTGTTGGATTCCCCTGGAACTGGAGTTACAGACAGTTGTCAGCTGCCATGTGGGTGCTGAGAATCAAACCAGGGTCCTCTGCAAGAGCAGCCAGTGCTCTTAACCACTGAGCCATCTCTCCAGCCCTGAGAATAGACGTTTTAAATTCCTGCCACCTTGACTCCTCACCCCCACCCCCAGAAACTGTAAGGCACATAACCCCCTTTCTCCCTGCAAGTTGCTTTTGATCCATCAGGGTGTTTTATCACAGCAATTTAACAGAATTTAAGCAGGAAGAGTTACCATTTATAACATTTACTCTGGGCTAAGTTCATTAGTAAGTCTTTCTCAATCTCACAAGCTTGGGGGCACAGAGTAGGTGAGGAGCTTCCCCAAGGTCATTCAGACAGGTGAGTGTTGGTAGGGTGGGGTTCAGACTTCCTGCTGATCTTGTTGTCACTGTGCTCCAGCTATGGGAGAGGTACTTACAAAGGCCATAAGAGCCCGGCTGTGCCCTGGAGGTGAGGAAGCGTCATAGGTGACTTCTGGTAGGGCTCAGCACAGGAATGGCAGTACAGGCAGAAGGCAGTGATAAGGGTAGGAGGGGGGCTATAGCCACTGCCCTGCCTGCCAGCCTCAGGATGGTGAGCTACTAGGCTGGGACTCCAAGAGTTGCTGGGGGATGTGGCCAGGATTGGTTGGGCATTAAATGCGGAGCCAAGGGAGGATGTAGGGCCCGGGGCCAGATGTTTCCTTGCATTGTGCTCAACCCTGCTCTGGTTGCAGCTATCATCCAGTTGGGTCCTAAGTTATCGGTTCAACTCCATACAGCTTACCCAGAAAGAGTGACAGGGCTGTCCCAAACAGAGTGACCTGTTCTCCCAAACACACACACACACACAGAACCTGCTCTCTCAAACAGGACATTCCCGTGCCCTTCCCTCAGGCTTCCCGTGTCTGCCCATTCTATTCAGTCATCTCTTGCCTCCCGAGGCCTCAGGTTCCCATGCGTCCTCAGCCACCGAGTAGCCTTTCCTGGGGCCACACTTCTGTTGAGACTGGAGGGGGTGGGTGGTGGGCACACCTGCTCCACTGTCCTGGAACCACTTTGGTTCTACTCAGCTCAGGAAGCTATTCCCTTGGTCGGCATGACTAATGCAGGAGGTGCTCACGTCGTAGTTCACCTGGGCCCTGTCTCCACAGGCTACAGAGTCAGGAAGGAGGCCAGGGCGGCCCAGGTGGACATGATGGTAGACCACTACGGCAAGCTCTTCACAGCCATCCAGGATGCCCAGCTGCAAATGGAGACCTTCTCCCAAATGAAGCAGACCACCCACCAGAGCCTGGAGTCCCTAGTAAAGGACCGCAGGGCTCTTGTATCTGTAAGTGTTACCTGAAGCCTGAACCAGCCCCTTGGTCCAAAGAGTCAGGGACCCCTTTCCTTTGTACCTGGGGGAGAGCCTGGGACAGGGGAGAGGGTGTTCTTTCCAGATCCTTGCAGATTCCAGTCCCAGCTTAGTCACTAGCTATCTTATGGCTAATTTGTAACCTAGCTGAGCCTCAGTTTCCTCTTGGGTCAATGAGATAAGGGGAGACATCCACTTAGCATCTGCCTCAAAAGAAGTGATAATAAATACTGCATCCCCCAGCTTCTCCTTCCCAGAAGAATTATCACATAATAAGAATTGTGGGCAGCCAACCTCCCTCGAGAGCTTGAGGGGGACCCTCGATACCGGATCGCAAAAACTCTGCTACAGCAATGTCGTCTTTCGGCTAAGAAATTCCAACTGGAATTCAGGAGGCTGTGTCTCGGTGGTCCAAAGTGTCAGCTTGGCAGTGGTCCTCAGCCTCCTGAACGAGGCCTTGTGGATAAAGAGGCCTTGCATTAAGGAAGGTGTTTTCAGCTCACTAGAGGAAGGAGCTCAGTTGTTGCATTTTGTCTAGGTCTCTGAGTCTGTAGCACTGTGTTCCTGTCTACCCCACTACCTGTGACCTACAAGGAGCGTCATCACTCCTCACAGTGAGAAGAGCCAGTGCTGCAAGCTTCGGGGAGATCCTCAGGCCCAAAGGGAAGCGCAGAGCCTAATGAGTTCCCAGGTCCCCATAATTGAAGAGGAGGAGGCTGCTGACAATGCCTCCTCCTCCTCAACCATCTCCAACACTGAGAGGCATTCACCTAGTGATGGGATACCAAGTCTTTCTCAGAGTCCTCCAAGAGCCTCTTCTCCCACAACTGACCTGGCTTCTATTCCAGTGGGTACACCTGGAGTCAATGAAGGAAGGAGGATTAATGGTTTCCTTCCCGTGCTCCAACGGGCACTGAGAGCCAAGGTGCGCGGCTTGGTACAGTTCCTGCTGTTCAAGTATCGAATGAGGGCGCTGACCCCCAAGGCAGAAATGCTGGCGATGGTCCTCAGAGATTATAGGGGTTACTATACTGTGCTTTTTAAAGAAGCTACTGATGGCTTGAAGCTGATCTATGGCATTGACCTGGTGGAGATAGCCCCCCTTGTCCAGTCCTATATCCTTGTCATAGCCTTGGGGATCACCTATGATGGGATGCTGGATAATGTCTGAGGCATGCCCAAGACAGGCCTTGTGATCATCACACTAGGTATCATTTGCTTGAATGGTGACTGTGTGCATGAGGATGTGATGTGGGAATTACTAAGCATGATAAGAATCCATCCTGCACAAAACCATTACCTGGCAGGGGAGCCCAGGACCCTGTTCACTGAAATTTTTGTGAAGGGAGGGTACCTTGAGTATAGAAAGATGCATGGCAGTGACCCTGCTCAGCACTGGTTTCTGTGGGGCCCAAGGGCCTTTGCTGAAACCAGCAAAGTGACTGTTTTAGAGTTTTTGGCCAAGGTCTGTGGCCTCCTCCAAGGGATTCCAAATCCTTCTCCACTTAGAGGCTTTGAGAGACGAGGAAGAGGGAACGGGATGGGAATTCGGCCTACAAATGTCACTCGCACCATTGTTCATTCAAGTTGTGCCAGATTCCAGGGCAGTCTGAATGTCTCAGGGAGATTCCTTACCGTCTTTGAAGGTAGCAGTCACTGTTTAAAGTAGTAGATGGTGTGGGTCTAGAGAAAGTAAGTTCATATCTTTGTTTTCCTGTTTTGTAAGGATAACTTTGAACTTTCCCCTTTCAATATTTTTCCATTTTTGTGCCTCTGAATTTAAGACTTCATTAGCTTGAGAATCTAAGTTTGTGAATGACATTGATACCTGTCTAAGATTATAGCTATCCAAGACTGCATTAGCTTGAGAATCTACGTTTGTGTATGGCATTGACTGCTGTTTCTCCAGTAGAAGGCTACTACAGCCTTTGATGTTCTGTATAACAAAATTTTCCACTTTATTCTGTTGTCTGAAATAGAAATTTCATTTGAAACGTAAATAAATTTAGTATTGTATCCAATATCAAGCAATAGAAGAAACTGTTAATTATTGGTTCCCTTTACACCTTTAATAAATTCTGTTCCCCTATAAAAGTGAAATATATGCCTGTATACCCAAGTGTGCTTGGCTATTTGACAGTGTATAATAAATTACATAATAATAAATTAGTCACCAAAACTTGGAAAAAAAGAGTTGTGGGCAAAGTGTGCACATTGCAAGTGCAGCCACCTGCCTAGAAGACCACCAGGGACTAGAAGAAGATAAGCCATGGGATGTTTGCATAGGCTCCGCCCCCTAGTGGCTGCGCTGCAACTACCTATGTACCTTTTCTTTGGAGAGTAGGGTCTACTTTCACGCAGGGCACTAGAAGGTACACTACTCAGGGTTATATCCTGTCTTTACCTAGAGTCTCCATGTTTAGTTCCTTATGGCTCCTCCTACCCATTGATTTATGATTTCAGAGCAATGTTAAACTGTTACTTGTCTTAGTTACTTAGATCTGGGGGCATCTCAGCCATCCGATTCCCATTTGTAGGTTAATACCAGGAACCCTAGGGCCTGCCTGCATTTTCCCATTTCATAGCCTGGAGCCTGGCCGACTGGCTGATGTGCCCATGACCCATGTATCCAGCAAGCCTTGGTCCCAGCCAGTCCTGAGGCCTATGGCTCTGGTCCTAGTGGGGGAGGTACATGGGTCCTGTCTTGCATCTCCTGGGGTCTTGGGTAAGCACCCACTCAGACAGACTGTGGTGGCAGGGAGCTACTCCAGTCTAGGTCAGGCTGGACAGATGCTTTGGAGAATCTTCTGAGCCGAGAAGATCCCACTCCTCTCACCCCAGTGCCTCAAGATGCATCTATACCAGCTGCAGAAGAGATGCTATCCCAAGAAGTATCAGCCAAAGCTGTTGAAGTCCCTTGTCCCCTTCCACAAGACTCCAGCTTTGACATACAGCCATCCGATGAAAACTATTGTGTGAGTCCAGTCAGCTGGCAAACAGCATCCATCACCCAGACAGACAGACAGACAGACAGACAGACACACACACACACACACACACACACACACGGGGGGGGGAGGTGCAGTCAGGCCTAATCAGACAGGTACTTACTCAGATGGGAGTAACGCCCCGCCTGTCTCTCCTTGGTGACTATCTGCTTTCCCCTTTTGGATGGGCAGACGTTAGGCTATGGATGGGAAAACTGAGGCCAGCTCTACCAAAACCCAAGCTGGGACATCTTGGTCCCATCCTGAGGCCTAGAACTGCCCTGGGTATTTACTCAAACCTCACACAGTGTTTGTGGAGAGTTGTGAAAGCGTGATGGAGTCTGAGTGTGTCACTGTGTACTGTCTCTGCTCATCCCAGTGTCCTTCTGGTCATGACCTGGCTATGTCCAGCACAGAACCAAAGTCCACGATGGGAGATTTGGGGATGTTGTTGTTGCAGAGCCCTCCTGGCCTGAGGAACGTGGTCTGGCCACTCCCTTGGTGGAGCTGGAGTTAGCAGCCAAGATCTACAGAGCCCTTCATCTGTGTCCTACAGACTTAAAGATAGCTGGAGGTGCAGGTTGGGGGAGGGGGGCATCATAGCCCAGGACCCAGTCTGCACCAGAATGCATTTCCTGAGTGAGGGCTGACCCTGCCCTGTGTGGTCTGGGAATGGAAGATGAAAAAGCTGGAGCCTGGAGGCTGCTGACCTCCAAACAAGAGGCGGAGAAGCGAGCCAGGTCCACCAAGGTAGAGCCCGTCTGCCCTCTTCTCACACTGTGTTTTGAGATATGGTCTCAGTTTGTAGCCCAGGCCAACCTCCAGCTCACGAGCTTCCTACCTCGCCTCATGGGTGCTTGGCTTAGAGGCAGACAGCACAACATCCAGCTGTACATCCTCCCCTTGAAGCTGAGAGGGAAGCCTAATGCAGCTGGCCAGGACCCTGGGAACCCGAAGTCCCAGACCCCATCCAGCCCTCCCACCCACCTGGAGAGATCCCTCAGCCAAGAGGGCCCTCTGAGAAGGTCTGCCCAGCCCCCTCTTTGCAGGGAACATTTGGGTCATGTAGTTGTGAGGGGCAGGGGGACAGTCTTCTAAGCCCTTGGGAGAAGACAGACTTAAAGGAGTTCTTAGCCCTAGAACACCCTGGATGGAGGTAAGATGGGTCACAACAAGGGTTGCTGGGAGACAACCAGCCTTGTCTTCCTGCAGAGCCTGCTGTTCAGCCATGCGCAACTGACCATCAACAACATGGCCCAGAAGTGCTGCTGCACACCGTCCGGCCTACCCAACAGCATGGGCCTCTTCTCCAAGATTGATCTGATCAAGGTGAGGACTGACAGATGCCCCCGAAGAGTGCTTCCTCCCCATTGGGCTCTGGTACAATAGCACATGAGGTTTCTTTTAGTTTCTCAACAAACTTGAGAAACCAGTGGGGGAAAGGGGATGGGGTAGGGGTGCACAGAAGTCTTTTTGTGGAGCCTACCCTGGCCTACCACAATGCCTGTGACATTAGAGACAGATGTTAACTTGCTGCACAAGTGAGTCATACACAGACACACCTGTAGATTGGCACAGGGACATCACTTTGCATACAGGACACATCTAAATACAGTCACACAGGCACACATGTGACCAGGGGTGGGCATTTGGTGATTGAGGAAGCTTCAACTCCTACCCCAGGGTTCAGCCAAGTCCCCAGGATATCTCTTCTCACTGCCCCGACCTCCCCCCACCCCGGGGGTGGGGGATAAACCCTTCTCAGTGGAGATTCTGTCAATATAGTTAAAATTGAACTATCTAATTCTGGAGCATTTCATCATCTTGGAACCAAATGTTTTGCCTCTGCCTTTTCCCACTTAATGCAGTGTTCTCTGGGTCATCTGTGTTGTATCATGAACCAATATCTCATTCTTTTCAATGTTTGACTAATACTCCATCATGTAGATAACCACACCTTATTTATTCATTTATCAGTTGATGGGTGTGTTGTTTTGTTTTGTGTGCTATTATGAATAGTGAGGCTGTGAAAATTAGTGTACAAGTTTTTATTTGGACATGTTTTCAATTCTTTTGGGCCCATTCCTAGGAGTGGAACTGACAGGTTTTTGACAACTCTGTTCAGCATTTTGAATCGTTGCCATACTGGTTTGGAGAACAATTTTATAATCCCATGATTAAATAATGAGGTTCAGTTTCTCCATATCTTTGTCAACACTTGGTATTGTGACCTTTTGTGATTTAGGCATTCCTGGCTGTGAAGGACTGTGTCCTTGTGCATTTCCGAATGACCAAGAATTCTGAGTATTTTTGTGTGTCGATCAGCCAGAAGACTCTCAGAGAAAGTTCTACTCAGATGCTGCACCTATTTTTTTTTTTTAAAAGTATTGTCTTTAACCGTTGGGTTGTAAACATTCTTTATATACTCTGAATAAGGTCTCTTATCAAATAAATGCTTTGTAAATATTTTCTCCAATTCTGTGAGTTTCTTAGTTTGTTTGAGCCAGGGTCTCATGTATCCCAGGCTGGCCTTGAGCTCACTATGTAGCTGAGGATAACCTTGAACTCCTGATCCTCCTGCGGTCACCTTCCAAGTGTTTATTTTAACCTTATTAAAGTTCTTCCGAAATACAAAAGGTGTCAGTTTTGATGAAATCTAATATTTTTACTTCAGTTTTTTATGCCGACTGTCTTTTTGTACATCAGAAACCACTGTCTAATTCAAGGTTCTTAAGATTTCTGCCTGTTTTCTTGTCATAAGTGTATAATTGTAGCTCTGCCATCCATGTCTAAGACCCATTTTTAATTAGTTTGTATATCTCATGTGAGGAAGGGGTCCAGCTTCGCCCAGTTCTCCTGATACCATTTACTGAAAATACTATTTACCCCAACGATTGTCTCTACTTCCTGGTCCATCAAATGCAGGTGGTAAACATGAAGCTTCTTCCTGGTTTCTCAATACTGTTCCATCGAGCTGTACGTCTACTCTTGAATCATACTTATCCTCTCTTGGTTGCTGTCAATTTGTGGTGAATTTTGAACTTGTGAAATGGAAATGTTTGACTTTTCTCCTGGACGTCTTTGGTGTTAAGGTGGGATTTAGGCACAGTGTGGTCCAGCACTCAGCACGAAGCAGGACCTGTCTTGTCGGCCATCCTTAGCAATAGCTTTGCTCTAAGTTCCCTTCTCACGGGAACTGTGCAGGCCAGATCTAGGTTGCTGTGGCTCAGCTCCGGGGCAGCCAGTCCTGATGAAGTCCTGGGCAGCGCCTGGGATGTCCCAACCACTTCACATTTCAGTAGAAATGCTGCAATTTCATCATATTTCCAGCAGAAGGGCAGAAATGACGTGTGGTGTCAGGGAGTCCCACGCCCCTCCCACAATGTCACATCCAGCCTCTCGGCTAACACATGTGAGTCAACATTGATCCAGTTACCCAAATGTACCCAGCATTGTGCTAGGGGGAGTTGGAGTTAGGGAGAGAAATAAATGTATGACTCGAAGACCCATCCCCTCTCTGGCCTGCTGTTCACTTACTTGCCCAGTGACACTGATACTTTGGTGTCTCTTTGAGCCCCAGGAAGAGGTGTTTAGAGGCCAAAGCACTAGCAAATGAAAGGTTTATTTTCTTTAGTTTCTTTTTTGTTTGTTTGTTTGTTTGTTTTGGTCTTTTTTGAGATAGTCTCCATGTAACCCCAGCTGTCCTGGAACTCACTATGTAGACCAGGCTCTCACAGAGATCTGCCTGCCTCTGCCTCCCAAATGCTGGGATTTAAAGGAATGCACTACCACCACTACCCCACCTCCAGGCTGAAAGGTTTATTTTCATTTTCCTTCCCAGAAATTTATATTGGAGAAAATGGAAATCATGAGACTCACCTCAATTCTTTTGGAGCCCAGAGGGTACTGCTGGTCAGAGGAGCGTAAGAAAAAGCAGAAGACCGTACACCAGTCCTTTGAACAAATGGCCAAGGCACATACATGTGACCCCCAGGACCCAGAACTCAGAGTGCTCCAGTATGTACTGAAGGCCCAGCTTCAGGCTCCAGGCATCACAACTGGTTCTTTTCTTCTCTTTTTCTTTTTTGGTCTTTTCGAGACAGGGTCTCCCTGTAGTCCCAGCTGTCCTGGAACTCACTGTGTAGACCAGGCTGGCCTTGAACTCACAAAGATCCGCCTGCCTCTGCCTCCCAAGAGCTAGGATTAAAGGCGTGCGCCACCACGCCTGGCTTGTTTCATTCTCTTTTTTTGACACAAGAGCTCCACTATAGCTGGTCTGGAACTCACTGTGTAGCCCAGACTGGCCTCAAACTCACAGCAATTCTCCTGCTTCATTCTCATGACTGGTGGGATTACAGGCAAGGGCCGCCATGCTTGATTCTTGAACAGGTTTTAGCAGCTTAAAAGATCCCATTTCTCATATAGGTAAGTGCTAGAAAACTCGAGTCTGACCCTTCTGGAGTCTAGCTAAGTTGGAAAGCTGTCTGTCTAGCCCCTGCCCCCCAAACTACTTCTTCTTGAGCTCCCTCATTGCTAAACTTGGGCCTTCCTGAGCATTTGGAGGAAAAGCGATGTTACAGTACATCAAATATGTCACCCTCCTGACCTCCCATTGGGCTCTAGGACCCCCAGACGCCTACAGTCCAGGCCTGAACATTTTTGAGACAGAGTACACATTACTTGTTAATGAATTCCAGCCATAAAAGCCATCGAGTCTGGAAGCACCCTTTTAGAGACCCTCTTAGGAAAGCTGCATGCTCAACCAATGGAGGGAGCTGGGGAAACTGGCTATCAAGGGGGAAAATTAAATGGTGTCCTTTTTCACACACTACAGTGTAATTAATACATTCCTGTTCCTGTGAATGGTGTTTTGACACTTTAATATCCATTAATACCACCTGTGTTGCTGAAAATGGAGATATCATGGCTTGCTGAGGTTTTACTTCCAGTAGGAAATTGGATTTGTGTGTATGAATACAGATGTGTGTGTGTGTGTGTGTGCATGCATATGGAAGCTAGGACTAGACATCAAGACTCTCAATTCCTTTCCACCTTTTATCTATTCATTTATTCATTTATTTTTGAGACAGGATCTCTCATTGAACCTGGAGCTCACTAATTTGAGAAGACTAGTCGCCCAGTTATTGCCAGCAATCCTCCTGTCTTCACCTGCCTGGTGCTGGGATTATGGGCATAGATGGGGATCAAACTCAGGTCTTCGTGACTCTGTAGAAAGCACTTGACTGACTGAGCCACTCCCCTAGCCTCCCAGAAATTTTGTTTTTAAGATGCTAGATGGCTACAATGCAATGACTTTCAAATAACAGGACAAGGTTTATAAATCTCAAAAGGAAGGAATCTGGTTCATATTTAAGTGGTCTTCAGTAGGAAAGGGCTTTAGAAGCAATGGAAATTGTACTAGATACACTCTGGTCACATTGAGATAAAAAGATGTCCCCTTCAGGACACAATGAAATATCAGAAGACAATTATCTGAAGCTCTGAGGCCAGTTTTCAACACCACAAAAAATTGACGATGATTGTTCATATTCCAGCAAATCACAAAAACAAAGTGGCCTGTAGTCTAGGGGCCTGAGGCTAGGCAGGTCACAGGCCATAGGGGAGAGCCTAATACTATTATTCTGCTACGTAGACATAGTATTCAACCAACTCCTAATGACTTAGTGTTATACTCATAGATTTATGTATCTCCCGACTCTCACCAGAGAACTTTCCTTATGTAGTAGATGGTGATTAACACAGAAACCCACAACTGCCCAAAGTGCGGAGAAGAAGAGGCTGCAGAGTGCTGATCCCTGAATAGGACACCTAGGTCAAACTTCTGCCTCCCAAGGGTCAGGGCCCACTGCAAAAGAGAGAGCAGAAAGAGTGTAAGAGCCTGACGTGGATGACCACAAGAAAATAGAGTGAGCTTTCCAGACAGCTGAACAGTTACTCATAGGAACCCACAGCAATGGTGACCGCATGCACAAGTCCCACAAAAGCTCAGGCCAGACAAAATCTCAGCATAGACATGGAGAAGTGCATAAGAAACACCAACCTTACCTTAGAAACTATTGGCAACTGCGAGGAGAGGAGTCAGTCTCGTTTAAGACTCTTGGTAGATTGACCAGGCTTCAGTGGATAAACCCACACCAAAGGGCACTGGGGGACATCAAACATGAATGAATATGACCTCGAAGGCATATTATATGGCAGAGAGGGAGAGAGCGAGAGCGAGAGAGAGAGAGAGAGAGAGAGAGAGAGAGAGAGAACATGAAATCAGGCTGGAGGTAATAAGGGGTACAGAGAGTAGAGGGGATTTAAATATTAAAATATATTTTATGAATTCATAAAAGTTCAACTATAAATTATGACCAAAAATGTAACCTATAAATATGCAAAATGTTTCAAATGTATAATTTTTTCACATAAAAACTAACCTACTGTGTGAATGCTTGTGGGATGGACTCTCTGACCCTATGACGCCATTTGCATGAATTTTCTGAAAAGCAATTTGTTAGGTAGTCTTAGTGCTAGATAGCTAGTCGGGTTGAAGGATTGAAGGGTTGGAGGATTGAAGGTCACTGAGGATGGACTCTTTCCTCATATTAGTTTGTAAAGCCAGGAATTTAAGTTGCACTGTGACTGCTAGTCAAAATAATTGGATCTGGGGGGCAAAGGCACATGCCACCAAGCCTGATGACCTGAGTTCCATCCACGGACCCACATAGTGGAAGGAGAGAACTGGCTTCACAGGTTTCTGTGGCCTTCTAATCACGTGCCATGGCACACACACACACACACACCCCTCCCTGACCCCAAAATATAATTTTAAAGGTCTGCTACCAAGGCTCAGGGATCATTGGGGGGAGAGGGAGCAGAAAGATCATACGAACCAGAGGACATAGGTGACCACAAGGTAACAAAGTTTTCCAGACAGCTGGTCAGTTACTCATAGGAACTCACAGAAATGGTGACTGTGTGCACAAGTCTCACATAAACTCAATCCAGACAATCCCAGAGTAGACATGGAGAAGTGGGTAAGAAACCCCAACCCTTTCCTCAGGACTGCTGACAACTGATGGCTGCTGGGAGCAGAAAGAGTCGGTCTCCTTTAAGGGTAAAACTTGTGGTAGACTGACCACACTCCAGTGATGAACCCATGCTGAAGGTGGGGGACACAAACCTGAATTTATAGAAATTAAACTACAGGAAATTGGGTGAGAGAACAGTAACAGGGGGGTGTAGATAGGGGATGGAATCTAAATATGACCAAAGTCTATTGTATGAAGTTTACAAAAATTCAGTATGGGGTGGGGGAGAAGATGGGCTATATCTCTGGCTCTGGGTAAGTCATGACATTCTACACTGCCCATAAAAAATCATGAGTGCATTCTACCCATGAGGTTTCTGATAAAGAACAAAGACATACAATTGCACCTGCTCCCCTTAAAGAGTTCATCTAGCCGGGCATGGTGACACACACCTTTAATCCCAGCACTTGGGAGGCAGAGGCAGGTGGATCTCTGTGAGTTCAAGGCCAGCCTGGTCAACATAGCAAGTTCTGGACCAGCTGGGGCTACAGGAAGACTCTGTCTGAAAAAGAACAAAAAAAGAAATAAAAAAAGAGTTTATCTAAATGGGCCTGTCTGTCCTTGAGACTTCAGAAAAGAGTTATGGAGCCTGCCTCACCATGGGGTTGGCACCATGGTCTCTCTGGTCATTGTCTGCTCTTGCCCTTGAGGGCACCCACTTCACCTTGGAATAAAGTCTATCTATCTTCTCCCCTATGCTGTGTGTGTCTCACTTGAATTCTTTTGATGGAGCTCAGAAAGATAGGATGTCAAGGGGAAATCCTAGTGAGATCCTAGTACTAACTGGAAGCTTAAAGGTTTATATCCCTCCATTCAGTGATTCCAGCTCGGTGTGGTGCACTGATAAAACTAGAGCAATTTAGTTCAAAACACCAGCCTATCTCAACTTAGCTTAGGGAAAAAATAAATGATACTGCATCGGTCAAGACTAAAGATGGCAGCAAGAGGTGCAACCTGCTTGGGAGCCCTCTGTGCCTCGGGCCCACTTGCCAGCATGTCACTTTATTCTCCAGGTCAACATAAACTAGATGGCTACCTCTCAAGCCAGAGTCACAAAAAAAGAGAGAATGTGTCACTCCGATTGGGCCACCTTGAATGTGCCTCCCTTTAGACAAATCACACCGTCTGGGTCTAGGTTAAGCTCTTCAGGTAGGAGAGTTCCACTTGCTGGCCTAGCCTAGTCCACTTTTTGAGTTTGGGTGGGATGAACTGTCTTACACAGTGAGCAGTCATTCCGGTACAGGCAGAGGGTGCCACAGGAACTCCAGGCACTGAGAGGTGCCACTTGGTGCCAGGCAAGAAGAAGCAAAAGATGCTGGTGACAGATTTCGACAAAGCTTCTGCACGAAGATGTTCACTGCACTGTTATTTATAGTAGCTCAAACAGGAGGGACATAAATATGTCAGAGGAAGACTTCAATGATATTGAAGTTCTTTTATACTATATAACTTTACATATGGTATAGAATTTCATATGACAGCTCCCCATCTTATTTTTTATATGTTTATGAGTATATTCCCTGCATGCATTTAAATGCAACCACGTCATGCAATGCCTGCAGAGATCAGAAGAGGGCATCAGATCCCCTGAAGCTGGAATTATGGACAGTTAACAACTGTCATGTGGGTGCTGGGTTCAAACTCAAGTCCTCTGAGCCTTCACTCCAGCCCTTCACATTCTTTTTAATTTTTTAAAATAACTTTTTTATTAATTTTGTTTATTTTTGTATGTGTATGAATGTACTGCCTGCATGCAAGTTTGTGCACCCATGTCGTGCAATGCTGCGGAGGTCAGAAGAGGGTGTCTGATTCCCCTGGAACTGGAGTCCTCCTGGAATTGGAGTTTCAGACGGTTCTCGGCCACCATGTGGGTGCTGGGGATCGAACCCAGGTCCTCTGTAAGAGCGTTTGGCACTCTTAACCACTAGGCCATCTCTCCAACCCCACATTCTTTTTAATTTTAAAAATTTTATCTTTATGTGTATGAATGTTTTGCCTGCTTGCTTGTATGTGCACCTGTGTTGTGCAATGCCTGCAGAGGCCAGAAGGGGGCATCAGATCCCCTGGAACTGAAGTTATAGACAGTCATTAGCTACCATGTAGGTCCTGGAAATCAGACCTGGGTCCTCTGTTGGAGTGCTGAGCCATGTCTCCAGCCCCACTTTTCTTTTTCTTTTTTGTTTTTTATTAATTAATTAATTAATTATTAATTATTTTTTATCAAATCTAGACCCGTGTCCCCCCCATTCCCCCACCCCACCAGAGCTCATGCATTCTGCCAAACTTGCTTTTCATCTCTTTCTCAGTCTTTCTCAATATTCTCCATGTGGAAGTTGACTGTTTTGAGCAGAAGTTCACTGTTTCAGTTTTTCAATGCAGACCTTTCTGTTGTTGTTGTTGTTGTTGTTGTTGTTTCCATTATGCATCACTCCCAACTGCTTTGGACAAAAGCTCAAGGGGCTGTACACAAGAAATACTTACAACTAGGTAATTGGCACTAGCATCCACAGATGAGGGATACCATTCATCATTTGTTTTTCTGGGACTGTGTTACTTCACTCAGCATGATGTCCTCTAGCTCCAGCCACTTTCCTGCAAAGCTCATAATGTCGTCTTTCTTTACTGCTGCATAGAACTCCATTGTGTAGAGGTACCACATTTTCTCTATCCACCCATCAGTTGAGGGGCATTTGGGTTGGTTCCAGCTCCTTGCTATTGTGAAGAGAGCTGAAATAAACATGGCCATGCATGTATCTCTGTGGTGGGGTGAGTCTTGAGGATACATGCCTAGGAGTGGTATGGCTGAGTTGGGTGGCAAGTTCATTCCAAGTCTTCCAAGGGTTCTCCACACTACTTTCCATAGTGGCTGTACCAGTTTACATTCCCACCAGCAGTGGATGAGTGTTCCCCTTTCTCCACAACCTCTCCAGCACTTGGTATCATTTGTTTTCTTGATCCTAGCCAGTCTTATTGGAGTGAGATGATATCTTAGAGTGGTTTTGATTTGCATTTCCTTAATGATTAGTGATGTTGAACACTTCTTAAGGTGTTTCTCAGCCATCTCTAATTCCTCACTTGTGAAGTCTCTGTTCAGCTCTTTGCTCCATCTATTGAGTGGGTCATTTGTTTTCTTTTTTGTTTTTTGAGTAATTTATAAATTCTGGAAATCAATGCTTTGTCAGATGTTTCTGCAGTGAAGGTTTCCTCCCACTCTGTGGGATTTCTCTTCACTTCCTTGATTGTTTCTTTTGATGTACAGAAGCTTTTGAGTTTAATGAGGTCCCATTTGTCAATTGTCGACCTTAATTCTTGCACAGCTGCTGTCTGATTTAGGAAGTCTTTTCCTACACCTATGTCTTGTAGTCTGCTGCCAACTTTTTCTTCTATCGCCTTCAGAGTTTGGGGTTTCATGTTGAGGTCTTTGATCCACCTGGAGTTGACTTTTGTACAGGGCCAGCCCCACTTTTCATAGTCTTTAAACCACCCATCTTGGCTTTTATTCCTATTGCTAACATAAAACATCCTAGATGAAAGCAAATTAGGGAAGAAAGAATTTGTTTTGACCCACAGTTCAAGTGGGGGTGGGTCCCCAAAGCAAGAGGCAGGATCTGGAAACAGCTGGCCCCGTCACAACAGTCAGGAGACCACCGAGGGGGATGAACATGTGCTCAGCTGTCTCCTCTTTGTACACTCCAGGGCCCAAGCCCAGAGAATGGTGAGGGTCTTCCCACCTCAACCCCTTCGACATAATCCCTCATGGGCATACCTAGAGGCTAAATAATCCCTCACAGGTACTTGTTGCCTAGGTGATTCTGCCTAGTTGACCACACTAACCATCACACCACTTGGCAGAAGAATAGCAAGAGGGCCTGGGTTCAATCCCCAGTGCCACAGGAAAGAGCAACCAAAAAAAGATCTAAGCCATCTCTAGATTAGTTAGGATACTTAATAAAAATATGGGTGCTATGTAATAGTTGCTGCAGGGTGCTATTTAGGGAATGATAAAAAAAAAACATACATATTTTTTTTTCTTTTTAGTAGTTGGTTGAATCTGCAGATGCAGAAGTCACAGATATGCAGGACCAGCTGTCCACTAAGGCACTGATTCTTAGAAGGGGACCAGGGCCCTATGGAGGAGGGGCAATAAATTATGGTCACTGCTAAGCAAAGCAGGCGGCTTTAGAGGCCAACTCCCATACCAGTGCACCTTGGAAGTGTTCTTTCTGGGGCTGGGGGTGCAGCTTGGTTGTAGAGTGCTTGTCTAGCATATACAAAGGCCCAGGTTCAACTTCCAGTATGGGATAAACTGGGCATGGAGACACAAACCAGCTCTAGTGGTGCAGGTCTGCGATTCCCAGCACTTGCGAAGTGGACGCAGGAGAACCAGACCCTCTAGGTCATTCTCCACTAAACAGCAAATCTGAGGCCAGCCTGGGCTACATGACACCATATTTCAAAGGTTAAAAATCCTTTCCTGTTGGCCCCAACTTGCTGCCTACATCCATGCTTTCGCCAGAGCCTCACAGTGGAAAAAGTCTGTCTTTCCACTTCCAACTTTGGGTTGGCAATGTGACTTGCTTTGCCAACAAGATGCTAGTGGATTATAATTCTAGCAGAGTGAATACATGATTGTGCAATGCGGCTTACCACCCATGAGTTTGACCATGTGTAGAACATAGACCCCTGGTTCCAAGGGGTAAGATATAAGAGCTACATGTAACAAACAGGGTCAAACCTGCCATGTGGATCCACCTAAACCATTCAGTCCTCAGTCAACTCACAGGTCCATGGATTGGCAATAAATGCTTAGAGCATAAGCCAGTAAACATGTGGGGCTGCTCAATTCACAGTAATAGCTGACTGTTATACCTGCACACTTATTTAAATCCCACACTCTCTGCAAACCAAGAGTCATTCTCATGGGAAGCCAGTCTTCCTGATGGACATGAATTGTACCGAGGAAAATATGGGATATGGAGAAAAGTGGGGAAAAGATTTCTGTTTTATTTCTACTGCCCATGAACTGAACCCCACCCCAAAAGGCCACACCTGTGTTAAACATTCTATGTGACTGACTGACAGGGGAGGAGGGATTCATGATGCTCTCTAGGAATCCACACTGCTGCTGCCTTCTCCCCTTACATGGTCCTTGCTGGTTTCTGCTGTGGTGATTGTAACCTGTCATGAAGCTGGGTGTGTTCTTACTGGGAACTGGATGATAATGAAGAACGTGGTCTATTAGGGGTCATCTGGGCAACCATCTTGGATCCAGCCACTTTTTTTTTTTTTTTTTGGTCTTTTTGAGACAGGGTCTTCCTGTAGCTCCAGCTGTCCTGGAACTCTGTAGACCAGGCTGGCTTTGAACTCACAAAGATCCGCCTGCCTCTGCCTCCCAAGTGCTAGGATTAAAGGCATGTGCCACGATGCTGGGGTTTGGATCCAGCCACTTTTAGCCAGTTGCTGTGAAGGACCTTCACACTTTCTGTTCCTACAGGTGAGCACAATTTGTGGGAAGGCAGGATGTGCAGTTAGAAGCAAGTAGCTTAGGTCAGCCCCCCCTGCCCTTCCTAAAAGGAGAGGATCACATCAGATGTTGATATGGACCAGGGGGCTGGGGCAGGTAGCTCTCTCCAACCCATAAAATCCTGCTGATTTTGGCTTTCTTGAAATCTCTGCAAATGTTCCTCCTACATAGAATTCAGAGCCATTTCCCACTCAGCCTAGGACTCCACACTGAGCACAACACTTGCTACTCGAATTCAGGAAGTGTCTACCTTCCCGCCAGCCCTCAGTAATCACAGATGGGTGGTTGTCTGGAAAGCTGACCCATGAGTTATCCTTCCAGCCCTGTGGGTCCAGTTTAAACCACAAAGGGAGGGCTGAAGAGATGGCCTAGCAGTTAAGAGCGCCAACTGCTCTTACAGAGGACCCGGGTTCAATCTCCAGCACCCACATGGTGGCCAAGAACCGTCTGAAACTCCAATTCCAGGAGAACTCCAGTTCCAAGGGAATCCGATACCCTCTTCTGACCTCCGCGGCATTGCATGACACGGGTGCACAAACTTGCATGCAGACAGTACATTCATACACATACAGAAATAAAATAAATAAGTAAATAAACTACAAAGGGAGATGCGGCTCAGTGGGAAGCCAGCTTGGCCAAATATTTTTTCTTCCAGATACTGTGTGCGTGTGTGTGTGTGTGTGTGTGTGTGTGTGTACATACATGTATGTGACTGGGGATTGAATTCAAAGCCTTGTGTACTCTAGGCAAGTGCTCTACCACTGAACTTCCTCTCCAGCCTGTTTGCAGATGATATTGTCTCAGCTGGGAAAAGCCAGGCCCAAGCTTGTGTAGCTGGCTCTCTGGGGCCTGTAGGAAACAAAGCTTACTCCCCTTGCTTTGGCTTCTAATTCGAGAGGACACTGTCTCATGGATTCCCCTCTCCTGCCCTTCTGGAAGGTTAAATTTCACTTGTGAGGCCATCTCACAGTCCTCACTCTGATGGTGCTGTGTGGTCCTGGGCAGATTCTTCAGTTCATAAAAGCAGGAATGTTCCAGCAGCCTCTGCCCAGACCTGCATGTTGTCCTGAGGGTTGGCCCAAAGGTGTCCCCGGGACATTGAGATAACCTTTCCTCTAAGCATCCAGCAGGTGGCACACTAGGGAGAATCTCTCTTTCGTCTATTTCTGTCTTTTCCTGATTCCAAGCTTTCTTCCAGCTTGACCAGTACAGTCTCCAAACCTGGAGGTCAATTGGTCTTTCTAGAAGACTTTTCTCAAAAATAGTCTCTTTCCCACGTTTTCCCTGGGGTGTGGGAGACAAGGCTCTGAGGGACTGGGGGAAGGGAAGTGGAGTTGGAGGGTGAAGGGACCAGTTTTAAATCTTCTTTTCCAGAATCTGGACCTCAACACATTTTCTGGCTCATGGTGTGAGAAAGACAGTGTAGACACTGGAGAGTGAAACCCCAAAGCTGGAGGGGGACCTCCACATAGATAAAGTGCTTTACATCAGGGGGTCCTGCAGAGCGCCCCACTGCAGCTGGCAGAGAAGAGAGAAGCCATTCTTTGTTGTAAGGGATGGGGAAGAAGAAGAAGGAGGTGCTAACTCTTCTTGAAATTTGATTCTGTCTGGGAAAAGGCTACATCCCGGGCACCACTGTGACTTTCAGATCTTCTCAGCTAGGGTGGGGGTAGTCAGCAAGTCTTGGGCCTCAAGGTACTTTGTCCTGTTTATACTTATCATAATACTAGAATGAGTAAGACTCCAGCCCTAGAGGCCACCACGCCAAACCCACATTCCCAAGTGTTTTTTCATGATTGGGCCACTTAGAGCCGAGTAAACCCAGCAAAGAGGTCTGACCACAGTGACCTCCTGCCATTAGCACTGTGTCAACTGTGTACCTGATTCCACTGCCCCCTTGTGTAATTACCATATCCTCCTGTCCCTCCAGTCACACCAACAGGAGGAGGTGAGGTCCCCGGCCTGGCCTGGAAATTCAGAGAACCTTACACTCACCCTGGCAATTCAAGACAGTTTCACGGAGAAGCCAGGCTGTGAAGGACAGTGTTGGGGACAGTGGTGGCTATAGGGAGGTGCTTAGGAGCAGGCAAGGGAGGGAAAGGTTCTGAATCCCTGAAGATGTACAGGGAAGCTGGGGCTCAAACCCGGGTCCTTTGCAAGAGCAGTTGGTGCTCCCAACTGCTGAGCCAACTCTCCAGACCCCCCAGGTTTTTTTTTTTTTTTAACTTTTTCTTTCGAGCCAGGTTCTTGTTTCCCAGGTTGGCCTTAAACTATCCAAGCCAAGGATGATCTTGAACTTCTGATTCTCCTGCTTCCACTCCTGGAGGGCCAAGGTTAGAGGTTTGTACCACTATAGTGCTGGGAATCAAACCCAGGGATTCATGCATGCTAGACAAGTACTCTGCCAAAGCTGCATCCTCAACCCTTAAAACTTTTATTAAACCATCCAGGTTATTGACCCCAAGTGAGAAATGAAAGGCCCAGAGGGGGCCTAGGAGGTTGGCTGAGGACAGAGCCAAGGAGGGTTCCTTGTGGACTCCGGACCAATGCTCCTTCCCTAGCCCACTTGCCGCTGCTGCAGCCCACCTCAAGGAGCCCCAGCAGCCTCAGCTGGCGAAGACTCCTCGCCATGTACCATGGAGCCACACCTGGCTCAGTCATTCCTCCCCAAGGGAAGAGCACTAAATGAGGAGCCAGAATTCCAGGGAGCTTGGATGAGTGTGGTAGGGCATGTGGGCAATCTCAGTATACTTGGAAGATAGACCCAGGAGGTCTGGTGAGTTCAAGGACAGCCTAGGATACATAGCAGGACCTTGTGTCGAAAGAAGGGGCTGGGGTTTGAAGAGAAGATGTTTTCCATTCCTGTCACTTCTCTGGCTACAAAAACTAAAGGATAGTCTGTGGTTTTAGCTACCAGGCATGGAACCACTTAATCCCAAGAATTCCAGGCACTCTGGACAACATGTTGAGACCCTCTTATGAAAACAAAACAAAACAAAAACCCTGCTGAAGGAAACAGGAATATGCATGGGGGTGGGGATGGGAAATCCCATGGCTGTACAACCATCACCATGCAGTGAACCCAAAGCTGGGCTAAGCTGCTTGGGACCAGTGAATGTTGCTCCTGTGTAGCACAGATTTGGGCAAGCAACTCGATCTCCCATGCTGTGGTGATGGAAACACACAAGCAACTTCCATGAACTAGGAGTGAGAAGGTCAGATGAGCTTAGACAGGCAAAGGGTGCTAGCGTACTTGGTTATAATTCACTCCAGGCCTGTAAATCGCTATTAATGCTGCTCCTTGCTCCCCACTTGACCCCATATTCCCCACCTGATGTATGGTTCAGGATTTCAAGATACAAGAGCTTAGCCTGGAGTAGGGGTGCTGGGAGTCATAAGGGTGAGTGGGGAGAACTGTCCATATGGTCTCTGGAAGTATTAATATGGATGTGTCTGATAAAGCAATCGCTACGTTAAAATATAAGATGGGGGAAGTGTCAGCTG
The DNA here is from genome assembly GCA_009823505.1 of Rhizomys pruinosus. Classification (NCBI taxonomy): domain Eukaryota; kingdom Metazoa; phylum Chordata; class Mammalia; order Rodentia; family Spalacidae; genus Rhizomys; species Rhizomys pruinosus. The sequence goes on along the minus strand of VZQC01011955.1, from coordinate 860,192 downwards.
GTTAAGTGTTTGCCACCCCTCCTCAAGCACAAGGATCTGCGTCTGAGTCTCTGGTGGCCATAAAAATAAATATAGGGATGGGGTGTGCACTTGTGATCTTAAGGCTGGGGAGGCAGAGACAGGAGGATCCCTTGGATCTCTGACCAGCCAGTCTAGCTGAATCAGTGAGCTCCAGGCTCAGTGAGAGATCCTGTGTCAAAAATAAAAAAGTGGGAAGTGGGAGAGGACCCTTGTCCTCTGGCCTCCACATTTATGTACACACACACACACACACACACACACACACACACACACATACAAAGATGAAGATGCATTGTGCATGTCCCACATACCAAATGTACCAACCATCCTCACTTTGTGCCATAGAACACTGGGGATGTCCACTGTCTCCTCTTGATCCTGGGGCTGACTAGAGCTGAAGCTCTCCAGTTCTGGCCAGCATCCCGGCGGGTATCAGACCACCTGTCACTAGCCCAGGAAAAGAGTAAAATTCAAAGACAGTTTCTGTCCAATGATATAATCTTACAGCACATTGAAGTATAACCACATTACATACTGGCACCTGTAAGATTGGTGCATGCCTGGTACCAGAGCCCCCTTCCCCACACAACTACTGCCCCCCTTGTCCTCCCCCAACCCCCCCCCCAGAAGCGCCTCCAGGGGTCATGGACTGGTAAGCAAATCTTCGAATGATACATATTCCTTGTTTGATGTCCAATAATAATGAGCTTGTATGCCGGATGAGTCACCTCCACCGGGTTCACAGCCCTACAGTCCCAGAGCCCAGTCAACCATCCTGAAAATTCTTTTCATTCAACAAACACTAATTTGAGTGTGTGTCAACCTACTGATTCATGGGTTGGAAGGAGGAAAATACTTAGTAGAAGCACAGGAGCAGGCAAGTAACTTAATGATACTGGACAGGAGTTTCCTAAGCACCTAGTCCTCTGATCTCGAGCAAACTATACTTAATGTGAGCTCGTTGACGAACTAAGGAGGGCCAGCTAATCTTCCAGAAGACTTCAATCTGCAGTTTTGGTGAAAAGCCCTTCTGTCTTTACAAACCAGGGCTGGTCTTTTGGGGTTGGGCTAACTCCTTTTTGCTAGTTAAAAGCTCTCTGTGTCTTTAAAAGGGGGGCGGCCTCCTGTCAAACGCGCCCCAAAGCATAGGCTGAAGGTGCGTGGAGTCCCACCCACTTTCTGTGACGTCCGGCGTCTCGGCTTCTGATTGCTGGCTTCCGACATCAATCGCGGGGCGTGCGTCTTGCTGGGACACAGTGGAAGTCCGCGCTCCGGTCTGCGGGGCGGTCGGGTGTATTCTGCGCACGCCCCCAAGCCCGTGAGACCCGCGCCGCCCGACCCAGAGGTGGAGCCGACCAGCGCCTCCCGTGGCACCCTCCCGCACCCGATCGCTCCTCGCTGGGGCGGGACGTGGCCCGACTGCTCCAGTCACTATGGTCAGTGGTCGCGGGGCGGAGAATGGGAAGGGGGGGCAGGGGCGGGGCGCCGCCAGGGCGCATGTGCGCGCGTGGGGGGGGGTCCTGCGCGAGGCTGGGCCCCCGCGATCTGCTCAGTTGCCACCCTCGGGATGCGGAGTGGGAGCCCGGTGCTGGGCGCCCGGCTGTCCTCTCGGGGACGTTCAGGAGATCCAGCTTGTCCCGAGCACCCCACCCCTGTCCCGCGTGTCCATTTCAGGTGGCCCCGAGGACACTTTCTTGAACTCCAAGGTAGGAGCCTGGCAGGAAGCCGGGATGGGGAGCCCGGGGCTGCCACCACTGTTTGTTAAGTAGCACTTTTGTCGCTTAGTGGACTTAGCCATCAATGACTGTCCTAACCCTGTCCCCCAGCCCCAGTAGTGGCCCTAGGGCTTGCTCCCATGGTCACCTCGCCTGGACCAGGGGACGGTCAGACATTCGCTCCACCTTCTAAAGGCAGCAGGTCTTTGGACCACGAGTAGAGGCTGGCCGGTAGTAGTTAGGCGCATGAGTTAGGGGTTCAAGGAAAGTGATCCAGAAGAACCCCCATTTGGGCTGGACAGGTCTGGGAGACCTTGTAAACCTGGCCAAACCCTAGGCTTGGTCCAGCGGGAACCAGGACATACAGGGAGGGAGGCTGGTAGGGATTGTGATGGTGTGCCAGCTGGGGACTTGAACTCAAGCCTCTGGTCAGGTGCTCCGTGTTGAATCCGCCACCCTCCAGTTTGATGGGAGTCAGCCTCTCACCAGGGTGTGATGGCCACTCTTATCTCTAGCCCTGAGAGCTCCTGGGAGCTGGGCCCTTCGTTGTAAGTGCCATTTGTCACACTTGGGATCACACAGCTCTGGGCTCAAGGGACTCAGTTCCTGTCTTTTGTTCTGTTTGGCAGTGCTGAGGTTGGAACCCAGGGCTTCATAGTGCTAGGCATGACTTCCTCTACCTCTGAACTACACTCTAGTCCCTCACTGCCATTCAGGAAAGTAGGAAGCTTAGCTTGTTTTGCACAGCTGTCTTGTCAGTTGCTATGAGGATCCTGTTAAGTGGGGGTGGGTGGTACGGGGGGGCGGGGCGCAAGGGTGGCACTCAGCTAGGGCTTTTGAAATCCTGAAAGTGGCTTTATGCAGGTGCCTGGTTCGTTATGCTCCACCCCCACTTTTAGGTCACCACTTTGGGATGCTGCGAGGCCAAGTTCTGGGTCAAACCCGTGCTGAGGGCAGCGTGGGCAGCCAGGCCACCTTATGAGCTGGGGAGTGACCAAGAGCCTAAGGAGGGCCTCTGGAAGCCCCAATTTCCTGCTTCTTCCTGGTGCCCAAGGGTTTACCTGCTCTGCTGCTCGAGAAAAGTGGCCCGGGTATCTTTGCATCACCTCCTGGAGAGTCAGGTGCTGTTGTAATTATGGGTTCAGACTCCTGGGAGCTGGAGGCAGGCATGCCCTCTGGCCACCACTGGCTGCACTCTGTAGCTAGCAGCACACCAGGGCGGTAGGAGCTGGGACCTCAGCTTCTGTCCCTTGTGTTGTATGGTGAAGCTGCTGACTCTGTCCTCCCATCTGCCAGTGGACCCAGGAGCCCAGTAGCTAGAGCGTAGGTGGGACCCAAACACTACCCCTTCCTCTCCCACCTCTGGAGAGTTTGGGTGCCTTGGAGAGGGATATAGTACTTAACCTACTAAGTAGGACATCTGTCCAGGAGTCACAGGGGTAGCAGTGAAGGCTGTTTGTGTGGTGTTTATTATGCACCTACTGTATGTCAGGCACCTTGCTAAGCCCTGGATTCTGTGCTTGATTTTTTGTTTTTGTTTTTATGTTGTTGAGTCTATGTGGTATGAGTGATGGGTATAAGACCTATCCTACAGTACCACCATCTTTCTTGCCATGTCAAAGTCACCAGGCTGAGCTTGAGGGTCAAAGCTTGGGGACAGTGCGAGTGTCCAGTATGAGCAGTCAAACCACAAAGTCCTGTTTGCTTTCTTCTGTCATTTGTCAAACAAGCCACCACTGGGCATCCTCATCAGCCTGTGTGGGGCAGGGTCAAGAAAGACAGAGCATTGCCGGGCCAGGTATGGTGGCGCACGGCTTTAATCCTAGCACTTGGGAGGCAGAGGCAGGTGGATCTCTGTGAGTTCAAGGCCAGCCTGGTCTACATAGCGAGTTCCTGGACAGCTGGGGCTACAGGGAGGCAGCTGGCGGAGATCAGTGGCCACTGGGGAAAGGTGCAGGAGTCCACATTGTCTGAGGGTGACAAGAGCCCAGCTTCAGGGGCTCCTAAAATAACCACCAACTAACTCAGGGACTGGGGCCCAGCAGAGAAGAGTCACAGAGTAAGCTGAGAAATTGTCCCCAAAGATGAGGGACAGCCAGCCAGCTTACTTCAGGGATCCCCTGTCTCTGCTTTCCGGGTTCTAGGGTTACAGGTGACAGCCACACCCACCCAAATTTTATGTGGATTCTGGGGATCCAAACTCCAGTCCTCACAATTGCAGAGCAAGAGCTTTACCCACTGAGCCCTCTCTCCAACCTGTCTTTTCACGGAACCTGTTGCTCACTGACTGTCTCGACTGGGTGGTCAGAGGGCACCAGGGATCTTCCTGTCTCCATATACCCTGCCCAGTGGGAAGGTTACAGACACTTGCAGCCAACCCTAGCTTTTTACATGGGTGCTGGGTTCCCAAACTCAGCCTAAGTGGCAAGGCTTTTATTTACCCATTGAGCCGAAAATTTTCTCCAGTCCCCAAGTAGATATTTAAAAGCTTAATTCGTTCTAATGCCTGCTAGCTCAGGAGAGGTTCAGACTCTGAACCTGCCTTGGCGGCAGGTGAGGCAGGCTAGAGTCTCTGGCTCTTCTGGGTGGTTTAAGGTCAGTCTCTGTGATGAGTGTTAGTTACTAGGACTGGTTGGTGAGTCAGCCCTGCCCAGGAAACCCAGTGGGAAATGGGCTAGCCAGGAGGTAGGCCTGGTGAGCACTGCGCAGAGCCTGGGCTATAGGCGTGCCCAGTACTCAGATGCACTGAAGGAACGGCATATGGATGGGGTTTGTAGGCAGAGGTGTGAGTGAAGACCTGGCTGTGGAGCTTGTCAATTAAACATCCCTCACTGCACTGCTAAAACTGTTTGCAAGCCAGGTGCTGTCTGATTGACTTAATTAATTAGCATCTATTTGCAAACCAGCAATTAAAGAGCTAACATCCTTTCATGTGGCCTGATTAGGTCTGACAGGTCAGGTGTGGCCTGTCTCTTCTTTTTCCATAACATCCTGGAAGTCTTCAGCCAAGATTTTAAAAGCAAGCACTGAGCCAAGCATGGTGTGCACACCTTTAATCCCAGCACTCAGGAAGCAGAGGCAAGCAGATCTCTGTGAGTTCAAGGCCAGCCTGCTCTACATAATGAGTTCCAGGACACCTGGGGCTACAGGGAGACTGTGTCTTAAACAAACAAACGGAAGCACTAACGAATTCAGCCAAACCCAGAGCATTAGTTTTGATTTATGGGCTAGTACATCAAGACTGCATTTGGATTCTTCTTGGAGAGTGAGTCTTGTCTCATCCAAAGATGGGACCAGAGCTACGTTGATGGGGTTGAGGTGGACTGGGTGGGGACTTGAAGTGGGAACAAGATGGGAACCTGCTTGTCACCAGGGTGCCCTGTTGTACACACTTGAGGGTCACTAGGGGGCACTAGAAGCCAACCCAAGGTCACTTCCTTCTTCCTTCTTTCCTTCTTTCCTTCCTTCCTTCCTCCTTCTTTACTTCCTTCTTCCTTCCTTCTTTCCTTCCTTCCTTCCTCCCTCCTTCTTCCTTCCTTTCTCCTTCCTTTCTTCCTTCCTTTCTCCCTTCCTTCCTTTTTTCCTTCCTCCCTCCCTCCCTCCCTCCCTCCCTCCCTCCTTCCTTCCCCAAATACAGTCTTGCCATGCAGCCTAGCCTTAAACTCATGACCCTCCTGCTTCAGTCTCCCCAGTTGCTTGGATTATAGGCATGTGTCACCATACCCAGCTCAGGCTGGTTTGTAAATAGTATCCAGTGAAGGAAAAAACCCACTATCTATAGAATAATATGTAAGTAAATTTAAAGCATACATGTACATACAACTACTGGATCCATCCCCCATGCCTGTTTAAAGAAAATAAACAAGCTGGGTGTGGACAGACAGACAGACACAAACACACACACACACACAATACTAAATAGAATTAAAAAAAAATTGGGGGGCGGGGTGGTGGCATACACCTTTGATCCTAGCACCAGTGAGGAAGAGGCAGGTGGATCTCTGTGAGATTGAGGCCAGCCTGGTCTGCATAGCTAGTGCCAGGCCAGCTGGGGCTAAAGGGAGGCCCTGTCTCAAAAAGACCAAAATACAAAAATAAATAGATGTATTCTATCGGTAGTCAAATTCATAAAGACAGAGAGTAGAGATGTGGTTGCCAGAGGTGGAGGAAGGAAGGAGATGAGGAGTTAGCGTGTAATGAGCATGTACTTAAGGCCATAGAACTGCATGCAATAAAAATGGTTAAAACGGGCTGGAGAGATGGCTCAGTGGTTAAGAGCACTGACTGCTCTTGCAGAGATCCAGGGTTCAATTCTCAGCACCCACATGGCGGCTAAGAACCATCTTTAAGCTGGGCATGGTGGTGCATGCCTTTAATCCTAGCACTCAGGAGGCAATCTCTGTGAGTTCAAGGCCAGCCTGGTCTATAGGGAGACCCTGTCTCAAAAAGACAAAAAAAAAAAAGAAAAAGAAAAAAATGGTTAAAACAGTACATTTCATGTTATGTACATACCTCTTTTTTTTTTTTTTTTTTTGTCTTTTTGAGACAGGATCTCTCTGTAGCCCCAGCTGTCCTGGAACTCACTGTGTAGACCAGGCTGGCCTTGAACATAGAGATCCACCTGCCTCTGTCCCCTGAGTGTTTTTATTAAATTTTATTAAATTAAAGTTCTGCACCACCATGGCCAGCATTTTACCACCATACTTTTAAAGACACACTTTGAAAGACATACCACAGAGACCACAGGGGGCTGGGGAATGAGTGTGGGGCAGAGAACAACAGGGGTTAGGGAAAAATGAGATAAATTTGGGATAATCCCTCACTGAGGCAGATGCTGGTGTCACTCCTGAAGAACCGAAGGTGGGGGCCCGGCGGAGCTTGGTAGCACACAGCTGGACTTCTGCTCAGCCTGCCCATGCGTGACTGCTTCAGAGAGCCTCCCCAGCGTAGTGCCTTCCCTGCGGGATTCTTCCTGTGAGGGTGGATAGATCCGGTGGATCCTGAACAACTTACACTCTTCCCTCTCCTGCACGGGTGCTGTCTTAGCAACTACCTAGTCAGTATGGCTGACCTAGTGTCCTCTGTAGCTCTGCACCTGGGATGAATCCATTTCTGGTTTATGTTTGGGGCAGTCTTGAGTGCAATTATCATTCAATAGACTTTGTAACCCACTGTTTAAAAAGCCCCAGGAAGCAGAGCCCAGTGGCTCACCCTTTAATCCTAGTACTAGGGTGGGGGGAGGGGGCAGAGGCAGGTGGAGGTAGATCTCTGAAATTGAGGCCAGTCAGCTTTATATAAGAAACACAGCTTGAATAAACAAAAGGTTGTGAAGCAAGTAACAGGGGCTGGAGATGGCTCAGTGGTTAAGATCACTTCCTGCTCTTCCAAGTTTGGTTCCCAGCACCCACATTGGATGGCTCACAACTGCCTGTAACTCCAGCTCCAGGGAATCTGGTGTGCCCTCTTCTGGCTCCTGTTGGGTACACACACACACACACATGCACGCGCGCACACACACACACACGTGCGCACACACACACGTACATATAAATAAAAATAAAATTTTTTTGAAAGACTTGGGAATGAAATGTGGATGGAACAACAGGGGATCTGACCAAGCAGAACATGTGGCCATTTGCCAGGGGCTTGTGAGCCACCTTGCCATGCACACAGGTATGGAAGGAGGCACTGAGACTGAAGCTCCCCATGGGTATTTGCCTTGTCATCACAATGTGAGTAGAACGAACCATGCACCAGCAATTGTGTGTTACTTGAATGATGTCATTCTTCTGTGATTTAGATCAGACATGTAAACATTTTATAAAATTGCCCAAATGACAATAAAGTAGGGTTTATTGGTGGGAGGATTTTTTTTTTTTTTTTTTTTTTTTTGCGGTTCTTAGCCTCAGCCTTTAACGGCTGCGCTATCCCCACAGCCCTGGTGGGTTTTTAAAATCTTCAAATAATGGGGGCTGGAGAGATGGCTCAGTGGTTAAGAGCACTGACTACTCTTGCAGAGAACCGGGCTTTGGTTCCCAGCACCCACATGGCAGCTAACAGCCATCCATAACTCTAGGGGAATCTTACACCCTCTTCTGGCTTCTCCCAGCTGCACACAAGGGTGCACTTACATACATGCAGACAAAACACTTATACACATATAATAACATACAAATGAAACAGCAGTTTTAAGCTGCAAGTCAGTGTACTCTGAAAGGGAGGTGAGCAAAATAGGAAAAAGGCCAGTGTGAGGGAGGCAGAACCCAGAGCCTCGAAGACATTAGGCAGATGGTAACCACTGAGCCACATCCTCAGCCTGATGCCTTTTAACACTGGGCCTTAGTGCCCCCTAGGAATTGTCCTTTGATCCCTTGCAATAAGCCTCATAGGGTAAGAAGGCTGTTGGAGACTCAGAACCCTTGTTGGGAGCTGAGGGAGAATTCCTGTGTCAGAGGAGTCTGTGGTAAGAAGGCCCCACACTGCCCTGAGCTGGACATTCCTTTGTGGTTCAGCCTGAGTTCTTTGAGGGCTCCGGATTCTAGACTCTGCCTGCCAAGCAGTTTGGTGTGGTAGGACTTCACACAGACCCACATTTTTCACTTCCCATCTCAAAAGACCTGATTTGTCAGTAGCTTGGTTATACTAGTGCCCACCTCACACAATTCTTACAATAGAATGAGATGATGGGAATCTGTAAGATTCTGTCCCAGAGCTTGGCACACATGGTAGATTCACAGTGATGGCCCCTGTCACTATTTTGCACATGTTGGATTTAGGGCAGCAGCAATAATCAAGCCACCCCCATATGCTGGCTTTCAGCCCTTTGGTCACAGGACGGCTGCTGCAAAGTAGACATTGCATCAACATCTCTACTTTTCTTGTCCTAAACCAAAAGCTTTCCCAGGCTTTCCGTGGGGTCCTGTTGGCCAGCTCTGTTCACCCAGAGCTGCAAGGGAGACAAGAAAATGACAGGGAAAGAAGATTTCCACGCCTTAGAACAGGTGGTTCTCTGTCATGTTCCTGGTATTCTGTCAGTGGGGGAGCAGCGTGGAGTGGCCGATGGGACAGCAGCCCGCAGCGGCTCCCTTGTACTTAACCCCCAGTGGCTTCCCTGATGTTGGGCACTGTGGCATCAGGGCAGAAGGGACAGGGAAGGAACTTGAGGGTGACTTAGCTCTGCAAAGAAGTGTGAGTACAGAACAGAAACTTCTAGAAGTGAAACCCAGCATCCTGTCTCCCCGCCCCATGCGTCTCCATGGCTGGGACTTTGCTTTGGAAGTACTTTCTCCTGTTCTTTGGGACAACAAATATGTTTCTCCACTTTTAGGTTTTTCCTCTAACCCCAGAATCTTGGGGAAGAGTATGGTTGGGATCCCTGAAGAGCTGGAAAGAAAAAGTCTGAGTTCAGGGGCAAGCTCGCACCTGCTCAGAATTGGTACCTGTCCTGGGGACACACAGTTGCCCTCTTCTGTTGGACCTACCATGGGTCCTGGAGAACTAGACAAATGGCTAGAGCTGCCAGTCAGACTGGCATCTTGGCATCAGGAAGGTCACATGCCAATTAGATGCCTCTTCTAAGTGCCAGTGCCACTCAGCTGTTCTGATGTAGGGTTATGGGCAACTGGGCCAGAGAAGGCCACGTGAGAAGTCTGCAGCCTGTCCCATGTGGAGGTGAGAGTGGCCCTGGCAGTTGCTTAGGCATCCATGGGTAGTCTGGGTGCTCAGCCTGGGGAACCCTGGGAGAGGCTCTCCCAGCTGAACTCCCATTCAGCTGGAGGCCTGAGAGCTGAGGTCAGAGGCATAAGCTGAAAAGGGGCCGGAGTGACAGTTGTCAAAGATAGTGGCACAGTGGGTGGGAAACTGCTTTCCATTAATAAACGTCTCAGGTAATGTCACCTTTTCAGCTACAGTGTTGATGCAGCAGCCTTTCTATTTTTTTTTTAATTTTTTAATTTATTTTCGTATGTGTATGAATGTACTGTCTGCATGCAGGTTTGTGCACCCGTGTCCAATGCTGTGGAGGTCAGAAGAGGGTGTCGGATTCCCCTGGAGCTGGAGTTAAAGACGGTTCTCAGCCGTCATGTGGATGCTGGGGATCGAACCCAGGTCCTCTGCAAGAGCAGTTGGCGCTCTTAACCACTAGGCCATCTCTCTAGCCCCAGCCTTTCTATCTTTTGCATGCATATGTATGTTCGGTTGCATGCCTGTGTGTATGTATACTAACATGCAACACAAATGTGTGGGTGTGGGGAGGCAGAGGTTGACACTGAGTGCCTTTCTAAACTATTCTCCAATTTTATTGCTGAGGTGAGGTCTCTCACTGAAGCCAGAATACTCTGATTTGACTAATCCAGCTATTCCCGGGGATCCCCTGTACCCACCTCCTCAGTGCCAGGATTACAGATCATCCCAGAATCCTCTGATTGAGCTAATCCAGCTAGCCATCTAGTCTCAGGGATCCCCTGTACCCACCTCAGTGCTGGGATTACAGAACCCCCAACCACCCTCGCTTTTATGCAGATTATTGGGGATCTGAACTCCTGTCTTCACTCTCAGGGGTCATCTCTGAGCCATCTCTTCAGCCCCAAGGCCCTTATTTTAAACTGGAAACTCTTTAAATGGCTCAAACAGCACTCTTTATTTCATGACATGGAGAAGGCTCTTCCAGAGTGGCTGGAGGCAGGGCTGCATTGTTTGAGCCCTAACCCCTGAATCCCCCATCCTAGGCCTAGCAAGGAAGAATAGCTAGCTGAGGAAAAGGTGGCTGCCTGTCCGTCCTGGACCCCAGCACTTCCCCTGCCTTGTCCCCTGCCTGCTGCTCCCTGATTTCTTCCCAGGCCTGGAGACCCCCTCCCAAAGGCCTGTGATCTGGTTTCCTACAAGCACTCAGAACTGGGCAGCAGCGTTTTTACCGTAGGTGGCGGTATGGGAAGGTGTTCCCTTGCAGCTTTGTGGCCAACCCAATCGCCCTGTGCCATTGCTGGGGTTTTTTTTTTTGGGGGGGGGGACTTTGAGCCTGCTGGAGTCAAGGGGACATGGGATGGGAAATCTTCTGTATTTGCTTGGCACAGGAAGCGTGCTTGGAAACTGGGGGATGAGTAAAAGAAGGGATGAATGAATGAATGAATGAATGAATGAATGAATGAATGAGGTGGGAGGACATACCAGCATACAGATTTAGTGGGTTTGAAATGTTGTTTTATGTTGTAAACTAATCTGTTTGCATTACAAGTAAATTTCCTTATAACTAGGATACTTTTCATGATGGTGCTGGCCCTACTGTCCCTGCCGGGACCAGGACAGTCCAGGCAGGCACTGAGCATGCTGGTCACATCCTCACACATCACTTCTGAGGGAACATCATGTTTTCTGGGTTGTGTCACTGGTCACTTAGAGGCACCTAGCCTAGTGAGCCCCACCAGGCATTTTTGAAATGATCCTCAGTGTTTGATTTTTTTCTCTTTCAGAGTGAAACATCTTTCAACCTAATATCAGAAAAATGTGACATTCTATCAATTCTTCGAGATCATCCTGAAAACAGGATTTACCAGAGGAAAATCCAGGTGAGGCTGCGGTTGAGAGTAGAGAAGAAGGTGCCCTGTAGAAGGAGCCGCACTTGAGACAGGTTTCCTGGAGGAATGGGAACTTCCTTAGGGGATTCGCACGCTGGGTGTTTGTCTTGGTGAGAAATCATTTCCTTTTGGGAAACCCTACACATTTTATTTTATTTTTGATTTTTGAGACAAGTTCTCCCTGTAGCCCTGGCTGGCCTAGAACTCTCTGTGTAGACCAGGCTGGCCTCCATCTCAGAGATCCACCTGCTTCTGCCTCCCAAGTATTATAACTAATGTCTGGCTCTTTACATCTTTTTTTTTTTTTTTTTTTTTTTTTTTAAAAAAAAAAAATTGTAAGAGGCCAGCATTAGTTATAATACTTTTGGAGGCAGGAAGCAGTGTGAGATCTCTGAGATGGGGGAGGCCCACGCTGGTCTAACAGAGAGTTCTCAGGCAGCCAGTGGACTTAACAGAGAGAAACTTTGTCTCAAAATCAGATACCAAATAAGAATGTAAATGTGTAGGTTTCCCGAAAACGGGATATGATTTATGTCACCAAAGACAGAGACACCCAGCGTGGCATGCATCCACTAAGGAATTCCGCATTTGTCCTTCCAGGAAACCTGTCTCAAGTGCGGCTCCTTCTACAGGGCACCTTCTTCTCTACTCTCAACCGCAGCCTCACCTGGATTTTCCTCTGGTAAATCCTGTTTTCAGGATGATCTCGAAGAATTGATAGAATGTCACATTTTTCTGATATTTAGGTGAAAGATGTTTCCACTCTGGAAAGAGGGAAAAAAATCAAACACTTCGAGTGGAATCATTTCCAAAAAAAGCTAGTGGGGCTCACTAGGCTAGATGTCCTTCTAACGTGACACAGCTGACACACCCAGAAAACATGATTTCCCCTCAGATAAGTGGTTGTGTGAGAGGGATAGTTGACCAGCACATTGGCTCAGTGCCTACCTGGTAACCTGGTCCTGTCCTGTGCTGTTTGGACATTTGGGCCCAGCACCATTATGAAAATGCATATCTCTAGTTTTATAAGGAAAAATCGTGATAATTTTGATAAATGACTCCAAGAAATCGTTGCGTACTAACATAAAACACTTACACCAAACCTTAAATTGTATGAGGTAATGTATCAATTCCACCTCTCCTTCATTCATCCTTATTCTCCCTTATCCTTGCTTACTCAATCCCCCTTTTCAAGCACAGTCCTGTGCAGCACAATACAGACAAATTGCTCATCCCGTCCCTTGCTCCAGCTCGGCTCATATCAGGTCCTCCAACATCGCTATACCCCTACCAGGCAAAAAAAACTAGACCCCAGCACTGCACAGGGCTATTGGATATCTAGTTGGCCACAAGCTGCAAGGGGACACCATTCCATACCGACCATAGCAGTAAATACACATAGCGTAAAAACACGCTGTGCAGTTCTGATGTGTTTGTTAGGAAACCAGATACAGAGGGCCTTGTGGGGCGAAAGGAGGGCTCCTAAGGGGCCGTGGGTAGACAAGAAAATGTAAGGTGATCAGGACAGTCAATGGCAAGGGACAGGCAGACTGTGGTCAGGCTGAGGTTATCGGAGCAGGACGGAACAGCAGCCACCTTATTCCCTCAGCTAACATATTCTTCCCTTGCTAGGCAGATGAGGCGGATAGTCACGGTTGGTTCCTAGTTAGGGCAAGAGAATGCAGTCCGCCTGCCTCCAGTCCAACTTCTGAAAGAGCCGCTTCTCCATGTCATGGAAATAAAAGACGTGCCGTGTTTGAAGCATTTTAAAAGTATTCCAATCTTTTAAAATAAGGGCCTGGGCTGGAGATGTATTATGGCTTCATGAGAAGAAGTTTATTGACTCCCGTTCTGAAGTGAAGAACCAGTATTCTCACTTTAGTGAGTTCAGATCCCGAATTAACTTGCATAAATGCAGAGAAGGTGGTGAATTGGAACTTAAGAAGTTCTGTTATCCCCTTAAAGCACTACGAAGTGTCATTGAAGGAATGATATGGTTATCAGGTGTCCCTGAGAAAGGACTAAGGATGGCATAGCTGGATATTAGCTCAATCAAGGAGATTCTGTGCAGAAATCTCAACTTATAATGATCTGTATTTAATCCTGTATCACAGAAGGCACGGTGAAGGAGGATGATGGGGTTACTAGAGGTCGACTATCCGCTCCAAGTGTAAGTGGTAAGCTGGTATAGTCAAAATCCGGGTAGATAATTCTTGGTCTTTCAGTCTGATGGAGAACCTCACCTCAGCAATAAAAATTCTTTGAAAAATGTCATTAGAGGGCATCACGTATTTTTTTGGCAAAAAGGCACCGGCAAGATGGAAATGCATCAACCTTTACTGCCTCCCCACAGATACCCACACAGTCTTGTTGTTGATCATTTTTAAAGAAGTACCATAAACAACCAGTTGATACGCAATGGGAATAGGGACCTCAGTTTTCTGAAGAGCCAAGAGCTACTTCGTTGCCATGCAAAAAGATAGAAAAGAGTCTGGGCTTTAGAATGACTGCGACTCCTTCCTAACCCCGAGTGAGTTCCATTATTAATGAGCACTTCCAACTGCTCATGAGGTAGAGGACCTTGGGGGTATCACGATCACCGGCGCATCCACCATGACGGTGGAACCGTCTCTCATAACTCCAGCCTCAGGGGAATCGCGACTCACCTCCTACTTCTGATCCTCCACTCACCCACAGCATTGAAATCGTGGCATTACAAATAACATGCAGCAAAACACTAGCAGCATCGCAAGACCGAGTAAACTCATTCATACAACATACTTAACGAGAAATAGAGGATTCAATAGAGCAAATTTAGAACGGAAAGAAGAAGCAAAATAGAGTAAGATGCTGCATGCAATCAAACTACTGTAAGCTGAAAAGTGAACATCTTCATATTTAGGTCTGCACACTATTAGCCGCTGATGCACGATTATAATGGAATAGCACGTTTCGCCTACCCACTGTGGGCTCACTATCTTTGACACAACTGTCAACTCCGGCTTTTCGCTATATGACCTACGAACCTTGCTACAAGCTCTCAGGCCTCCAGAATTAGGAGATCCTAGGGTAAGTGGATTTGAAACCCCAGAGTTCAGCTGGGGGTCGCAGAGCACTTATCAGAAGGGTTCCCCGGCTGGCACTTCAGACTAACCCTTAGGTCAATGTGATGACACTCAATGCACACCTGCCCAGGCTGGCGCAACGTCTCACCTAGCGCGACAATGGGACAAGGCTAGGTTTAGATCTTCTAGTCCGAGCATCCCTTCTCTTGGCCAGGTGACTCCATAACCCCCATACATCATAACTGAATTGGACATACGGCACTTTAGTGGAGAGGCAACTATTGGCATGTGACCTCTATGCCAAGATAGCCGTCCTGAATGGGGCAAGCTGCTAGCCCATTGTGCTCTAGTTCTCCGGACCCCTTAGTGGATTAGTAACTGCTTTTACGGGGTCCAACAGAATGGAGGGCACACTGTCGTTCCCCACGACAGAGGATCCAGAACTCAAAAATTCCCCAGGTACCAATTCTGAGCAGGTGCGAGCTTGCCCCTGAACTCAGACTTTTTCTTTCCAGCTCTTCAGGGATCCCAACCATACTCTTCCCCAAGATTCTGGGGTTAGAGGAAAAACCTAAAAGTGGAGAAACATATTTGTTGTCCCAAAGAACAGGAGAAAGTACTTCCAAAGCAAAGTCCCAGCCATGGAGACGCATGGGGCGGGGAGACAGGATGCTGGGTTTCACTTCTAGAAGTTTCTGTTCTGTACTCACACTTCTTTGCAGAGCTAAGTCACCCTCAAGTTCCTTCCCTGTCCCTTCTGCCCTGATGCCACAGTGCCCAACATCAGGGAAGCCACTGGGGGTTAAGTACAAGGGAGCCGCTGCGGGCTGCTGTCCCATCGGCCACTCCACGCTGCTCCCCCACTGACAGAAACCAGGACATGACAGAAACCACCTGTCTTAAAGGCGTGGAAATTCTTTCCTGTCATTTTCTGCTTCCCTTGCAGCTCTGGGTGAACAGAGCTGGCCAACAGGACCCCACGGAAAGCCTGGGAAAGCTTTTGGTTTAGGACAAGAAAAGTAGAGATGTTGATGCAATGTCTACTTTGCAGCAGCCGTCCTGTGACCAAAGGGCTGAAAGCCAGCATATGGGGGTGGCTTGATTATTGCTGCTGCCCTAAATCCAACATGTGCAAAATAGTGACAGGGGCCATCACTGTGAATCTACCATGTGTGCCAAGCTCTGGGACAGAATCTTACAGATTCCCATCATCTCATTCTATTGTAAGAATTGTGTGAGGTGGGCACTAGTATAACCAAGCTACNTTTTTTTTTTTTTTTGGTCTTTTTGAGACAGGGTCTCCCTGTAGCTCCAGCTGTCCTGGAACTCACTGTGTAGACCAGGCTAGCCTTGAACTCACAGAGATCCACCTGCCTCTGCCTGGGATTAAAGTGCTTGATTTTTTTTTTATTTTATTTTTTTGCTATTCAAGTGATTGATTTTCTTGCTAATACTTTATTACAATTCTGTGGCTAGTACTTATTAGCCCCAGTTCACAGCTGAGCAAACAGACCACACAGCTACTGAGCTGAGCTGGGATCTATGAATCCCCACAGTCTGATCTCAGAAGCCACCTTGGTTACTGCTGTACTTCGGGCCCTATCAGGACAGGGGAATCACTGGAGGGCTGTAAGGGTCACTCCACTCCTGGAGCTGGAGAGGATGGACGAGCAAGGCCCTTTCTCTGGGCTGCACATGGCAGAAGGCCTTTCTCTGTGCTGACAGTGTCCGGCAGTCTTCCAGACCCTCCCCCAAGGTACTCACAGACACAGCACCATGTTAGGTCTTGACTTACTCTGGGAGATGCCTCCTGGGGTTGGGAGGGCAGTCAGCAGCTCAGGGGTGTTGTTCCTATCCTAGACACACATGTGGTCATGAGGAGCACTTGCGGGATCAAGAGTGAGGGCTGAGGGCAGGCTGGCTCGCGTACTTAGCTTCTCTGGAGAGGCCAACAGGAAGTGCTATTCCCCAGCAGCCTGCTTCAGAGAGTCCAGCCAACTCGATGCTTTCTTGTTGCTAGGGCTTCCTGCTCCTTTGAAAACCAAGTCTCCTGTACTTGGAGAATTCTGACTGATGTCCCATGAGATGGACAAGTGACTCTAGGCCCCTTCAGAATGCTACTGGCATCTGGGAGCAGGCCCACAGGAGTGGTGGCATGGCATTTCTCAATTAGTTGAAACATTTGACAAACTGTCCAGGCTGCTCAGAGCTGAGGACCTCACTCTCAGACTCTGTAGCCTCCCTACCATGGGCCCCACCCTGTCAGCTCCCAGCAGCCCCTCTGCCACGTGCCCCACCCTGTCAGCTCCCAGCAGCCACACTACCACGTGCCCCACCCTGTCAGCTCCCAGCAGCCACTATACCATGTACCCCCACACTGTCAGCTCCCAGCAGCCACTCTACCACATACCCCACCCTGTCAGCTCCCAGCAGCCACTCTACCACATACCCCACCCTGTCAGCTCTCAGCAGCCCCTCTACTATGTGCCCCACCCTGTCAGCTCCCAGCAGCCACTCTACCACGTGCCCTACCCTGTCAGCTCCCAGCAGCCACTCTACCACGTGCCCTACCCTGTCAGCTCCCAGCAGCCACTCTACCACGTGCCCCACCCTGTCAGCTCCCAGCAGCCACTCTACCACATACCCCACCCTGTCAGCTCCCAGCAGCCACTCTACCACATACCCCACCCTGTCAGCTCTCAGCAGCCCCTCTACCATGTGCCCCACCCTGTCAGCTCCCAGCAGCCACTCTACCACGTGCCCTACCCTGTCAGCTCCCAGCAGCCACTCTACCACGTGCCCCACCCTGTCAGCTCCCAGCAGCCACTCTACCACATACCCCACCCTGTCAGCTCCCAGCAGCCACTCTACCACGTGCCCCACCATGTCAGCTCCCAGCAGCCACTCTACCACGTGCCCCACCCTGACAGCTCCCAGCAGCTACCTTGCCACACAGCTCACTCAATTTCCAGCTGCTTTCTTCTCAGGCTTCCTGCAGGAAGCCTTCCCTGACTGCTAGAGTTTAGTGTGGATGTTCCTGCCCCAGAGCACCCCAGCCCCCATCCCCATCCTCAGATGCCATCATCTCCCCTGATTGCACGTTGCCCAGTGCTGCAGGCTGAGGTCCTCCGCTTCTAACACCCAGGTCACAGCCAGTGTATTCTTTTTTGTACCTGTAGAATGGATGACGGTGGGGGATTGAGGGAAGGAGCTGCAGCCAGCCAGGCCACCAGCTGACCAGCACCACTGTGCTGCTCTAATGTCCACGTGCCCTCTTCTCCCCTCAGGAGCTCAGCAAAAGATTCACCTCAATCCGAAAGACCAAAGGGGATGGGAACTGCTTCTACCGGGCCTTGGGCTATTCCTACCTGGAGTCTCTGCTGGGCAAAAGCAGAGAGATCCTCAAGTGAGTGGGGCTGGGAGGCTCAGGGTTCCCCTGCTCTGTGCTGGATCCGTCCGCCTCCGCCTCCTGTACGGGAGCCAAGGCTGCCTGATGGACGCAGAGGATGTCCTAGAAGGGCAACCGCCCCCACTGGTAGAGTTGTGGGCATGGCCAGAGGCCAAGGAGGGTGGCCAGAGGCCAGGTCTGTAACCTGCCTGACACTTCCCAGTTCTCAGATTTGCCTGTGGGTTTAGCTTATCAATGTGGGGTCGGTACTTGGTGTTCACTGAAAGAAAGGACAAGAAGGAAACAGACAAAAACAAAAAACATACAGGTGTAGAGGCTCACTGAAGGAGCCTGTTTAAAAAACAAAACATAGATGGGTGTAGTGGCACATGCCTTTAATCCCGGAGGCAGGATGTCTGAGTTGGAGGCCAGCCTGGTCCCTGGAGCTACAGGGAGACCTTGTTTGAAGAACAGGAAACAAAACACAACAAAAAGGAAAAACAAGAGGAAATGTGTTCCTGCTCATCTTGGTCTTTTGTTATTGGGGTGTGTGTGTGTGTGTGTGTGCATGCACACTGTGGTACATGTGTGCATGTACACTGTGGTGCGTGTGTGCATGTGTGTGTGTACACCGTGGTTCGTTTGTGCACGTGTGTACGCTGTGGCACGTGTGTGCATGTGTGTGTGTACACTGTGGTGTGTGTGTGCATGTGTGTATGTGTACACTGGTGCGTGTGTGTTGTGTACACTGGTGTACATGTGTGTACACTGCGGTGCGTGTGTGCATGTGTGTGTACACTGTGGTGCGTGTGTGCATGTGTTTGTGTTTGTACACTGTGGTGTGTGTGTGTGTGTACAGAGGTCAGAAGACAACTTTCGGGACTGTTTTCTTCCACTGTGGATTCCAGGGATCGAAGGCAGCTGTCAGGCGTAGGTGGCAAGCACTTTACCCTGCTGGCCCCAACCTTGGTCTTGAGTGAATTAGCTCTTTGCTGGCTGGCCTGGTTCATGTGTTAACGAAATGCTGCTTTAATTGGTGACCTTGTGCTAGGCCTTTGTGTGGGGTAGGTTCAGAGTTGCTCACACCATGTGCAGACCTGGTGTCTTGGCGGGACTGAGGTTCCTGGTTAGCAGGTCTGGGAAGGATTGTGGGGGCTCTGTATTGCTCCCCCATGATACCCATAGTTCTGGATCTCTGACCATACTTGAGGAACAGGCAGCTTAGAGACCCAGCTGGTTCTGAACCTTGGTGTCATACAAACCTTCGAAAGTTTGGTAAAGGAAGGTCTGGTTCTCATCAGAGCCATGTGCTGTACCTGCTCTGGGAAGGAGTCGTTTCCAGCCTTCATCTATACCCCATGCTCTAGGATTACTGGAGACCCTCGAACAAGGCCATCTAGGTAGGCCCTTCCCTCTCCAGCCCCTCGCTGCCAGCTGAGTCAGGTGCAGGAAGGACCATCCTAGCACAGAAGACTTTCTCCTGCTTGGCCTGCTGCCTGAGCACCTGCTCTGACCAGGCTAGCCCCAGCCCTAGCTCAGATATCCATAGCAACTCAGGAGTGTTTCCTACACCGTCTGTAGTTCCTCTCCTCAAGGTGAATGTTGGCCCTGGAGTTGCCATACACAATAAGGGACCAACTCATGAAGCACTTTGAGCCCTGAGTGTATTTATCTGTCCTTGATGTCATTACTTATCCTCCTCCATAGCCCTTCGGGTACATATGGTACCCCTCAGGGCTGCCACAAGCCTAAGCAACACTCTTTGAGGCATGCCTTATGGGGGCCAGAACCTGCCAGATGGCCTAGTACAATCTTTCTTTGAGAGAGGGCATTGCCATCATCCCCCCTGTTTATACATGAATGAGTAAGCCAGGCTCCCTAAATGTCAAGTGACTTGCTCAAGGCCACCCTCCAGCTGCTGTGTGTCCTGGCCCATCAGGTCTTCCCTCTAAGCCAGAGTCACCTGTCCTGGACTGGGTATGTGTCCCACTCACCTGGCCCTGCATGTCATCATTTTATGAGGAATGAAGGGCTGCGGGGGGGGGGGGGAGGCAGTGGTTTAGACTCCTTCCCAGAGTGTGTGCAGTACATGACTCTGATCGGGAGAGCTGAGCCTTCACCACATCTTCCAAGGACTGTGGGACTGACTCCATGGTTCAGAGAGAATGGAAGGGATGGGACAGTGGGTAGGAGACATCGGAGGGAGCTGGTCAACATCCTAGCCTGGTAGAGACAAAGCACAGAGCGACTTGTAAAAAGTGAAGGCCCTCAACAGCCTGGAGGTCTGTAGCACCTCCTGGGGCTCCTGCCCGGTTTAGGGCTGTGCACTGTCCAGGCCACAGCTGCAGACAGGTGCAGGATGGGGCTCAGGCCAGCTCTGTGGTCTCCCGAATTGGAGGCACTAGACAGGACTGGCCACTGAATCCCTGCCTAGCAGTAACAGCAAAAGTAGGAAGTCTTGCACTCTACCTGGTCATTGCCCACATCACACAGAAGGGGGCTCAAAGCCACAGAGGGGGCTGATGGGTGGAGGCTGATGGAAAGCGCACAGTGCTCCCTCCCCCTCAGCCTCTGTGCTTCAGCCTGGCAGATCATTCAGCCAGGGGGACTTGGGACAGATGTCCTATCTGCTGTTTTAGGGGATCTGTTCTCTTCCCCTGCCAGCCCCCATCCCCCTGCGGGGAGAGGTGCAAAGACTCCAGGCCTTTCTGCACAGCTTCTCCCTTCGAGGTTCTGACCAGACCTAACCCTGCTTAGCTTCTGAGATTAGATGGCTTGCCATGGCCAAAGACGTGCTTTGTTTTCTTCTGTGAAACCTTCAGCCTCCCAGATCCTCAAATCTTCCTCAGCATCTGGTCCACCATCTTCAAGGACAGGCCATGGCTAGGGGCCTGAGCATGGCCACACTGTGTGCATGCCCCCCAGCCACCTGCCTGGCCCTTCGCACACAGTAGAGTACTCAGGTCTGTGTTTAGCTCTGAAGCTCAACAGATCTGGAGCCAAGGGCCAGCCTGGCGTTCCACACCAGCCTCACCACTCCACAAGGACACTGGGACAGGTGGCGGGAAGGTGTGCATCGGGGACCTTAGAATGAGGGCAGAAGTTAGAGCAAGGCTGGTACTAACAAATGTTTAAGAGTGGGTGAGGAGGGTGGGGACAAGGAGGCCTGATTTGTGGGTAAGCCGAGTTCTGAGGTAGGAACGTTCTTGTGATAACCGATTTCTGGTTACTCACATGAGCAACTTGAGAGAGATGGAAGATGAGAAGATGGAAGAAACCTGTGGTCCATAATGTTTCTACCTCGAATATGTGACGGTTCCAGTGACCAGGACACAGCTAGTACTAACTAAATGGGCAGCACTGAGCTGTATTAGCCTTGGGTTTTGTCACACTTTGTAAAGTTTGCACCATTTGGGTTTTTACTAAGTGCTGTAATGCCTGGATGGCTAAATTCTTAAAAACATAGCAGCTCATTGTTCATGAGTAGCTACAAATTGTTACCTCCCAAAGAGGGGCATCCCCCAAAGAGGGGTATCCCGTAGGCCACACAGGTGCTGCCCTGTTGAGGTGCTGTGGCTGGACAGGCAGTGTGTCCCTGGACTTGAGATGAGGAAGGCACATCCCCAGGAGGGGCATGATGCCCAGGAGAGAGAGCAGGAGACGAGTGGGAGAGGTGTGCTGGCTGTGATGGAGATCCCCGTGAGGAAGGAGGAAAGGGAAAGCTGGGCGTGAGCAGGGAGAAGAGGGGCGGGGGGGGGAGGGGGACGACCACAGGGACAGGAAGGAGGCCTTTGAAAAAGGAGCTGCCCCGTCAGGGGAAGTGTGGCCGGGGGGACGGACCACAGGGACAGGAAGGAGGCCTTTGAAAGAGGAGCTGCCCCGTCAGGGGAAGTGTGGCCGTGGTCTGTTTCCTCGCCTGAGTTGAGTCATTTACAGTCAGTACAGGACATGTATGGCCGTGCTTTAAAAATCACAGATGCTTCTGTTAAGTGAGGCTGGTAGGAGCTGGATGGTTGCCTGTCACAGCAGTGCCCTGTGACCATCAGGTGACCGTAGGCTCTCCTCCCCTCCAGATTTAAAGAACGTGTGCTACAGACCCCAAATGACCTTCTGGCTGCCGGCTTTGAGGAGCACAAGTTCCAGAACTTCTTTAATGCTGTGAGTGCACCTGAGCCGGGCTGGCTGAGGACGAAAGCCTTCCACGTGGGCAGAACGGACAGGGGCAGGCCCTGCTGGAGTTCCCTGCCCACCGCTCCGCAGCTGTGTCCTGATTCCTCTTGCCTGGGGCTGGGGCAGGGGCAGGGGCTGGGGCAGGGGCAGGGGCAGGGGCAGGGGCAGGGGCAGGGGCTGGGGTTAGGACAGGGTCGCTTGCTATTTTGGTGGGGATGTGTGGGCACAGAGTGCCTAGATTGAGAGGAGACTCTGCCTCTCACTACTGTGAATGAATACTGGAGGGGCCCCGATGCTAGGCCCCTAGAGGGCTTTAGCACCAACCCTCACTGCAATCTCAGAATGAGCTCTGAGGGCTTCCGGGGAGGCGAGCAGGGTTTGTGGTTCTGCTCTAATGGTGACGACCGGCTGTTCAGTTTTACAGCGTGGTAGAGCTCGTAGAGAAGGATGGCTCAGTGTCCAGCCTGCTGAAGGTGTTCAATGACCAGAGCTCCTCAGACCGAATCGTGCAGTTCTTGCGCCTGCTCACATCAGCCTTCATCAAGAACCGAGCTGACTTCTTCCGACACTTCATTGATGAGGAGATGGACATCAAAGACTTCTGTACTCATGTAGGTCCTTGGAGTCTTAGCCGTGGGGATGCATCCCAGCCCGGGGCTCTGTTTATCTGTCTCCTACATGCATCAGCACCACTGTTTCTGCCCAGAGGACATGGGGATCCATTCTTGCAGTACCAAAATGCAAGGTTGGTGAACTGCAGGCATACCAGCTGCCTGAGGACTGAGCTTATATAGATAGCCAGTCGCTGGCCTTCCCTGGAGCTGTGGCATCTGGAATAACAGGACTGTTGATAAATCGCAGAGCAGCCTCCAGTCATATGTGCCCTAAGATGAGCATTTGTTTATGATGTAGTTATCTAAAGGAGTGGCCAACAGGTAAAAATGTGGCAATTCTCATATGTATATCTGGATTTCTCTTTTTAAAAGTCTTGAAAAAGATGAAAAAAAAAAAGTATCTGGAGATAGGGGCTGGAGAGATGGTTCATTGGTTAAGAGAACTGGATGCTCCTGCAGAGGAGCTGGGCTCAATTCCCAGCACCCCACATGGTGGCTAACAACTGTCTATACTCTCAGTTCCAGGGGATCCAACACCCTCTTCCGACCTAAGCATTGCATGGCACGGGGGTACTTACATACATGTAGGCAGTATACTCATACACATTAAATAATACATTTTTCTACAAAGTATCAGGAGATACTGGGCCCTAACAGGTGGCAACAATCAGCAGGCAGAACAGTGCCTGTCCTCTGTGGACTGCCACCATCTCTGTCTGTCTCCTCAGCATTAGGGCTCACCTACAGGCCCTGGCCTTTGCAAGCACTTTTTACAATTGGAATCCTTCGATGACAAGGTCCTTTTAGTTTTTAAGTCTTTCATGCCAACGTGAAAGATTCTTCCCCACTTTGCAGATTCCTCCAAGGGTCTGAAGTAAATAAAGATGACTCTGATTCGTTTTCTCCAGTCCCAGTGATCTCTACATTGCTTCCTCTGTGACACAAGGGTATCAACCCCTGCCCCACACCTGCTTGCAAAGATCCCTTCCCAGCCTCGTGTGACTGTGACTCCGGGAGGTAGGCTGAACACGCCCTTTTCTACCTGGACTCCCTTCTAAGCTGGCTTCTTTTTGGCTTTGCAGGAAGTGGAGCCCATGGCCATGGAGTGTGACCACATCCAGATCACAGCCCTGTCTCAGGCGCTGAACATCGCGCTGCAGGTGGAGTACGTGGACGAGATGGACACGGCTCTGAACCACCACGTGTTTCCTGAGGCTGCCATCCCTTCTGTTTACCTGCTCTATAAAACGTCCCACTACAACATCCTTTATGCAGCTGATAAACACTGATTAATTTTAGGCCATGCCGTGGACCCTGTCATCTAACGGACTACATTCTGAATGGAACATTCCGTCTTTGCGATTTTTTGAGCGCTTTAGACTATAGCTAGAAAACGTACAGCCTTGTGGGTAAAGCCACTGGAAGACAGACCTCTGCTCATTATGGACTGATGACGTGGTAGGAATTCTAGTATTTATTTTGATGGAGGATCTAATGCTTGCTAACTCTGGACCAGAAAGCCTGGACCCCTGGCTCTGTATTCCAGTTTTCTGCAAGACCCTCATCGGACCTATCTATCTATCTGGAAGAGGTCCCTGCCAGCGCTGACCTGCTGTTGTGTGGAAATGGGGACACCTGGTTATTCCTTACCAGGGTGGTGCTTCCTATAGGGAGGAAAAGCTCAGGATCAGCTATCATGACTCGGGTAGCTTAGCAGACATGTAATGGTAGGTGGCTCCTGCGCATGAGGGCTTATGTGTTGCTTATGTGGGTGTGCCTTCCTGTTCCTCTCCTAGTCCAGAAAAGGACTTTAGCCTTCAGCATGAAGCTCAGGTTATGGGGTTCATGGGGTTCCTCTGCTTCTCAGAGCCAGAACTCCTGACTTTGGAGGACAGGCCCTTCAGGGCTCTGCTGTCAGCCCCACCTGGGTAAGGCTTGACAAAGACTTAGGGCCTGGACCAGAGTCAGTGTGTTCATGTCTGGGGACCAGGGGGCTGCAGCTGTCCATCATCCCAGTGAATTCCAGTAAAATCGAGGTAGTCAGCTGGCTGGGGTGTACACAGCGTGGAACCTAGCTGAGCGGATATTTTGCAAAGCTGTGCTTGGTTTCCCTCAACCCAAGCTTCAGGGACTGTTTGTTAGGTGGGAAAGAAGAGAGACAAGCTGTGGAATTGGCAGCAGCAGATTTGCATTGCTGGAAACCTCCAGCCAGTGCTGCCAGCAGCCTCCTCACCTGCACAGTCCCCGCAAATAGTTTTCTCACCTTGCTGCCTCAAGACTTCAGGAGTCCACCACCCTGGGCTGATGGGCAAGACGACGCTCACGGGGAAATCCAGCCTCTGGCTGGACTGAGGCTCTTGCAGCCACTTCATCCCTGGAACAGCTTGCTCCTTCTCATAGGTTTCACTCTGCAGGGACTTCTTAGAATCTCTTGGTGCTGCTGTGTGAGTCTGCTGACAGTCTGTGCAAAGACTGCATAGCAAGCTTCAAAGTCTTATATAAATGTCAGGTTTGTATCATTGCTTTGCTTGATGAAAGCCAACGCACTGATGTCAAGGCAGTGCGAGAACCAAGCCCAGGTTTCTCACACTGCTCTTGGCCAGCATTTAGCTCCAAGGGCTCAAGCTAAGTGAGTCTGTCACTTTTGCACAGGAATGTAAAACTGACCCTCATCTCTCAATGTGTCTGTGTCCCACTCTGCTCTGGGTAGGAGTGTATTTGGGTCTATGACAAGCACCCTGGAAGAGTGGGGGACACCTAATTCCATGACTCATCTGCCAGGTGAGTCTCTACTTCCAAACTGAGTGGTATAAACACTGGATGTCTGACTGACTGCCTGTGCTGCTCCATGTGGTTGAGACGGGTTTAAGAACGCTGAACTAGGAAGACTTGTGAACGTGTTAAAACCTGGTCGTCCTCCACAGCAATTACCTGGCTGGTCTCCAGCAACCAGGCCAGCAGAGCCACTTCCTGCATGATTCCCACACAGTCCACCCGCTGTGGACCCAACACTGGCAGCAGCGGTGCTTTGAGGGCTGTCTCTGTGACTCCATGTGTATTGCTTTCTTCCCAGAGGAAACAATCAGTTGGGGGTTAGCAACAGAAAGCAGTGTATTTATTTTGGCTGGGTTCCTAATCCAAATGAAACGAGGCTAGAGCAGGACTGCCCAAGTTCAAATATCAGCTTTGTGACCTTGGCCAAGCTAAGCGGAGGGGAAGCATGCCACCTCACAAGTGACTGGCTTCCTCAAAGTGTGGACCTCAGGGAAACCATGATACAATTTCAAGAGCCAAACACATGGCCAGCCTAGGGCTGGAGGAGGGTAGGGGGCTGGGGTTCAGTGAGCACCCAGGGCCATGCCCTTCAACTTCTCTGAGCAAAAATGAAAACATTTTCTTAGCATTAAAACAATTTCTATAAATATCTACTGTGGCTTTCATTTTTGTTTGTTTGGGGTTTTTTTGGTCTTGAGACAGGGTCTCCCTGTAGCTCCAGCTGTCCTGGAACTTACTCTGTAGACCAGGCTGGCCTTGAACTCACAAAGATCCGCCTGCTTCTGCCTCCTAAGTGCTAGGATTAAAGGTGTGCGCCACCACACCTGGCTTAGTGTGGCTTTTAAACATTGGGTACTTGGCATGTAGCCAAGGCCATGCACACCCGTGGGGATGTTCCTTATTGAATAGCAGATCCAGGAGGCTCTGCCCGTGGACTTCACCAGAGCCTTTCGCTCTAGGTGATCACAGGTAGGCTTTGGAGCTGGCTCCTTCTCCAGGGATGCGTTCGGCTACGATACTTGCCTCTGGCCACCCAGGGTGCAGGTGATGCTGAGGGCCCTTGAACCTGCTTATCAATTTGACACCTGCCAACTGCATTTGGGGGCAGGGTCCCCTGACACTATGGCAGCTGTCAGTCAGACTGGCCTCCCACACTGGGTGCTTGCTTGTTTTTCTTCCTCCTATCCAGTCAGTTGTGGACAGTGGGGCTGGGGAAAGGGCACACTCCCTCTAATGCCAGAACAGAACTTGCCCCGAAGGAAGATGTCTTGAGTTGTCACACACGGGGCAGGGCTGCTAGGTGACACTAAAATCTTAACCACTCAATGCTTGCCTCCTCATCCACAGAAAAGGATATTAGGCTGTGTCTTGACCTCAAGGATGTCTAAATGAGAATTCAAATGGATAAAACTAATAGATGGGGCTGGTGGTACAGCCCTAGAGTCCTAGCTACTCAGGAAGCTGAGGCAGCCGGGTGTGGTGGCACACGCCTTTAATCCTACCATTCAGGAGGCAGAGGCAGGCAGATCTCTGAGTTCAAGGCCAGCCTGGTTTGCATAATGAGTTCCAGGCCAGCTGGGGCTACAGGGGAAACCCTGTCTCTAAAGAAGCTGAGGCAGGAGGATCTCAGGTTTAAGGCCTGCCTGGACTTTTGTGAAACCTTTCAAAATTCAAAGGGCCAGTCAGACGGCCTAAGGGTGAGTGCCTGCCATGCTAGCCGACGACCTGAGGGTGTGAGTGCCTGCCATGCTAGCCGACGACCTGAGGGTGTGAGTGCCTGCCATGCTAGCTGACGACCTGAGGGTGTGAGTGCCTGCCATGCTAGCCAACCACCTGAGGGTGTGACTGCCTGCCATGCTAGCTGACGACCTAAGGGTGTGAGTACCTGACATGCTAGCCGACGACCTGAGGGTGTGAGTGCCTGCCATGCTAGCCAACGACCTGAGGGTGTGAGTGCCTGCCATGCTAGCCAACGACCTGAGGGTGTGAGTGCCTGCCATGCTAGCCTGACCTGAGCTGGATCCCCAGAACCCACATCAAGAGGGAGGTAGAAAATCAACTGCTCTCCATGCATGGGTAGCTCTCTACCCCAACTCCACCACATCATACACACAAATTTATTTTTTTACGTATCTAAGAGCTAGGCAATACAACCCAGTAGTAGAGTGCTTGCCCAGTGTGTGAGGCCTTGGGCTCAACTTCAGGTGCCCTGGGGGAAAAGACGTGTCTTAATGTCAGGCACTTGGTCAACAGTGAGACCAAACCCATGCTTAGCCACCTCACAACCTGGCTGTGTGGGTTTCTTAGATCTTGGGATATTTATGTTCACCAATGTACTCTATTCAAACCCACAGAACCTCTCAAGCCAAGCATCTGAACTGTACCAACGGGTATCCATCTTACAGCCCAGGCTGAGCTGTGCAGAAGCCTGTGCTGCTCCTAGGCTGTGGCATCTGTGGCTGCCAGCCAGACTGACCCCATTCTGCAGTGTGCATTTGCACTAGGCCTCAAACCAAGAGTAGAGGGCCTCCACCCTGGGAGCTCTGCGAAAACACAGTGCAGCCAGTACTCCAGGAGGGTAACACAGCACTGAGGTATGCACTCAAGAGCACCGTCCCTCCTAGAGGGAAGAAAACAGGGTTCCAGAATGGACAAAAAGGCAATCCCATCTGAGAGAAAAGCCTGTTTTGTAAAAAGGCTGCAATAAAAGATGCATGGAATAATGGGTAGGAACTCGGCCCGTACCGAGGGCTTTCCCTCCTTACCCAGCAGATTTGCAACTGTGAGCTGTCCGCTAACTGTGAGCTGTCAGCTAAGGGAGGTTCATGGACAGCAAGCTCCTGTCTGTCCACCTTCCAGGGTGGCTCAGACAAAAGAGCAGCCTTGCAGTGTGCCACAGCAAGGAGCTGGTATTCTGCTGCTGTGATGAAGGGCAAGAACACCTGCTAAGGACCCCACAGTGTTATGATGTAGTGACTTGTGGCCAGAGCCCTGACACTGTTCCCCTCATCAAGGAACGAGCACTGTGTTGGTCCGGGGAATGTCTAAATTAATAATAAAGCAAACGCCTTCCTCCTCAGCCCTGCAGCTTCCAGCTCTAAGTAGCAGAATGACACTCCCTGCAGCTTCCAGCTCTAAGTAGCAGAATGACACTCCCTGCAGCTTCCAGCTCTAAGTACCAGAATGACACTCCCTGTAGCTTCCAGCTCTAAGTACCAGAATGACACTCCCTGCAGCTTCCAGCTCTAAGTACCAGAATGACACTCTCTGCAGCTTCCAGCTCTAAGTACCAGAGTGACACTCCCTGCAGCTTCCAGCTCTTAGTACCAGAATGACACTACCTGTAGCTTCCAGCTGTTAAGTACTAGAGTGACACTCCCTGCAGCTTCCAGCTCTTAGTACCAGAATGACACTCCCTGCAGCTTCCAGCTCTTAGTACCAGAATGACACTCCCTGCAGCTTCCAGCTGCTAAGTACCAGAATGACACTCCCTGCAGCTTCCACCTGTTAGTACCAGAGTGACACTCCCTGCAGCTTCCAGCTCTAAGTACAAGAATGACACTCCCTGTAGCTTCCAGCTCTAAGTACCAGAGTGACACTCACTGCAGCTTCCAGCTCTTAGTACCAGAGTGACACTCCCTGCAGCTTTCAGCTCTAAGTACTAGAATGACACTTCCTGCAGCTTCCAGCTCTAAGTACCAGAATGACACTCCCTGCAGCTTCCAGCTCTTAGTACCAGAATGACACTCCCTGCAGCTTCCAGCTCTAAGTACCAGAGTGACACTCACTGCAGCTTCCAGCTCTTAGTACCAGAATGACACTCCCTGTAGCTTCTAGCTCTAAGTACCAGAATGACACTCCCTGTAGCTTCCAGCTGTTAAGTACCAGAATGACACTCCCTGCAGCTTCCAGCTCTAAGTACCAGAATGACACTCCCTGCAGCTTCCAGCTCTAAGTACCAGAATGACACTCCCTGCAGCTTCCAGCTCTAAGTACCAGAATGACACTCCCTGCAGCTTCCAGCTCTAAGTACCAGAATGACACTCCAGCGCCCACTTTTTAATTTGGGGAAATCAAGGTGAACACAGAGAAGCCAGTACACACGGAATACAGATAGAGCCGCTGGGTAGAATTCTTATTCCACTACACAAGTCTGCATGAGGTCTTTCTTGCTATGGGGTGGAAGAGCGGGAGATTTCCCCAGGTGGATGGTGGGGTGCAGTCACTCCGGAGTGGGAAGGCTTTCACAGACAACGGGAGGGAGGGGCTGCATTGGGACCAAGGCAGTTAACTCGCACTTGTACTTGGCTGTGCTGCTTCCCGATGTTCCTTTGGCTGCTTCTTCTTCCTCTTCTGTTTGGACAGGCAGCTCAGTGCAGACTCAACACTCCTTGGGGCTGCCATGGGCGGGGGCATCCTGCCAGACTGTGTGGGGTATTTGGTCCTCAAGTTCTCCTGGAACAGGGGCTGGGAAAGCAGCTGGCGCAGCTCCTTCTTCAGGATCTTCATTTGCTTTTGTCGCCGCCGCTCTTCTCGCTGGTCAGCTTTTCCTCCTTGAAACACACAGAAACAAGATTCTGTTACTAGGACACGAAGAGACTTCTCTG
Source organism: Rhizomys pruinosus (assembly GCA_009823505.1). Taxonomy (NCBI): domain Eukaryota; kingdom Metazoa; phylum Chordata; class Mammalia; order Rodentia; family Spalacidae; genus Rhizomys; species Rhizomys pruinosus. The sequence continues at coordinate 830,265 of VZQC01011955.1, read as the reverse complement.
CTTTTGACTGCTAATCTAATGGTGACTTGATAGCCAGAGCCACGAATGGCTAGCTTCTGGTGAGGAGGGATCACTTTCCTTTATTCCTTACCAAACTCAGACAGGACCTAGTTTCAATTTACAGATAAGGCAGCTGGGGCTTAGAGGAGTCACATGACTCACAAAGCTAGCTGTCAGACATCAGAACCCATACCTCCTGACTTAAGGTCTGTGTTCCTGCTGGACTACAGGTATTCGCTGCTCTTCACAAAGCCCTCTGGAGAGCAGACAGTTCTTTGCACCACAGTGCTGTTGACTGCACACAGAGGTAGGCACCACTAAGTTCCTACCCAGGCCTAACCTCAGGAAGGAAAGCTGAGCCTCCATGTCTCTGAGTCCCCAGGCTGAGCTACAAGGACAGGGTCACTGTAAGCCCCTCGTTCCTGCCTCCCATACTGCTCAGCAAGTCTGTCTACTGAGAAACTAGCACTGCAGCTCTGAGCTGTGTCACTGGTGATGAGGAAAGAGTCCAGGCCACAGTTTTGCTGTTCTCAGCTCTCCTAAGCAGGGCCATGCAGTCTCACCCTTGAACCCTTCCTACACCTCTAGCCCCCACAGAGGAGGTGCAGATAAGCCTGCTAGTAGAGCTGTTTTGTTACACAAAATCCTCTCTGTGAACCTGTAGTTCCCACATATAAAAGGTTATTAATTCCTACTCAGTTTATGCCAAGAAACTGGAGAAGTTCAAGTGCTGTGTTTCCTTGGAAACCAGGTGCAGTAGTAACGATAACAACCTGAACGTATCATGCTTTCTGCTTGCCAGTTAAGAGAACAGGCTTCATTAAACACAGACATCTAGCTCCCAGCCATTGATGCCACGGCCTGTCCATGAGACAGCTGAAGACTGTAGACAATAGGCAACCCAGAAGGACTGAAGGCCCAGAGCATTTGGCTCATCGGAGATGAGCCCAGAGCCAAGAAAAGGGAGCCTTGCAGTTTCTGTCAGGACCAACAGTAAGGGCAGTTCCGACCAGGAGAGCACTGAAGGGAAAACAACCGCATCACTTCCCAGCCAGCCCAGAGTACCTTTGTACATCTCTTCTTCTAGCTCAATCTCGAGGGCAGCCGCTGCCTGCTCAATCCAAGAGTTGTGCAGACAAGCCTGGAAGTTCCGATACTCAGCTTTCTCAATCTGCCGAGCTAAACGGATCCGCTCCTGGGGAGACAGTAACAGCAGATAGTCATCTGATAGAGGGTTCAGGCCTCTCAGCAACATTTAAAATGTTCTTGAGATCAGAGACCAGTGGGATTCAGCTCAAACCCTACTGAAACCCATTTGTCCAGGTTCGGTTCCGGATGGATAAAAGCTCATGGGAAAATCACTACACAAGACACACAACCACAAAAGCCTAGGGGAAAATCACTACACAGACACACACAACCACAAAAGCCCCTTGGAAGACTGTGCCAGGCTGATTTGCCAAATTATAAGTGGTCCAGAGTGAACTTGTTCCCCAGATGTCACATCTAGCTTCCATAACTATCCTGAGTTTTGAGGTCAGAGTGCAGTGACATAATAGCCTCCTCACCCCTAAATGGGAGAGATTGTGTGTAATGGGGATAAGAGACCGTGGAAAGCTGGGGTGGCTTGCTGACTCCCAAACAATTCTCGACTCTCTTTCCTTCTATCATCTGCCACAAGTCCCCATACAGCTAACAGTCCACTCATGGCAAAGTAGTCACCAGCCCTTGAACCAACATTTTTTGCCTCCCCAATTCCTGGAACTCCATCGTCTCTTCTCCCTCATCTCTGCTGTGGGATGAAAGCTCTTCTCCCAACCTCATAACCATATGCTTACCAGCCTATTTATAAGTCAATTTTTGCCTGGGCTTGGCCTACATAGAAGCTGGTGAACCTCTGGGAAGAACCAGCCCAAATCAGTCCCAGACACACGTAGCCATAGTGAACAGTCATACATAGGGAATATCTACTAAGTTAAGATAAAGCTAGTTGGGAGGCAGAGGCAGGTGGATCTTTGTGAGTTCAAGGCCAGCCTGGTCTACAATAGTGAGTTCCAGGACAGCCAGAGCTACAGGGAGACCCTTTCTCAAAAAGACCAAAAAAAAACTGTTGCTGTGATAGAACCACCACAACCAAGGGAACTTATAAAACATCTTCAAGCAGGCACAGGAAGCAGAGCATGACTAGAGGTTGGCAAGGCTTTAAGAACCCTCTAAAGCCCACCCCCGTGATGTGCTTCCTCCAGCACATCTTGTAAGACCTCCAAAAACAGTGCCACCAACTGTAGACAAAATGTCCGAATACTTTGAGACTGTGATGGACATTCTCATTCAAATCTCCATACGGGCCTTACTGTTGCCTGCTTCAGGGCTACAACAAACCTTTAGTGTCTGCCTCAGAGACAATTTACTTTATTGCTCACAGCCTCTGACAGATGTCCATGTGGCCAGGCTCACTGTAAGAAGAATGGGAGGATGGGGCTGGAGAGATGGCCTAGCGGTTAAGAGCGCCAACTACTCTTGCAGAGGACCCGGGTTCGATCCCCAGCACCCACATGGCGGCTAAGAACCGTCTTTGACTCCAGTTCCAGGGGAATCTGAGACCCTCTTCTGACCACAGCATTGCATGACACGGGTACACAAACCTGCATGCAGATAGTGCATTCATACACATAAAAAAAGTAAATAAAATTAAAAAAAGAGAGAGAGATGGGAGGAGTGGGTGGGTGAAGATTCCAGGCTGTAGGCCAAACCATTCCTCAGTTGCACAGGCTGAGGGGGCAGGACACCGGAGTATAACTTTCATTTTCACCTTGACTACATCCATGTACTTGGACTGAACCGGGAACAGTGGTATGTCTTCATCTTTCTTGAGAGTTTTGTAAATCTTCTTAAAGTTGATTACATCTTCAGGCCCAATCAGCATCAAGCTGAGGCCTTCATTGGTAGCACGGGCAGTTCGACCACTTCGATGGATATAAATTTCTGAGGTTCGGGGTACCTGCCAAAGCAGAAACTAAGATCAGCACACAGACATTGCCAAAAATTGCTCTTCACTGTGGGCCGCTTGGCCCTTCTTCCTGAACCACTCTGACACTGTTCCTAAGCCCATGCAATACGCAGGACCTACCTTCCCGTGCCTCCCATACTCAGGTCTTCATGAGCAATCTGACCATGTTTTTAGCTCTAGCCCTCCCCTTCCACTTCCACTCCCCCTGCCACCATCAACATTGACTTGAGACTTAGCCTTGAAACTCCACAGGCTCCTCACCAGCTTTGTATGGGTGACTGATGACAGCATTCATAACCAGCATTTACCCAGTGGCTGCATTAAGCTAGACAATTGCATATACTTTGGATGTACTACCCCACTTGCTCCTTCCAGTCAGATGAAATACTTCATGATTATTCACATACGATAGACCAGGAAACTAAAATGGAGAGTGATCAACCAACTTCCCCTGGGTCACTGTTCTAGTTTGCTTTCAATTGCTGTGACAAAACTCTCTAACAAATACCAACTTGGGGAGGAAAGGGTTGATTTATCTTAATTTCCTGGGTCACAGATCATCACTTAGGGAGTCTAAGGTAGGAACTCAGGGCAGGAACCTGGAGGTAGGAGCTGAAGCATAGGCCATGGAGGAACACTCCTTACTGGCTTGCTCCTTGGCCCATGCTCAGCCTGCTTTCTTTTTTTTTTTAATCTTTTTTTTTTAATTTTATTTTTATATGTGTATGAATGAACTGTCTGCATGTATGTTTGTGCACCCGTGTCGTGCAATGCCGCGGACGTTAGAAGAGGGTCTCAGATTGCCTGGAACTGGAGTTCTCCTGGAATTGGAATTACAGACGGTTCTTAGCCGCCATGTGGGTGCTGGGGGATCAAACCCAGGTCCTCTGCAAGAGCAGTCGGTAATCTTAACCGCTAGGCCATCTCTCCAGCCCAAGCCTGCTTTCTTATTGTTACCCAGAAAGACATGGCATGGGGCTGGAGATGTCTCAGCAAGTGTACTAACTACTTTTGCAGAGGACCTGAGCTCAGTTCCCAGAACCCACATGCTGGCTATCAAACCGTCCTAACTCCAGTTCCAGAGGATCTGATGCCCTCTTCTGATCTCCACAGGCATTGCATACAACGTGGATCAGCACTCATGTTTTCCTACCCCTGTGGCACCCACCACTAATGAAGTCTCCACTAGTCTCAGGATCTTTTCCAAGACAACACTGTTGGTAGCTATCTTACAAAATGAAGATTCTAGGTCTTCAGTGACCTGCTTCCAACTTACCCTGCTGACCTCTGCAACTGTTCGCCTGCTCCTCTCCTGATGCAGTCCTCTTCTGTCCAGGCCAAGTCACCTCAAACATGATTATTTCTACATATTTTCTCATTATCTCTTTGCATGGCCAAATCCTCTCCACCCTTCAACACCCAGCATCCTTTAGAAAGCATTTTCCAACATCCAAACTACATTACATATGATAACTGTTTCATACTTTATGCTTTAAGCTATGGCAACAGTCATACGTCACCTTCTCCTCTCCTAGACATCATACTCCTTAGGTACTGGGACCATATTAGGTGATCTTAGTGTCTCCTATAAACGACTCAGTCCGTTCTCCAAATCGATTTGCTAACCTGAAATTGATACCCTCAAAGACATTTATTTATATTTTATGTGTATGTGTTTTGCCTGCATGATGTGCATGCAGGACCCATGGAGACCAGAAGAAGGCATCAGATCCCCTACAACAGGAGTTACAGACAGCTGGTTAGCTGCCATGTGGGTGCTGGGAACTAAACCCAGGTCCTCTGCAAGAGCAGCCAATGCTCTTAACTGCTGAGCCGTCTCTCCAGCCCCCAAATTATATTCTTTTTAGATCTTAAGTTAGGAAGACATTGTCTCCATAAGAACTTATGTCTTTTTTGTTTGTTTGTTTTATGGGGGGAGGGAGGCCTTGAGATGCTGGCCTGGGACTCACTATATAGACCAGGCTGGTTTTGATCTCAAGAGCTCTGCCTGCGTCCACCTCCTGAGTGCTAGGATTAAAGGTGTGTGCCGCCATACCCAGCTCCTGAGAGATTTTTCTTTTTTTCTGAGAGATTTAAAAGCAAAATGGATAAAAGAGCAAAAATAATAAACATGTCCTAATAGATACCATGTACTCAGTACTTACACTGTGATAGGTGCTTCACTAGCTTCTCAGCTTAGTTCTCATGACAGCCCAAAGGGACAAGTGGCATTATTACTTCCAGTTCAGAAGTAGCACTGGAAAAGATGGAGCTAAATTACTTGCCCAAAGCTAGCAATCCTGAAATGTCTGACTGGTGTCCAAACCCTGGCAGTTGGCTCTGCAGCCTGTGCTCCCAGCTACAACAGCACACCTAGGCTTACTAGTGCGTATACGGATGCTACTCCTGTTATGAACATCCATTAACATGGTAAATGCTTCTGGTTCAGCTTCCGAACTTGGCTATTAGCTCTCTCCTTGGAGGAATATAACCCATGGCTGATGCCACAAGCTTATAATATCTCCTAACCGCTAGAGGATTCTAGCGGTTAGGAGATATTATAAGCCACAGTAAGACCCTGTCATATTTTACAGAAAAAAATGTAATTCATAGATTAACATACCATCCAAATATCTGTGTCTATACCAAAGTAGCCTACCATAACAATTAATACTGTTTAAATACCTATATATCTAATTGCCTGTGCTTCATTAGTAGGACTAAAAGGTTACTCCTGGACAAAATGTCAGCCCAGGAAACAGCCAGAATTGACCAGAGTCCAAAACGACAGCTCCAGAGAAAGTAGACTGTTTTGCTTCTCGTCTACCTGTGCCCCTTTTCTAAGCCTAGGAAACAATCTGCAGAAGAGGGGGTGTGGTAGAATGTAAGGACTGCGATTGGGTGAATGGTGAAACTACAGCAATATAGACTGGACACTTATTTGATCAACTTGATTGAACATACAAGCCCCCCAGCTGGATGGTGGGACCCTTGAGCTGTGTGGGTTTGGGCACAACTGCTTGCAAATTGGTTTTACATGAAGGATGCTTGTACTCATAAATTATTACTTATTGTTAAAAAATGAAAAAAGTCTAATAGGAAAAAAAAAAAAAAAAAAGAATAAGAACGCCAACCACTCTTACTGCCATTAGCAAAATAAGAAAACCCAAGGACCAAAGGGGTTAAATAATTAGTTTCAGGGGCTGGAGATGGCTGCCATTAAGAGTTGCCACTGCTCTTGCAGAGGACCCGGTTCGATTCCAGCACCACATGGTGGCTAAGAACCGTCTTTAACTCCAGTTCCAGGGGAATCCACCCCTCTTTCTGACCTCCTCGGACATAGGCCCATATGGGTGCCAACATTCACACAACACAAATAAATAAATAAAATATATAAATAAATAAATAAATATTTAAAAAAAATAATAATTAGATTTCAGGGCTGGAGAGATTGGCCTAGCAGTTAAGAGCGACCGCTCTTGCAGAGGAACCCCGTGGTCGATCCCCAGCACCCACATGGTGGGCTGGGACCATCGTTAAACTGCCAGTGTCCAGGGGAATCTAACACCCTCTTCTGACCTCTCAGCATTGCATGACACAGGTGCACCAACCTACATTGCAGACAGTACATTCATTATACATCCCAAAAAAAAAAGAAAAGAAAAAAACATAATTAGTTCAAGGCCATATGGCTGGGATTTAAATCAAGGGAGGTCTCTACCCACTTTCCTACTTCTCTACAACAGGAGAAGCATTTAACATGTAGTTTGTCCTCACTAAAACCCAGGCTGAAGTTTAATTCTTCAGTGAAGCAAATGCAGCAGATTGGGGGGGGGAGGGGGGTGGAGAGAGGAATTTGGGATGGAGGCAGAAGTCTCTTGAAAAGGTGAAAGGGGCAAATTCTTGCTCTCAGGGGATTGATCGGTTACCATGAGATATTACACCAACCTCATTTCTCTCTTGGCCACCTCTGTACTTACCTCCTGCCCTTCCATCTTGAGGTGCCCACCAGAAGCTGAACTGATGACTGGGCCATGTCCTTGGACTTTCCAGTCCCCAGAACCAATAGGCAAAACCTCTTTATAGATAATGCAGTCTTAGGTACTGTCATAGTAACAGAAAGCAGGCTAAGACATATGCCTAATACCCATTTCATGGACAAACGAAGACTTTAATATTTTTTTTTTATTAATTTTATTTATTTCTGGTATGTGGATATGAATGTACTGTCTGCATTGCAAGTTCTGTGCACCCGTGATCGTGCAATGCCGCGGAGTTCAGAACAGGGTCTCAGATCCCCTGGACTGGCAGTTCCTTCTGGAATTGGCAGCCTTCAGACGGTTCTCAGCCGCCAATGTGGTGCTGGGGGATCGAACCCCGGGTCCTCTGCAAGAGCGGTTCGGCACTCTTAACCGCTTAGGCCATCCCTCCAGGCCCCAAACGAAGGACTTTTTTTTTTTTTTTTTTTTTTTTAAATTCTTATTTATTTCGCGTATGTTGTAATCAATGTACTGTCTGGCCATGCAGGTTTTGTGCACCCTGTCAGTGCAATCGAATCGCGGAGGTCAGAAGATGGGTCTCGGATTCCCCTGGAACTGGAGTTTCTCCTGGAATTGGAGTTTTCAGACAGCTCTCTTAGCCGCCATGTGGGTGCTGGGGATCGAACCCGGGTCCTCTGTAAGAGCGGTCGGCGCTCTTAACCGCTAGGCCATCTCTCCAGCCCCCAAACGAAGACTTTAATCTAATGCTATCAAGTAGCTTGCAGAAAAGAGCTACTTGGTATTAGACAATTCCAAGAAGGGTTTTCTAAGTCTGAATCTCAATGAGTGTTCCAGAAGTGGTAGCAGTGGGTATCAGATCCAAATGACAGCATGTTACAGGGAGCCTGAGAACAATCAATTCCTCTCTGTAGGACATAATCTAGACTACTGACTTTGACCAAAAAGCTATTTATAGGGCTAGAGAGATGGCCCAGCAGTTAAGAGTACTGGATGTCTTGCAGAGGATTGGGGTTCAGTTCTTAGCACCTACATGGTGGCTAACAACTGCCTGTAACTCCAGTTCCAGGGGATCCAATGGCCTCTTCTGACCTCCAAGGGCACTGCACAAGGATGCACTTACACACCTTCAGACAATACACTTATACACATAAAAATAATAAAATAGTTTTTAAAGCTACCTTTTTTTTTTGTCTTTATTTTGAGAAGGGTCTCCCTTTAAGTCCCAGCTGCCTGGAGCTATGTTCTGAGACCAGGCTGGACTTGAACTTCACAAAGATCCATCTGCCTCTGCCGTCTGGGGAGTGCTGGATTTAAAGGCATGCAACCACCATGCCCAGTTTTTTTTTTTTTTTTAAGCTACTATTTGTAATGCAAACAAGCTCACTGAGCCATCTGCTCCTCTTGTGACCCCAGGCTATGACTTACTCCATCATATAGTGTAAGACAGTGTGAATGCACAGATACGATTTACATGTCAAAGCACTAGAAGCAGCATGTTTTTCTCAATGAGAAGTCTGTGATTATGTGTGTGATATTCTAGGTCTAGGGATCAAAAAGCAAGATTTTCTTGCTAAGAGTGGGTTTTAACATCTACTTCCTCAATTCATTCTGGAGATACTGTTTCAATAGAAGACTGAGTGAAGCCTGGTGGAAAGCACAGCTCTGTGACCCTACTGAGGAACAGGTGCTCAGCAGTTGGGGTCTACTCTTGCTTGACCTTACATGAATGCCAAGAGTCAGTCAGATGGTTTATTCAGGAATAACTGTAATGTGACTTAGAAACATCACACTTCTCCATTCATTACAGGAAGAGGACTTTAAATACTCATACCTGGTAATGGATGACATGCTGAACTTTAGGAATATCCAGACCCCGAGCTGCCACATCTGTTGCCAACAGAACACAGCTGTGATGGAAACAGAAAGCACATTCATAATTACAATCAATCACGATTATTAAACTGACTACCTGGTGGGCACTCATGGATAATAATACTATTATCTTTTATAAATTAATGAGCTGAGACTGAGCTCCATGGTATGTATATGCCCGTTCAGGAGTAGAGTCAAGAACCTAACCTGGGTCTCACCAGCTTCAAGCAATGTGCCATTTTCTGTTGGTTAATTGAATGAAGCCACATGTATTCTGGGTCAATGAGTTTATCTTCTAGTATTTTCCCATTCATTCCCTTCCAGTCCATAGGCTGCCTTGCCCTTCCCCAGGCAGACAATCTGCACCCTATGCCCTGAGTATATTGGTCCAAATGCAGAGAGACAAACAATACCAGGCAGTGTGGCATGGGCTCTGGGGTCTGACAGGCTCTTCTGAGTACAGCCCCATCATGCCCATGTTGCAAAAGCTTGAGCAAGCTGATGAGCTTGTCCAGACGCCATTTTGTCATCCAGAAAATGAGAATAGCAGTGATAAGTGGTAGTAGCTAACTGGAATTCAGCAAACATACACTACATTAGAGACCACTCTAGCCTTTATAGACACGAATCTCAATCACTTCCTTTTACGACAACTCTATGGCAACATCCATTAGTACTCTAATTATGAGAAAATGAAGCAGAGCAGTTGAATAACTTGACCAGGTAGGAAGTGAAGGAGTCAGGATTTGGTCTCAGATATTCTGGTTTTGAGTCTGTACTTTTACTCAGAATTTATTTTGCTGCTTCTCAAGAATGTGAGCAGTGAATGAATCTCTAGAAGGTTATCTGTTATCTAAGATTCAGTAACAGTAGGCACCATCATCTGACTCATTACTGTACGTTTATATAGAACATTAACTAAATGCAATAAACGGGTGGCCTTTTCAAATACAGAGAGAATTCTGTACAAAGGGTGCAGAATTAGCTGGGCATGGTTATGCACTTTAATCCCAGCACTCAGGAGGCAGAGGCAAGAGGATCTCTGTGAGTTACAGGCCAGCTGAGGCTAAAGAAAAAAAAAAAAAAAAAAAAAAAAAAAAAAACGGGGAGAGGGGAGGGAGGAAGGAGGGAAGCGCAACAGAGGAGGGAGAAGACAACGAGGGGGAGGCCAGGGGGAGGCCTACTGTTTCGGCCCCTTCTACAGAAGGTAGCGTCCTGCCTCCCATCATCCTGACCCCTTGCTACAGTGGCTCATGGCTCAAGGCAAGGCCTCTAGAGACAGGCTTGACTTACTCTTCCAGACCGGCAAACTGCTCCAGGTTTCGGAGCCTCTGCTTCTGGTGCATGCAGGCATGGAGCGTCAGGGGCATGATATCCAGGACCTTGAGGAGCCCAGAGAGGCGTTTGATGCAGGAGATGCTGTTGGCAAACACCAGGCTGCGGCCTGGATACTGCATCAGGAAGTAGTACAGGTATAGGTCTTTCTCATCTGTCTCACAATGGATCTTGGTCTCCGTCAGCATCTCCACAGTACCCTCATTCCTTGTGAGATCAATGACTTTTGGCTTGCCCCTCAGGCCAATCTTTTGGACGAGAAGGTCAAGTTTGGCGGTTTTGTCCATTTTCTTCACGTGCTTCTTATGAAGGATTCGAGCAGGAGCTTGGTGTACCAGGGTCAGCGTGGCAGAAAAAACAAGAGTCTGTCGCTTTGGATTGTACTGGGGGTCATTTAGCATCTCTAGCAGCTGCGAGAGTTCAGCAAAATGGCCTTTCTCAACCATCCGGTCAGCCTCATCCACCACCAGGCACCTGAAGATCCAACCAGCACCACAGCTCTAGTTAGTGCAATCGCAGGAAGAAAAACTTCCTCAGCAAATCCTAGCCCACCCCAATCACACACCCATGCAGGCACCCTACCATCACCAATAGGGCATCAGTTACTCTCTCCCATGCACACTTAACTTTCCAGGGTTAGGCCTGTGTGGCTGTGGTACTCTCTGGTAGGGAAAAGGCACTGCACGCACCATCGTCTCACCCCAGGATCACTTCAGTCAGGGTTAGAGAAAAGAGAGAGGTGCCACCTCTCACCTGAGCTGCCGAAGATCCCTCAGATGAGGATGCTTTTCTTTAACCAGCTCCCAGAGCCGACCAGGAGTGGCGATCACAATCTCAGGGTGTCGGTTCAGCATCCTCTGCTGTTTCTGTGTGGACATTCCACCAACCAAAATTGCTGTTTTAATTCCTACAGAACAGAAAACATAATGGATCCTATTATTCAATCTGGTTGCTTATTTTTGTTACGTGGCGAATAGAGTTCCCCTAGATTAACACATGGTCACCAGCACAGGTCTGTGCTCCAAGGGAATGCTGAAAGGCCTGGCCTAGCCTAACTCCTGGATGGCTTACCAGTAGTCTGTGGTTTACATCCTGTTTGCTCTGTCATTTCTTTCTGCTCTCTTCCTTCTGACTACAGGAGAAGGGCTCGACTTGAATTCTGTCACAATTACCCCACAACTGAAATTTGAGCAGTGGGCACCCTCCAATGCTGAGAAGGAAGTTATATGACTTGGCTCCCTGTGGAAGCCCATCCCATTCCTTTCAGTTAGAGTTCATATGAAGCTTTACTGAGTCTAATGTTTTCTCTCTAGTAGAGGACTTTTCCCAGTCTTGAAGATAGGAAAGAATACATTGCATGATACAGCTAATATACTAGTAAGCACCTTGGACTTAGATTATGAAATACAGCTTTATTAATATAGAATTAAAAACTTCACTATGCAAACCCTTCCTAAAGGATACAGAATTAAGCTTTTATTTATTTATTTTTTTTTTAATGTGTATGAGTGTACTGTCTGCATGCAGGTTGGTGCACTCATGTCATGCAGTACCGCAGAGGTCAGAAGAGGGTGTTGGATTCCCCTGGAACTGGAGTTAAAGACAGTTCTTAGCCACCATGTGGGTGCTGGGGATCGTACCCAGGTCCTCTCCAAGAGCAGTCGGTGCTCTTAATAGCTGAACTATCTCTCCAGCCTGAATTAAGCTTCTATTTTAAAGCAGTGGCCATAAAATTATTTTCTGAAAAAGTCACTTGCAAATGTTCCTAGCCTTGTGGGTTAAATAATCTGTCACAACTAACTTTATTCCATTTTGTCATTAATGCAAAAGCATCCAGGCAGCGTGTAACTAGGGGCCATTATTGTTTGATAAAATTTTGATTAATGGCACTCAGGAGGCAGAGGTAGGTGGATCTCTGTGAGTTCAAGACCAGCCTCGTCTACATGGTGAGTTCCAGGACAGCTGAGGCTACAGAGAGACCCTATTTAAAAAAAAAAAAATTCTTTTTTCTTTTTGATTAAAAAGAAAAGTTGCTATCCTCTGCTCTAAGGAGTCACATCCACTAAACTAACTCTCCATCTAGAATGGCTATAGATATTTAGCTACTAGGAGAGACCTGAAAATGTCAACCAACTTCTGTAGCCCTTAATTTTCTGGCAGATGAGAAAGCTCTGCCTGGAGAAGAGGAACCTTGCTTTCATCTGTATTACCAGTATTTAGAGACTTGCTTAGAAAATGCTCACCTGTAAACCTGGCCACGGCATCAATATGTTGTTTGACCTGGACAGCCAGCTCTCGAGTAGGAGTCAGAACCAGTCCCAGCAGGGGACGCCTTGGGTGTAATTTATTGGCAGCAATTTGTTCATACAACTGCTTTAACTTCTCTGTCTTCTCTTCTTCAAACTTCTCTTCATCCTCATTCTGCTTGGAGACAAGCTTCTCCTCAGTCCGGGAGGAAGGCCCTTCGCCAGCATCATCACAGAAGGGCAGCGTCTGCTCTGAGACAGAGGTGCCATCCGTACTGGGCAGGGCATCCTTCTCAATTTTGGCCTCGTCGGGCAGCACTGCAGGCTCAGTCCCACCCTTGTGTGGCGATCCAGGATCAGCTTCGGCTTCGGTCCTGGTCTCCCTGGGTGGCACTCCAGTCTTACTCGGGATGGGCAAAACCTTCCTCTTATGCCACTGCAACACTGCATGGATCATTGGGATGGCAAAGGCCAGAGTTTTCCCACTTCCTTAGAAGCAAAACAAAACACGCTATGAATCAACAACTAGGCATAGTTTTTATTTGGAATTCTTTGTTTTGCATAAAAATAAGGGATATTGACACTGCCAAGTGCCACCCCAACCAACCCAAGGCTCCCTATACATTGGTTCTTCCAAAGCATGGCAGCCATGCACTTAGGACAACCCAAGGAAAAGTACAGTAGCCTGGCACTAAGATCTGAGGGTACCAGCCACAAACTATAAGCATCCAAGGAGTGAAATCATGAAGAAATGAACAGCAAGTTTTTCTTTTGTTTTTGTGAGGGAGCTGCACATCGGAGGAAATCTATACTGTTCTAAGACTTTTGGAAGGAAGGAAGGAGGGGAGGGAGGGAAGGAGGGAGGGAGGGAGGGAGGGAGGGAGGGAGGGAAGAAATCTTCCTTTCTTTGGAAAACTTAAATACAGCACTTTTGTCTATGCATGGGATTTTCAACCTGACCTCTGAATGCATAAGGAGCCCAGATTTACATCACCCAGGTGGACAAAACAAATACAATACCCCAACCTGAGAATTTAAAGTACAGCAATTTCTCTTTAATTGCCATTTTACTTTCTACAGTTTCAGTTATTTATGGTCAACTATAGTCCAAAAATATTAAATAGACAATTCTAGAATTAAACAATTTATGGTTTATTTATTTATTTATTATTTATTTATTTATTTATTTATTTATTTTTGAGACAGGGTCTTCCTGTAGCCCCAGCTGTCCTGGAACTCACCATCTAGACCAGGCTGGTCTTTAACTCACAGAGATCTGCCTGCTTCTGCCTCCCAAGTGCTAGGATTAAAGGTGTGTGCCATCACACCCAGCTACAATTTATGTTTTTTTAATCTGTGTATCATTCCAAGTTAGGTGAAGAAATCGCACACTATATGTTGCTCACCTGGTAGTCACTTGGTGGTGACCTCAGTTAGACTCCGTGTCCCCACTTTGTTTAACCCTTCCTTTCCTTAATAATAGCCTAACGCCTTCTGTATGAGAAGGGACATCCTAGCAAGCCATTCAGACAGGCCAAAGAGAAGCTTACAATGTCTTTAACTGAAAAACTGAAAATTCTCAACTTACTGGGAAAAAAAGTCATGATTTAGTTACTAAGATGTACAGTAAGAATAAAAAGACAAAAAAAAGAATATTCTTTCCATGAAATTGCGAAGGAAGAAGAAATTAATGTTAGTTTTGCTGTTATACCTCAAATTAACTGAGAAAAGTATGGCCACAATACATACATACTTAAGATATTCAATCTGTACGTATGTACCTGAAAATAACAACGTACAGATGGGGTTCAGTATTATCCCAACTATGTTCTAGTCCTCTACTGGGGATCTTGGAAGGTATCCTCCTTAGCAATGGGTGAGTACTGAAGGTCCCAAGTAAAAATGCCTAAGGCAAAATCAGTAAATGTCTACATAGTGAGTTCCAGTACAGCTAAGGCTTCAAGGAGACCCTGTCTCAAAAAGACCCAAAAAAAAAAAAAACCCTCTCAGTAAACTAGACCTAAGAGCATGTTCTCAAGCTGGTAAAGAGCAGGAATGCAAGAGCTAAAGAGTACTATCATCTTTGTTTATAATGGGGCCTACAAGACCCAGAGATAAAGCAAGTTTCCAAAATCTGGAAGGGGGAGGTGTCAACAAAAGCAGGGGGCTCTGTCACACCGTCATTCCACACCTCTTCCGTGGTTCCTGTTCAGCAGTCCCATCTCCCAGTTCTCCAGCCAAGGAGCAGCTACACTCTAGAAGTTCTCCCAACCTGCACAGTAAGCCCTTACCTGTTTCAGCAGCTCCAAGGATGTCCAGTTTGTCCCGGATGGCAGGAGCCAGGGTCAGAGCTTGGATTGGGGTTGGTGCGGAAAAGCCTAGAAAGCTGAGTGCTCGGAGAACAGCCTTGGGCACAAACAGGTCCTTCCAGGCAGACACGTCCACCTTCTGGTCTTGCACTTCAGGCATCCATGTCTTTGCTTTTTTGGGCACCCTAGGGACGGAGCTCTGGGAAGGGTCTAGCCTTCTCTTCCCTTTGCTTTTCTTCTTCTTTGGAGCGGCCCGTACCAGGCTTTCCGATGCCATTCCCCCTGCCAGACCAGAGCGGACAGTGACATCTCCCTGAGTCTCTGGCTCAGAACCTTTAACTTCAGATTCATTCTGGGCAGTACTTCCTTCAGCAACCAGCACTGCGTCTTTGTGTTTCTTCACTTTGATCTTTGGGGAGCTAGACTCTCCTCCTTCCTCCTCTTCTGAAGTAGCTGGAGCCTTTCTCTTCTTGGGCTCCTCCTTTGAGAAGAGACTGGAGGGGTTCTTGGATGGGGAGACTAATCGGTAATCTGTCAGTTCCTCAAAACACACTAAGTCATCCATCTGCCCATCTGCAAATATATTTGGGTCAATCTTCACCTGCTTCCATTTTCCCACAACTTTGATGCCCTTTGTCTGAAATTTACCACGACTCGGTGGCTTTGGTCTTGATTGTGTTTCCTTCAACTTCATGGTTGCTGAAAAGGGAAATGTTCTTTTAGGTCAGTGACTGAGAAGCACAGGTTCTAAGGCAACACATACTTTCCGTGCTAGACACGGCAAACTGAACCTGTAGACGACTATAACATAAGATGTTCCCAGCCAGAAGAAAGATGCCCACAGAACAAGGCAGCTTGGATCAGAGCAAACAGCAACAGGGCAAAGATTTGGCAGCTGAACCTGCGTGGGATCCCAGATCCCACACCTAACAATACTGCTCACTCCTCTCAGAACTCCTGGTTTCAGTCCTTACACAGGAGAGGGGCGCTGTAACATCTCATTTTTATGTTGCACCCAAATCACTGAGAGCATTAGCAGAGATGATAAGGAGAATGGTGCGTCCCCTAAGTTTTGAGGATGGAATAAGAATCCAAGGGGCTTTTCTGTTTGTGTATTTGGAGAATAGAGCACAGTTTATTAGAAATGCACTGAGCTCTCCTCCCTCTTAAAAAGGCACATACCGGGCTGGAGAGATGGCCTACCGGTTAAGAGCGCTGACCACTCTTACAGAGGACCCGGGTTCGATCCCCAGCACCCACATGGCGGCTAAGAACTGTCTGAAACTCCAATTCCAGGAGAACTCCAGTTCCAGGGGAATCCGAGACCCTCTTCTGACCTCCGCGGCATTGCACGACACGGGTGCACAAACCTGCATGCAGACAGTACATTGATACACATACGGAAATAAATAAAATTAAAAAAAAAAATAAAAAGGCACATACCATTTTTATCTTTATGTCCTTTGCCAAATGGCTTAAAACACATCCAGCTTTCTAATTACATTTTGAACAAGTTTTTTTTTATTTTATTTTTGTATGTGTATGAATGTACTGTCTGCATGTAGGTCTGTACACCCGTGTCGTGCAATGCCGCGGAGGTCAGAAGAGGGTCTTGGATTCCCCTGGAACTGGAGTTCTCCTGGAATTGGAATTTACAGACGGTTCTTAGCCGACATGTGGGTGCTGGGGATCGAACCCGGGTCCTCTGCAAGAGCAGTCGGTGCCCTTAACCGCTAGGCTATCTCTCCAGCCCCTGAACAAGTTTTTAATTAATTAATTTTTATGTGATTAAGTGTTTTCCTTGCATGCAAAGTGCACTCCTGTGGAAAGTAGAAGAGGGTGCTGGATCACCCCCTGGAACTGGAGTTGTGTAGATGGTTGTTAACCCTTACCTGGATGCTGGGAACTGAACCTGGGTCCTCTGTAAGAGCAGCTAGTGCTCTTGATCACTGAGCTGTCTCTCTAGCTCCTATTTACATTTTAATTCGCTAACATTTAGAGCTTGGGATGGAACTCAGATGAGAGTGCTTGCTTAGCATACACAAACACTGGTTTCTCTCTCTCTCTCTCTCTCTCTCTCTCTCTCTCTCTCTCTCTCTCTCTCTCTCTCTCTCTTTCACACACACACACACTTCATGTGGTGGGATACATCTCTGTAATCCCAGGTGGAGGCAGGAAGATTAGGAATTCAAGGCCAGTCCTGCCTACACAGCTAGTTTGAGGCTAGTCTGGCCTACAGGAGACCCAGCCGCCTAAAAAAAAAAAGGGTTTTATGTACAGCTCTATGGCTGGAAGTGGATCTATGTTGGCCCTCTTTAGATAAGCCAAGAAAGAAGATACTGTGCGAAAGACAAAGTAAAGCTCTACTCGAATCTGGACCCGGCCCTTGCCAGCTCTGGTCTTTGGTGAACATGCCATTCTCTCTGTCTCAGGCTCCTCATTCATAATTAGAGGTCTGTCCCACTCCATCTCCAGCTATACAAATGGTGACGCAGGTCAAAAAACGCTTAGTATGGCGG
Organism: Rhizomys pruinosus; assembly: GCA_009823505.1. Taxonomy (NCBI): domain Eukaryota; kingdom Metazoa; phylum Chordata; class Mammalia; order Rodentia; family Spalacidae; genus Rhizomys; species Rhizomys pruinosus. The sequence continues at coordinate 812,973 of VZQC01011955.1, read as the reverse complement.
CGGTGGAGAGGCGCTGACAGGACAGGAAAGCCAGCTCTGCGCACCAGCCGCCACGTCTTGCGCATCGAGGCCCCACGCAAAGGGGCGGGAATGTCTCTAAAACTGGGACGCGGCCCGCACCTCGGGCGAGCCTCCGTCCTCCGCACCGGCGTTCTCGCCTCCCCCCAGCACTGCGGGTGCAGGAGCCCTGGATGGGAGGCTGCTGGGGGAGCTCGGGGGCGGGGATGGTAAGGAAGGCCGGCTGCGGGGACGCCCGGGCATCCGACTGCGGGAACCGGGATGCCTAGGCATAGCGGCGAGAGACGGGGACACGGGCGCCGAGATGCCCGGCATGGGGATCACTGAGGCCTGGCAAGGAGGCCGAGAGACCCCGGCATGGTGGCCGAGAGGCCCGGCATGGGATCACCGAGACCCGGCATGGAGGCCGGGAGACCCCGGCACGGGATCACTGAAGCCCGGCATAGGGCTCCTCACTCACCACACTCGCTTGCAGCTTGCGGGGCCTCAGTCTCACAGCTGCTGCAAGGATCGCAGTTCTGGGGCGGGGCTTCCACGCGCATGTGCGCACTGCAGGAGGAAGTCCCGCCTCCCTGCCAAATGCTGCTGGCTGATTGACACTGCAGTTGGACTGTGTGCGGCTAAGAGTGGAGAAAGAGGCAGGACAGAGCCAAGATTTCCTCTGGGATTGGAAGGTCCTATGGATGCTTTCCTGCTTCCCAAATGCAGAGCACGCGATTCTTCTCGCGTTAGTTTTTAATTCTTTTTAAATTTTTTTAGGTGTATGAGTGTACTGTGTGCATTTTTTTTTTTTTTTGGTCTTTTCGAGACAGGGTCTCCCTATAGCCCCAGCTGTCCTGGAACTCGCTCTGTGGACCAGTCTGGACTTAAACTCACAAAGATCCGCCTGCCTCTGCCTCCCGAGTGCTAGGATTAAAGGTGTACTCCACCACGCCCGGCTTGTCTGCATGTATTTTAAGTGCACCCGCTTCGATGAATGCCCGCAGTAGTCAGAAGAGAGCGTCGGATTCCCTTGGAACTGGAATTACAGACGGTTATTAGCTGCCTTGTGGGTGCGGGGATTTGAACCCAGGTCCTCTGCAAGAGTAGCCAGTTCTCTTAACTGCTGAGCCATCTCTTCAGCCCCTTTCCTTGGTTTCTTTGCTTGTTTTTGTTTTGTTTTGTTTTGTCTTTTTGAGACAAGTTTTTCCTGTAGCCACAGCTGCCTGGAGCTCACTATGTAGACCAGGCTGGTCTTGATAGAGATCCTCCTGCCTCTGCCTCCCTTGATGCACCACCATGCCCTGCCCCCCACTTTCCTGATGTACTTTTGTTTTGTACCTACTGTATGCCCAAAGCTTTCAAAATATTTTATTTGATTTACAACCCAGCCAGCTGTATTGAAGATGCTATTTTCTCCAGTTTTGCAAAGTCCCATCTGTTACACATGGGTGGTTAGGATGGATCTGCTTGCCTCTGAAACCCAAGTTTTTGTCACCAAGCTAAACTGGCTCCTTTGATATAAACCAGAGAAATGTGCTCCACACTATGTATGTAGTGACCTTTTCCATAAGGATGTTGAAACCAGAATTTGGTCTATGCTACCTGTCACAAAAGCCAATAAGCAGAAATTGTACTTTATTCAAAGGGCCCACAACCTGAAAAGACAGTGAGTTAGCATCCTAAAAGTCTGTCTTCCATGTCACCTTTAGTCAATGGATTACACAGAGAGGGGAAACTTAAGGCAATCAGTCTGTCCAAAGTTTATTCTTATCCCTCTGACCAGTTGGCTGTCCATGGCTCTGAGATTCTGCTTTTCCCTTATTATTTCTGTGTAAAAAGGGAGAGCTCACACCCACCCTGAGTCTTGTAAATTCTTCCTGAGCCACATCTAAACTACATGGCATCTAGATTGAAGGTTAACTCAGAACAAACAAGCCTTTAGAGTACTCATGCCGATTTCCTTCCTACAGAATAAAGTACAAATGCACTCTTTTTTGAGGGAGGGAGGTCTTTTTGAGTCAGGGTCTCCCTTTAGTCCTAACTGTCCTGGAGCTCGCTATGTAAACCAAGCTGGCCTTGAACTCACAGAGATCCGCTTGCCTCTGCCTCCCGAGTGCTGGGATTAAAGGTGTGTGCCACCATGCCCGGCTCCAAATGTGCTCTTATAGTACACACTATAAAGCATCTTTACTTGTCGCCTGTCATGAGAAATCTGTCTCAGTGTTGTGTGTCTGATGGTGATGGAAATTGTGAAAGGATGGTGTTGTGGAATTCTCTAGGCCAAGTGGGTGCACCCTTCCCCATGGACTTACCGTGGGTCAGAAGGAGCATTTCTTTGGAGGCCTTGCTACTGCATCCCCAACATTCTTGTGACATAGATCCTGTGCCCAGCTGGTATCTAGTGAAGTCCACTAGACTATGCAGAGGGAGTAAAAGAGAAGAGCTCCTCCACCGGCCATGAACATACCATGGAAAGTAATGGAGTTGACGTTGCAGAACTTAACAGAGCTGTTTTCTGGGCGAAAGGGACCCCATCAGAGAGAGGCTGAAAAGAGGAACCCTTAAGTGGGACTTGGGAGGTGGGCACCTTGCAGACCCAGAATATAGGTAGTGGAGAGCTTCACTGGGGACCTCCAAAAAATAAAATAAATCGACTGTGTAGAGTTCTCCAGAGAAACAGAATCACCAATGAGTATGTGGACGAAAATGAAATTAGTTTAAGAAGATTCCAGCCAAGAGCAAAAAGGATGTCAACAGCTCTCAACAGCAGTCAGAACACAAATATTTCTCCCTATTCTCAACATTCTAATTTTAAAGTAAATATTTTACAAAGAAATAAAGCATATAAGGGCTGGGGTTGTAGCTTGGTGGTAGAGTGCTTGCTCGACATGAATGATGCTCCAGGTTCAAGTACTGCACAAAATAGGTATGTGTATGTATATTACATGTATATATAATGATATAATTTATGTTGTAAAAATAGAAGCAGGGCTTCAGTTGGTAGAAATAGAGATCAGCTGAGCATGGTGTCACACGCCATGTGATCTTTGTGAATTCAAGGCCAACCTAGTCTACATAGTTCCAGGACAGCTGGGGCTACAGGGAAACCCTGTATCAAAAAGACCAAAAAAAAGAAAAGAAAAAGAAATAGGGAAGATCAGCTGGGTGAGGTGGTGCACGCCTTTAATCCCTGCACTCAGGAGGCAGGGGATGCAGGCAGATCCCTGTGAAATCATAGCAAGTTCCAGGCCTGGTCTTCATAGCAAGTTCCAGGCCAGCTGGAGCTACAGGGAAACCCTGTCTTGAGGAACCAAAAAATAAAATAAAATAAAATAATCGGAAGAAAGAAAGAAAGAAAGAAAGAAAGAAAGAAAGAAAGAAAGAAAGAAAATAGTAAAGCTCAAGACACCCAGGAAGGGATGAGCCCTAGTTACCAAGGAACTCCAATGCCAGTAGCTAGAGTGGGGATACCTACAAATGTGTAGATTTGTTTTCTCAAAAACACAGAAGAGCAGGTGCGAGCTATGGAGTCATCACCAAGAATGCATTTGGAACAATTGAGCTCATGAAACTCTCCAGTAAAAAACTGATGTATCTAGCCAGAAGAGGCTTCTAGAGTGGGTTGGAGTCTGGAATCACTTTACCTAGATTCCAGTCTGAACTTTGTGACATTAGCTGTGTGAGGTGGCAAGTTATACAATTTTCTGGCATCTGGCTCATCATCTATAGAATGAGGACAGTAACTATGACCATTGGAGAGGTGTAAGGACTCAATTCAATAATGCATGTGGGAGTGCTGACTGTAGCACCTAGTGTTCAATGAGCTCAGGTAGACTTTAACAACTCCTGTTGGGTAACATAAGTCATTTTAAGCACACACATATCTTTTATGTAATACATATCAAAATGTAAGTTCAGGAGCTGGAGAAATGACTCAGTAGTTAAGAGCACTGAATGCTGTTGCAGAGGACCCTGGTTCAATTCCTAGCACCCACATGGCCACTAACCAGCATCTGTAATACCAGTTCCAGGGAATCCACCACCCTCTTCTGGCCTCCAAGGGCATTGCACACATGTGGTTCACCCATACATCCTTGCAGACAAGACAGTTGTACACATAGGAAATGAAAATAAATAAATAAAATAGCCTTTTGTGGTGGTGCATACGTTTAATGCCAGCACTTGGCAGGAAGAGGCAGGTGGATCTCTGTGAATTTGAGGCCAGTTTGCTCAACATAGTTTTTTTCTTGCCAGTTTTTTTTATATTTTTTTTTTTTTATATATTTTTGATAGATAGATAGATAGATAGATAGATAGATAGATAGATAGATTCAGCAGGGCGTGGTGTTGTACCCCTTTAATCCCAGCATTTGGGAGGCAGAGGCAGGCAGATCTCTGTAATTTCAAGGCCAGCTTGGCTGGTCTACAGAGTGAGTTCCAGGACAACTGGGGCTATAGGGAGATCCTGTCTCAAAAATACCAAAAAGAAAAAAATCTTGCATGTATTTGTTGGCCACTTGGGTATTTTCTTTGGAGAATGTCTACTCAAGTCCTTTACCCATTGTTTTACTGAACATTTGATTTTTGTTGTTGTTGAATAATAGCAGTTCTTTGTATATTCTGGATGTTAACTATCAGTTATGTGATTTGAAACATTTTCTCCCATCTGTATTGTAATGGGGTACTTCCATCAAAGACAATTCAGACACAAAATGATGCCTAAAGAAAGTCTTTATACTCAGCTGACGACTACACACAGGCATTCAGTCCCAGGTGTATAGCACTGAGCTGCGGTTGTGAGGAGTTTTATACAGGAAAACATATCCAGGGGTGAAAAGTTTATGTTCCCAAGCTTGGGGGTGGAAAGCCCGAGTAACATTTCTATTCTCTTAAAAGCAAGCCAAGCGGGGCTGGAGAGATGGCTTAGCGGTTGGGAGTGCCAACCACTCTTGCAGAGGACTCAGGTTCGATCCCCTGCACCCACGTGGCGGCTGAGAACCTTCTGTAACTCCAATTCCAGGAGAAGTCCAGTTCCAGGGAATTCTGAGACCCTCTTCTGACCTCCGCGGCATTGCACGACACAGGTGCACAGACCTGCACGCAAAACAGTACATTCATACACATAAATAAATAAAATTAAATTAAAAAAAAAAGCAAGCCAAGCATAAAATACAGAAGCCATGAGTTTAAGTTAGCAGAATAAGTTCCCAAGCCACCAGTACATGCTGACCTGTTCTCAAATGCCTGCCCTAGTTCAGTGGAATTAAATTTCCTTATTCCCATATTTTGAGTTAAATCTTGACTTCTGGGCTCAGCTGGGGCTCATAACGTGGCATGGCTATGGGCAATCTTGAGGTGCCTGACCATAGTATGTTGTCTTAACATTCCATTGATTGTGGTTTGGGTGCTTGGTTATTTAAAGGGTGATGTAGACCCATTTACCACTTTTGCATTTGTTGTCCATGTTTTCCATATTCTACCAAGAAATTACTCCCAAGTCCAGAGTCATGAATCTTTTCCCCTCTGTTTTCTTCTAGGGCTTTTATCGTTTTGAGTTCTACCTCTATTCTAAGCTTATTTCTCACAAAAGATGGTAGATGAAAAGTGTGTACGTTTTTCCAAAGAAAATGTTTTATGTGTCACTGCTCTAAGTATTTTATTAGTATATTTCTGCCTAATACGTACTGTTCTGCTACTGACCCTTTTCTTCTAATTTTTATTTTTACATTTACTTATTTGGCGTGTGGGGTGGCGAGCTCATGTGCATGCACACCATGGCACATGTGTATGTATGTCATAGCACATGTGTGGAGGTTCAAGGACAACTTGTTAGAATCATTTCTTTTCTTCCACCCCATGTGTCCCAGGGATCAAAGGTTTGGTGGCAAGTACCCCTACCCACTGAGCCATCTTGCTGTCCTCTGGTACCTCTTTTCTAGTCTATAGGTGCTTTCCATTCTTTTAAGTTGCTTCATATCACATTTTATTTAGACCTTTCTCTATATTGTTAGTACTTTGGTAGAAGGGTGTTGTCCTACTTTGTCTTCCATTGCTGTGACAAAACACTCTGACCAACACCAACTTGGGAAGGAAAGGGTTTATTCAGCTTACATCTCCTGGGTCACAGTTCATCACTTAGGGAGCCCAAGGCAGGAACTCAGAGCAGGAACCTGGAGGCAGGAGCTGAAGCACAGGCCACGGAGGAATGCTGTTCACTGGCTTGCTCCCCTGGCTCATGCCCAGCCTGCCTTCTTATATGGTACACAACAACCTGACCAGGGTGGCACTACTCATTGTGGGCTGGGCTCTCCCACATTGCCTGATAAGACAATACTCCACAGACGTGGCCACAGGCCAATCCAATGGAGCCAATTCCCCATTGAGGCTCCCTTAACTCAGGTGTGTCAAGTTGACACTAAAGCTATCCAGCACACGCTTTGCAAAACTACCTATCTTCTCAACTCCATACATTTAAAATTTTAAAAAAGTCAAACATATTTAAAGGCGTGGATGTGGTGGTCAAGCCTTTAATCCCAGCACTCACAATCAGGAGGCGAAGCAGGAGGATTCTTCTATAAGATCAAGGGCCAGTCCGATCTATATAGTGAGTTCCAAAACATCTGGAACTACAGGGAGAACCCATCTCAAAACAAACAAAAACCACAACAAAAGATATTAAGAGTTGGAGCCACGTGTGGTGATTCACGCCTGTAATCCCAGCTTGGAAAGGTTGAGCCGGGGAGACGGAGTTCAAAGACCAACCTGGCATGTGGTGAGTTCCAGCACCGTGGCTGCTGAGGCCTCCTGTCTCAGATAAACGGAACAAAACAACAACAAAAAAACCATGACTTAACCAAAAACGAAAACGACAACCACAAAAAAGGTGGCTGTCTGCAACACCCAGCAAATGACGGGCCTTAGTGGTACTGCGTAACAATGGGAAGCATCCTAGCAGAGGGCAGAGAAAGACTGAGGGACAAATGCTTGGGTGGACGTGGGCCACGAAAACCACCCAACAGGATCACTCCGTGACTAGAAAAATAGTTTATTGGGGCTGGAGAGATGGCCGGTGGTAGAGCGCGCACCAACTCTTACAGGGCACCCGGGTTCGATCCCCAGCACCCACATGGGGCTAAGAACTGTCTGAACTCCATTCCGGAGAACTCCAGTTCCAGGGAATCGAGACCCTCTTTTGACTTCCGGCATGCATTGACAATGGGTGCACAAACTCATGCCAGAGCAAGTACATTCAATACACATAAAAAAATAAAAAATTTAAACAAAAATAAAAAAGAAATGAACAGTTTTTTCTAGTTTGTCTTTCCATGCTTAAAACAACACTTCTGAATGTACCCACCAACTTTTGGAAAGGGTTTATTCCGCTTAATCTCCTGGGTCACAGTTCACCACTTAGGGAGGGCCCAAAGCAGGAACTCAGGCAGGAACCTGGACGTATAGGAGCTAAAGCACAGGCTAGAGCGAATGCTGTTACTGGACATTCGCTCCCCTGCCCAGCCAGCCTGCCCTCTTATACAGTACCCAACAACATGCAACGGGTGGCACCACCTACAGTGAGCTGGCCCTCCCACATGCCCAACAGACATACTCACAGATTGGCCAGGCCAGTCCAAATGGAACCAATTCCCAATTGAGGCTCCCCTCAACCCAGGTTGTGTCAAGTTGACACTTGTTTTTTTTTTTTTTTTTAAAACAAAGCTATCCAGCCAAAGTTTATTCACAATCTGCTGGGCTAGCTCCAAAGGAGAAATAGGCAACCTAATAGAAATAGGATCGGCTTATAGGTTCAGTTCGAAGTTGTGTACTTTGCCAATTTCCACTGGGTGTGATTGTGCACTGGAGAGAGCAGGTTTCGCAAACCTGTCTTTCTGCCTAAAACTGTCTTGCTTGAGGTTGTGAACCCACGGGGTTGATGGGGGGGGGCGGGGCTGGTGTTGTGAAACCTGGTTTTTGAGGAATGCTGAGTTTTGATTTCCACCTCAGGTTGAGGAACTTACTACTCTGGCGTTCTGGGAGCTTGGCAGCACTGTCGCCATTTTGGGGACCTAACATCCCAGCCTTCAGTTGATGATAAGGGGCAGCAGTAGTCTCTCTTAGCAATTTCCTGCTGAGCAGGGGTGATGAAGGGGTTAAGATGGCTGGAAAATTAGTCCAGGCTGGTGGTCAGGCACTGCTAGTCCATCAGAGGCATGTGATTTACTGAGCACTGGGTTAGTTTGCCCATCCTCTCCTGGAAGAATCTGAAAGGGCATGGGCGACTATTAGTATGAAAACAGATACCAGTGGGCAAAGAAGAGGTAGGAGCCCGGTGTCAAGGGAAGGCCAGGGAGAGAATCCTGAATTCGATGTAGTCCCTGTGGGGCAAAGTCTCTGAGTAATCTTGTTTTAAGTTTTTTATTCTGTCTTTCACCTGGCCTTATTGATTGATGAAATAACAGTATTCCTCACTAAGGAAGAGGCAGATCAACAGCTCTCCAGTTTTGAAGGACAACTGATGCCAGAGATATGAGTTGGTTTTGAGACAAATGCATGCCATGCCCCAGTCCCCTCATGCCACCCACGCAGTGGCCGCTGAGGTGTTAGGCTTACTCTGTCCATTACTGGGAGGAGTACAGCTTGCCGTGGCCCATGTGTTACCTGGAGAAGGGTGAGAAATTCTCCTTTGGTATATAGGGTAAGTTGAGGAACCAGGAAGGTGAGGAAGCAGGAACCCAGAGTGGTCTGGTTAATGCATTGATAGAGTTTAAACCCACCCCAAAAGAGGACTCCCTTTAGGGCCAGAAGGTTCTTTGTTTTATAATGGAGATATTGGCATAGATAGCTGAAGGGTGAGGGGAATAGTTATAGAAACAATCTCCTGGTTCCCCCTGGGAGTATAGGAGTGCTGCTGAGGCTGAAGGAGAGGATATGGTCTCAGGGTTACAGAGTTTACAGTCTAGAGTTATATTAGGAAGAATTGCTGCTATGAGGGAGTGTTGCAAGATGTTGAATTGAGGCTCTGGTTGGTGCTCCTGTACTTGTGCAGGAGTCCCAGGGATTCATTTAGGACAGCCCTCCAGGGTGAAGGAGTGACAGGTCCGTGAGGTTGAAAATTTCTGCTTCTAAACTGGCTGCTGACTGTCTGATGCTATCTACCACAGCATGGACAAGAGTAGATGGTGCTTCTTCAGGGAAGCTGAAGATTTTTATCTGTCCTCTTCTGTCCTTTGCAAGCAACCATGCTACATATGTGTATCTTTCTACCCCCATGGTCCATTTGTCATCCCAGAGGTCTCTAATAGTAAAAGTGACTGGCCAGATATCCCAGGTCACCCACTGGCCTGGCCCATCCTTAGTTGTTCCTGGGGCAGGGGCAGGGAGTGCATATCTACTATCAGTGTAATGGTATCAGCAACTCCATGATCAACTCCTTGATCAATAGCCTCCATTATCATCTTTGGCCTCCCTACAGTAAGAGTCTGTTTGCTCATGAACAAAACATAGATAAATAATGCCCCCACCACTGGCTGGCAGGACTCCAATTATATAAACAGGGCTCCTTGACATTAAAAGTGGGGTGGGTATGGGAGGCACATCCTGAAGAGGGACAAAAGGTGCAGTTAAGTTCTGAAGGTTCTTACCTTGTGCATAGATCTGGAAAATTCCATTGCATGCCAAGGCCCAGAAGGGCGGAAGGAACCGAATGGAAGCTGGCTCTTAGGATAGGGTTGTGTTCAGGAGATAGCAGGAAATGAGAAAGCTTTCATTTTACTGTCCCAGTTTGTTGATTTAGACGTGAGCTCTCATACAGGTGGGAGCTACATAGGAAGCTGTGGTATCTCGACCAGGGAGACTTAGAGCTGTGCTCTGGCCGGGGAGACCCTATATCCTTTTTCTCCCATGAAGTTAAAAAGCCAAGCAGTATGTTGTTGAGACAGCAAAACTGAAGGGCTGCAAAGTACAAGGTCATCAACATTCTGAGTCAAATGGCTAGGAGACAGGTCAATGAAAAGGAGATCCGTGGCTGAAGAACTGAGGCTATTCCTAATTGAGGGAGCACAGTCCAGGTAAGCTGTGAGGCCATTCTGTGTTGGAGTCTTCCCAGGTGTCCTAGTTTTTTGCTTCTCTATTGCTTTGACATTTTTTTTTTTGGTCTTTTCGAGGCAGGGTCTCCCTGTAGCCCCAGCTATCCTGGAACTCACTCTGTAGACCAGGCTGGCCCTGAACTCACAAAGATCCGCCTGCAAGTCCATGCCTTTTAAAGAAAGTGGGTGGACACACTCTTCAAAGTTTATTACTTGAATGTAACAAATCCTGAAACGATCTGCCCATGTCATCTGCATGATGGTTTTGGGATTCATTTGGACAATTTCAAGATTCCTTCAACAAACGTGTAGAGTTCTCACTTTTGCTCTCTATGCAGTGACACACTGGTGAATAACAACAGGTGCTTTGGCTTTTCTGGGCGCCTCTCCTGGGTCCTCAGGGAACTAGGATGTGTGTGAGATCACTGGAGCCTGCATCTGTCACTCCACCCGGGAGGGTGGGAGAAGGGAAAGACAAAATGCCCAAAACACTAAGGTAAGGCAAACATTGTCCACTCAGTGAAAGGGCACAGTGGGAGGGCCCAAGAAGACGTTGGCAAAAAATCCTTCTGTGACGTTTGATCTCTGTGATAAGGGTCGGCTACTTCCTCCTGGGGTAGTAAGTACTTCCTCTGCGCTTGCCAAGGTCGGAGGAGGGCGACGCTGTGCTCTGTCTTTGGTGCCCCCTGCTGGGGAACGCTCACGAGCCGGGTTGGCTCACTTTGTAGTTTCTGCAAGGGGAAAAATTGCCTCCGGGCAGACACCTCCAGTTCTGTCCTTGGCTGCAGCACCCTCAACCCTTCCCAGCTCCACCGATCCGGCAAAACCCCAGGCTAATTCCTTCTCAGTTTCACTCCCTCTGCTGGGCTAGTGCCAGCTAGGGCCGGAAGGGCTATCCCTTTTCTCTGCTCCTGGCCAAGCAATAGCTTCTGGGCTCATTTCTGACCCAAGGTTCCTTTCAATGCTGGTGAGGCCTCTTCTAGCCTGGCTTCCAGTTAACCTTAGACCTAGCACAGATAGAAAAGTTTCAGGGAAAAAAAAAATATGTGTGTACTGAACGTGCGCAGACTTTTTACTTGTCCTCATTCCCTAAGCAGTAGAGTCCAGTGGTGATTTGCATTTTTTACATGAAGAAATCTAGAGATGATTTCAAACAAGCAGGAAGATATGCACGGGCCATAAGTAAATACTTTGCCAATTTATATAAGGGACTTAAGACATTTGTATTCGGTTTGGAGTTTGAGGTCCTGAGACCCTCTTCAAATCCCAAGGGGGGCTTTATTTAGTTGTTAATCTTGCAACGTTTTCCCTTGACTTGTGGACTGAACAAGGGCAGGCTTTTCAGTCTGCTTCTTTCCTTGCTTTTGGCTAGTACCTCTTTCATTGTTAGCACAGTGAGGTTCAAGTGGGGACTTTAACTGGATATCCGGCTATTGTAAGAACTAATATTATGGGCTGGAGAGATAGCCTAGCAGTTAAGAGCACCGACGCTCTTGCAGAGGACCCGGGTTCGATCCCCAGCACCCACATGGCGGCTAAGAACTGTCTGTAACTCCAATTCCAGAAGAACGCCAGTTCTAGGGGAGTCTGAGACCCTCTTCTGACCTCTGCAGCATTGCACAACATGGGTGCACAGACCTGCATGCAGACAGTACATTCATACACATACAAAAAAAAAAATTAAACAAAAAGAACTAATATTATTCTGAAATGTCTTTTTGTTTATATTAAAACTGAAATTTATTCTTCTGTGTCTATGTATGTTTGGTGTGTCTTTAGTTTGATATATATATATATATATATATGTGGTTTATATACCTTTGGTGTGTCTGTTTGGCATGTTTTTGTGTTTGCTGGATATGTGGTGTGTAAGTGTGTTTATGTGTGTGGTGTGGTGAATGTCATATATGTATGCATGTATGTATGTGTGGTGTGTGTTTTTGTTGTTCTGGAGTATATGTGGTATTTATTATGGTGTGTGATGTGTGGTGTGTAGAATAAATGTGTGTGCTGTGTATGGTGTGTGGTGTGTAGTGTGCACTTGCATATGTGTGTACAGTTGTGCCTTTATCATTCTCCGCCTTTTAACATTATGATAGGGTCTCTCACTGAATCTGAATCTTGACATTTCAGCTAGGCTGGCTGGTCAATGATCTCTCAGGATCCATGTTTTTCCTGTCCCCCAAAGCTGGGGTTATAAGCATGCACAGCCATGTCTGGCTTATTTTAACCTGTGTGCTGGAGATTTGAACTCAGGTCTTCATCTTTGTAGAACAAGCACTGTTATGCCCACTGAGCCACCTTCCCAGCCTCTAGAATTCATTCTTTTATTTCCTGACTTTGAACATGTTATTCATGTGCATCATCCCACGTGGAGCACACATCCATCCCTGAATTAAATGACAAAGCAATAGCACTAAAATGGAGTTTTTCAGCAAGACGCCAAAGCACAGGAAACAAAGACAAAAAGATTTTGTGAAACTAAAACATTTCTGCACAGCAGAGTGCATCAACAGTGAAGAAAGACCTACAGAATAAAGGAAAATATTTGCAAACTACATATCTTCCCAACTCTATACATTTAAATTTTTAAAAAGTTCAAAGTTATTTAAAGGGCTGTGTGTGGTGGCACAGACTTTAATCCCAGCACTCACAATCAGGAGGCAGAAGCAGGAGGATCTCTATAAGATCAAGGGCCAGCCTGATCTATATAGTGAGTTCCAGGCCAACTAGGACCCTGTCTCAACAAACAACAACCACAAAAAAAGATATTTAAGATTTTGAGCCATGTGTGGTGATTCACACCTGTTGTCCCAGCATTGGAAGGTAAAAGCCAGAGGAGCAGGAGTTCAAGGACAACCCTGGCCATGTGGTGAGTTCCAGGCCACCCTGGGCTGCCTGAGGCTCTGTCTCAGAAAACAGAACAAAACAACAAAAATATGACTTAACCAAAAACAACAACAACAAAAAAGGTGGCTGTCTGCAACACCCAGCAAATGACGGTCGTTAGTGGTACTGGGCAACAATGGGAAGTCTCATAGCAGAGGGCAGAGAAAGACTGAAGGACAAATGCTTGGATGGATGTGGGCCACGAGAACCACCCAACAGGATCACTCCGTGACTAGAAAAACAGTTTATTAACAATTGAGGGCTAGATCTCAAAGGCAGAAAATAGCAACTAATAGAAGTAGGATAGGCTTTATAGGCAGTTAGAAGCTTGGGTAACTTTAACACTTCCACCTGGGCGTGATTGTGCACCTGGAGAGAGCAGAGAGTTTAGCAAACCTGTTTTCTGCCAAAACCTGGTCTTTGCTTGTAGGTTGTGAAACCAGGGCTCTGCTGGGGGGGGGGGG